>JACEVL010002890.1:50000-290000 GCA_020284085.1 Aporrectodea caliginosa
GACCCTCGTCGGCAACGTGTCGCTCATCTGCGTCATCGCCTGCCACCCCAGCCTTCGACAGAAGAGGGTCAGCGTCTTCCTGCTGAACCTGGCCGTTGGTGACCTCATGGTCTGCCTCGTTACCATGTCGACGGAGATCCTGTTCGTGGCTTTTGGTCAGTGGGTGCTCGGAGCCATCGCCTGCAAGGTCATCGTCTATGGACAGATCGTCACTCTGGCGTCCACTACTTTCCTACTGACCGCCATGAGCATTGACCGCTACCAGGTGAGCCAACTGTTGTACAGAGTTCTGCTGAGATATTATTTGACCTGGACCGCTGTTGTTTAGATTTTTGTGTAGATATGGTCCGTTTCATGTGTTGAATGCTCTAAAGATGTTTTAGTCTGGCATAGATTATTAACTTCTTCTTTTGGTTCTCTGCCTTGCTAGGCAGGTTCGTATACGTCCAATTTCGCCATTCATCACGTTTTCTGGCTCTTTCCTTCCGTTTGCTGTAATTCTCCTCCATCATCCAGTCCAACAACATTATTCTCCTTACCTCTTGTCTTCTTCCCCTCCATTCTTCCCTCAATTATAATTCTTAGAAGGGAGTCTCCCCTCATGATGTGGCCCAACCATTTTCTTTGTCGGCTTCTTATTATCCCTATAGATTATTATATGTGTAGAATATTAGAGTATTTTCATTCAGCTTAGTTTTCTTAGTTTAATCGATTCAGTTAGTAGTAGTTTCAGTTTAACGACACTGTATGATTACAAAGATCATTAGCGTCGCCCTCCTCCTTTATCCAGGCTTGGGACTGGCACTGCCAGAAAGCGAGCTTTTGTGGAGTTAATCGATTCAGTTGCTTTGAGTTGTAGGATATACAAGCATTGGTCAATGCAGATTAATAGGCTGAACGTTTTACAGATGAGAGACAGCGTGAAGCCACTGGACAGCTGAATTGATGTAGAATGAATTCACTATATTGTTTGGCTTGCAATTATTAATTTCCGGTTGTTTTCTGCTGCTGCGTCATGACTAGAAGTATATATATTATATATACAGATGCACAGATGTGTAGCAGCTGGCGTTATAATAGACCTATATATATTATATATATCAACCCAATCCTTACGGCTAGCGAACCTTTCCCATCCCATTGACTCACTCGAGTGGACTATAGGTCTGGATTTATCTTTCAGTTACTCTCCCAACCTCAGCCGCTAAGGCAAGGGCTAGCCGAATATAACTGGACTGTGGATCGACGTGCTTTAGGGTCGTATTCCTTTTGATCCCCTTGTTGCTTGTCTGTTTTTCTCTTTTGTACTTGCTTTTCGTTGTTTTATATACTTGGGTTCAATAAAATTTATGGTTATGGTTATGGTTATATAGCCTAGACATGATACGGTCCAGATAAATTAACGTGTTTTATTCAAGGAAGGAAGCTTTTGCAGTCTACAATATTGAACAGATGAGCCGAAAGCAGTTTAGAATTGAGCAATGAGCATACATTTAGTTCCGGATCAAGGCGGTTTGGAGGTCTACAGAGGTTCGGAGTTCAAGTTCAAAGGTTAAGGCATGCGTGCACGAAACGGTGTATCGTAAGTTCTAGGCGAACGACACAGGGGCGTAGCTATAGGGGGCGAGTGGTGCGGCCATCCGGGTGGGAAATGAGTTGGTTAATACATATTTGTATCAGCTGCAATCTAAACTTCAAAGACATTGGCAGCATAAACGACAACGAAATCCTATGTCCAAAAGCGCCAAAAATTTAAGAAACGTCAGATTCCACATCGAATTTCAATTCTCTCTCTGTGTCTCTCTCTCTGTCTCTCTCTCTCTCTCTCTGCTCTCTCGCTCTCTCTCTCTCTCTCTCTCTCTCTCTCTCTCAACTCTCTCTCTCTCTCTCTCTCTCTCTCTCTCTCTCTCTCTCTCTCTCCACTGTCAATGAAGCCCTCTGTCTTCTCTACCCGACACAACCGCTCCCCATTGCTCTGCCCCTTCTGTGAAAATAGCATATGAATGGCTTCAGGTTCAATTACCATAATTTCGTAAAATTGCAAATGTAAGACATTAAACTTACTAATGAAGACGGATCATCAAAATCTTGAACTTTGCCTCGAACTGGAAACAGAATTATTAATTTGACACGTCATCACTCAAAAGATTTGAATGAATTAGAACCTGTCACTTCCACTAATAAATCAAAACGAAATGGAGAAAGTCTGGATTGTGCTCCGGCTGGACTGTTCAATAAGTAAGTACATTTCATCAATGGGATTAAAGGCATAATAAGACTTTGGTCAGGGCTCCACCGATTCTGTCGACATTGCCAGACTCGGTTGTTTTTCGAACGAAAGTTCTTTTATCAAAATCACATTTGCAGTTTTCAGTGTTACGGAGAGATTAAGAAATCTTGCTGTTCTTTCCATTGAAAATGAAGAATGCGCTTCCATTAATATCGGTGAAATTCTCGATGACTGTGCAGCTATCAAAGGCTAGAAAAGTTTATTGAGTCTGCTATGTGTCGTAATATTATGTCTTCATTCAACAAACGTTCAACACATTACGTTAGTCTAAATTGCTGTTTTGAGCTGAAATTCACATTTTTTTTATTGCAGTGAGACTACCATCACTGGCTCCAGGCGGCAAAATGCATAGTTAGGCCACTGGAATAACAGTTCGATGTCGAGTGTACCTGATCCCTAGGGTTTTGGGTCCATGGTATTGTGCAAAATTAGTCTGCTGTATTTGGCGTAACTATTGAGTTGACTTTAAACTTCCTGACGTTAGAAATGGCAATATTAGCACGCGTCAAACTAATGTCATGCCTTCACTGGATAAACTTTCCGAGAAACAATATCATCGACCCAATGCATCTGAAATTCATGATTTCTAAAGCAAATCATGCCCCCGACGGAATATCCACACAGGTCGTTTAAACTAGATATACGCAGTGGTGTAGCGGTATGTTCTGTGCCTTGCAACCGAAGGGTCGCAGGTTCGAATCTACCTCAAGCTACAGCGTAGCAAGCTTGGACAAGTTGCTCACCCATAATTGTCTCTGAGGAAGGCAACGGGAAACCACCTCACTCATCTAATTCCCGGGTGGCGTAAAAGCCAAAGGACCTGCCTTCGGGCAGTGGAACTCATCATCATCATCATCATCATCATCATCATCATACGTCATCATCATGCATCATCATCATCTTATCATCATCATCACAACACCACCACCACTACCAGGGCCACTCCCATTCATCATCATGCCATCATCAGTCATTGGTCCATCATCATTATACATGTCAAATCATCATCATCATCGTCATCATCCATCATCATCATATACCAATCTAGGGGTGCCACAATAACGTCATAACACCGTGAGTCAAAGGTCACATTCTTTCGCTCGTAAGTCTGGCGAGAATCAAAAGTCGTTTGCCTACCGCGATCCTTCTCAGTACAAACCTCAAAGTTTCCAAGACATGCGTGAAAACAATGAACGACTTCGCGAGATCAGGAACTGACACTTGCAGTGGCAGACTACGGTGCTATAATCGTGGGCCTAATTAACAGAACACTATATATAATAACAGACTAAATTTACAAGAGTGGTCATGAGATGCCATTCGCTTAATTTTTTCCTCCACATTTAGCATAGAGATCAATAGGCCTACGTGAACAGCTGCTGTCAGCAACTGATATACAAGCACTTTTACCACAAGGGTGCAGACTGCAAAGGGACAGAAGGCCATTGATACACTCCCTATCCCATGCAATGATGCCCAAGGGTCGTTTTGGTCAGTCCAGTTAGTTGGCATTATAAAGTGTCAAAACAAACAGCAACTGGAGACCAGATTCCATGCCTCGTGAATATTTGTTTGTACCAAAACTTAGCAATTCACCACACCAGACCTTGGCAGAACATTGACAAGTGAACCGAAAAAGACATATAGCCTAATAGTAACTTTGTGTTTTAACTTTTCCTATATGAACAGGCTTAGATGTAATGAGCGTATAGAAGAAGGATGAGGAACAGGAACAGGAGAAGGATGGGATGGATGATGACAACTATGATGATGATGATGATGATGATGATGATGATGATGATGATGATGATGATGATGATGATGATGATGATGATGATGATGATGATGATGACGATGATGATGATGATGATTTTGACGATGATGATGATGATGATGATGATGATGATGATGATGATGATGATGACGACGACGATGATGATGATGATGATGACGGATGAATGATGAGGGTAAGGTTGGTGATGATGATATTGATGATGAGGAGAAGAAGGAGATGAAGGATGATGAGGAGGAGGAGGAGAAGGAGAAGAAGGAGGAGGAGGAGCGAGGGATGGAGGAGGAGGACTCTTTTAGTTGTTTATGCACTGTTTTCTACCTCATGACATTACTGTTCTTCTGACATTTATCACAACATAATCTGGTGCAGGCAGAGCTCTTCTGAAGCACTTAAAGGCGCTATAGTAAGTCTCCGGAGACAAGTAATGGACTATGCATCCGGATTATAAGTACATGAGGATGAGGATGATGACGACAACGACACCGGTAATGATCTCATAAAATGACTTTTTGTGCCGTTATTATGATGCACATTTTATGACGACGACGACGACGCTGATAACGATGATGATATTTATAAAAATAATGATAATAAGGATGATGATGATGATCATACTGGTGAGTTTCTTTAGCGGTGGGTATGAAACGGAGGGAACCTCATTTTTGATGGTTCTGTGTAGGGCTGTTAACGATTAACATTTGTTTGATTTAAATTTATGAATTAATAGTTAGCTCTATTTAATGTATTCCCTAATAATTAATGACAAATACAAAATTGATCACTGTTTATCTCTTTAGTGCCTATTATTAATATTTATGGCTAGTTAGTAGTTATTGCTTAGGCCAATTAGTAGCCTAGTTATTTGTTCATATAAGTAGACTACGTTTTTCAGTTCAAATGTCTTCCTTCGACCAATTACGTAAACAAACCAGCATGTTCACGCTGGTATACGTTCTAGTAAGCAACGTGTTTTGTTGACAACATAAGAAGCGGTCAAGAGGTCTTCGATTAATCGTTAAAAATAAATTTAATCGTTAAAATTAATTGACGATTAATCGATCAATTAATCATTAACTTCCGCAGCCCTGGTTCTGTGACGTTCTATTCAATGCCTACTGATTGTCGTAATATAATTATGGCAGTTATTTTTAATACAATGCCTTCTTGGTTGGCTTAACGTGTTCCAACGGCCACTGACGATCCTTTGAGCGGCCACGCAGTTGATCGATCGGTCGGTTGAAGAGCATTCGTGGAAAGCCAATTGATCACGTAATATACGGTAATGGCCCCATACAGTATGGCGTCTATTGATCATAATATGCTTACGCAAAACACGTCGAGAGTCAGGCTTCGATTTGTTGTATTCTGACCTAAAGACGATTACTCGTCTACGTAAAATAAGTCATCGAGCTGCCATAATGGAGTCTATCGATTACCATACTGGACTGTGAAGCTGTTGTTGTTAACAGAGAGGTCGTGGGTTCGCATAAAGTTCATTTACGACTACCGGTTCATTAGCATCACAGGCGAAACTTTACTAAGCTTACCAAAGAATAGTGAATAAAGTGTTCGTTTGAAGAAAGAACGCGGCTTTTTCCATGTATAATTATCGCTTCCTGCCAATGGAAATATGAAGGTGCCGCTCTGCTGCACATCAATTCGAGTCCTTCTCGCCCACTGGACCTTCCTCGCGCTGAACATATTGTTTCACTTAACTCTGCTCAATAGATATTTTCAAACAACCAGTAGGCCTACCGTTGACGAGGTGTGTTCCAGCGGTGCCATGGAACAGGGCGCAGCTCAAGAGGGGCTCAAATTTTGAGACGGGATGATTTAATAATTAAATTAATTACTTTATCTTGAGATATGAACTATCCATCATAAATGAAATAAATGTAACAAAATTAAATATAGCAAATAAGTATATATATATATTAATAAGCTACCTATGTATACATATACAGTGTTACTGTATATGTATACATATATATACATGTGGGGCGCGGTGGTGTAGGGGTATGTTCGGTGCCTTGCAGCCGATGGGTTGCGGGTTCGTACAAATCCGCCTCAAGCTGCCGCGTAGATTCAAGTATAACATTTAGGAACCCTGGCAAGTCCTTCAAAGCAATTGCTCATGCGCTTCGGCGTGAAACTCCGATTCAGTGTCCGCCCTGTAGTCGGGAGCGCCTCTTGAGTAGAAATCTTAGGAGGGGCGCTATAACAAGTGACCACCAATAAATCGACAAAAACAAGCACGAAAAATAAATATAGCCTACCTTTGCAAGCTCATTTACAAATTGTTGTTGACTCGTTTGAACATGTTAGTAAATCGTTGTTCAGAACTTTACATTGCATCACAATGTATCTTATATCTATATATTTTCGGTAAACTTTGTTTTATAATAATCTATGTTTTCACAATTTGCATAGATTTACGCTTGGAGCAGGGCGCAATTATAGCTTGCATTTAAAAAAAAAGGGTCGACTCAGCCTTTCATTCACCAGATGGCGTTGGTTAAACTAACAGTTGGACAGACTGAGCCTTGCATGGCTGCCGTATACAGTTAAATTCTGACTCCTGTAATAACTTGTGATCATTCCTTGATACTGTGACTTGTAATCGTATACTGAGTTCATGTCAGTTTCAATCAAAAAGCGTAGATTATTATTATTAGTCTTTCGTTTCCGGTGAATAAACAGTTTTAACGCTGTCATCCTTAACCACTTAGCCTACAGTAGGCCTAGCTAAAGAAGAGAAAATTCTACCTGCCAATAATATTGCTAACTGACTTACACTGTAATTCCACTTTTGTTTGGTTTTACACGCAGCAGCATTATTTTGCACTTTTCTTTATTGTATTGCTCGTTTTCTTTGTCCAGATATGGGTATAATTTCACACTACGAAATCTGTAAAAGCATCAGCTTCATGTCAAAATTCTAAGACGAAAAGTCTGTATTCCTTCTTCAAAACCTATTTGGAACATAATTATGTGACCATGTCTGAGAAAACCCTAACTATATTTGAAAACATGTGTGATAGTGTTTATAGGCCTACTTTCTTTTGTGGAGCAGCTGCTTCTTTTATCTATGCATGCAACTAATATATTTTTCAATTTCATAAACGTCTGCATTGGAAACTGTTGATCTGTAAACTGGTCTTGGCCCTAGAGATCACATCACACAATCTCTTCAACAACTACACTGGCTTCCCATTCGCGCCCGTATCGCTTTCAAAATTCTCTCCCCCTCAAATATGACATCATGGTCGTGAAGATTTTTCGAGTTTTATTATAACAAAGCAACGTTCGATTATGTACATCACCGAAACTCTCCTATTTACACTATATGCCTACAGTACACACGTATATTAATCTCAGTCCGTCGAGAACGTAAAACCGCAGAGCACAGCGTCGAACCTACTTTCTAAGACAAGACCTAAACATGAACTCCTACGCTTCAACTGAGCTTCTTCCCGCCTGTCCCATAGCACTACACTTCCGGTGGACCACCTGCCCCGCTCAATAATTGGTCACAATTATACATAGCCTACATATTGCACAACTAGGCGCACACTCCTAAGTGCCTATTCGCAGGTGCAAAGAGCCTAGCCGCTCATTCACAGTCGCTATTCGTCACAGTCGTGCCATGCTCTGCTTCAAATCCTAAAGGACTCAGATTGGCCACGCGGGGAGACCGTTCTTCGCACCAAGAAGTTTGGAAATCGTTCTTTTGCTGTCTCGGGACCTAGGGAATGGAACAGTCTCCCAGCTACAATCCGTCAATGTTCATCTGCTACTCAATTTAAATCAAAATTAAAAACTCATCTATTCTCATTACACTATTACTAAGAACACAACGCAACGCGCTCTCGTGCAAGACTTGTCTTGTTAAAGCGCGTTATAAATGTCTAATTGTGTTGTATTGTATTGTGTAGCTGGACGTTGAAGGTGGCGATCGAGGCACCGCGCGTAGGCTTTTTCTGAAAATAGAGAATAGGCCTACTGATCTGCACTCACTGGAGTCATTTGAAACCTACAGGCACCCACAAACGCGTTCTCTCACTCGCTCTGTCACTCAATCGCTTGCTAAATCTGCATAAAGGAAACGAACAATACAATAAACAAAAGTGCAACCATTGATTCGTGTATAGCCAAAAAGTGGCATTATGTCAGTTGGCAATTCTTTAGCTAAATGGTTTAAGGATGGCTGCATTAAAACATTCACCGCATATGAAAGAAGGCTAAAACTGGTGTTTATTTCAACAAAAGGGAGAATGCATTCCTAAGTTTAAGAAGAGGACTATGGAACAATATAAATAAATATGGACAAAATGAAATATTGATGCTGTGCATTCATTCGTTTATTCATATCGAACATTTATATAGCACCCCTTGAAGAAAACTACTCAGAGGCGCTCCAAACTCCAGCACGGCTAAAAGGAACATTCTTAAGGTGAGAAAAGAACAGAGGAGAGAAGGTCCTGGGAAAGAGGCCTGTACGGCCACATTGAGAATACTTCATACGGACGAATGCATTTACGCACGTAGCCTGTGTATGTAGCCTATAATATTATATGTATGTACATGTAGGTATACTGTAGGTAGCAGTATGAGAATTGTCAAAAAATAACTGGGGGGGTTAGACGTTGATTTATGTGCAGTTTGGGGGTGAAATGTAGACTTTACTATGGGATCCTAAGAAGGACTGGGGGGTTCAACCCCTCCATCCCCCCCGACAATTCTCACCCTGGTAGGTAGATAGGTAGGCAGGTATCACCCAGGCGCCCCATACATTCAGCGATCATCTATCGATCCGGCCATTCTGCTGATTCAATTAATTAGCTGATTCTTTTGTTCTTAATTCTTCTGTTTATTGGTTCATCGCCTCATGATGAACAAGTAAACACCCAACAGGTGCATGAATGCTTACCTGTATGCTGCCAACGGATACATGGAACTGCAGGTACCTGTCAGATGTCGTCGACGCAACGGCTTATTCAATCATCGGTGGGGGATTAGTGTGGCCCAAACTTACACGGGGAAAATATTTTTGTTGAAACATGCTGCTCCACAAGGCTGCCCTTGTTCCACTTGACAAGAAGACCATGTGGTGAAAAAATTGAAGAGATCTGAGCATGTTTAGAGGTCGCGCCTTTTTGACACTTTTTGTAGAGATCGCAAAAACCGCACGTCGCGTTTCAATAGCTACATTATAAATTAGGATTAACACCATGAACTCCACGCACCTTCTTTCTAAATAATAATCTAGATGTCAACCCTATTTAAGTAAATTAAAGAATAATAAGCTTACTTACAAATACAAAAGCTTGTTTTCAAGTTCTTTGTATTTAGAAAATGGTTGCTGAATTAGAGGTAGACAATAATCTCTAAATTTTGCATGCTAAGTTATAGACTAAAGTTTTCATAACAATTCGTTTAATTTACAATTGGATTGTTCACTATTGCTCCTCATACCGCTACATTTGTATGATTAAAGTATTTTTATTTGTGAAGCACTCCTTAACTGTGAAATACAACGCATGCCTTTTCACTTTGTATAATAAACGCTTATATGTAGCAAAACAGCAGCTGTCATGGCATCAACCAGGAGTTCTCCACAATTTTGGCTGTTAGGGATGCCTAACAAGGACATTCTTGGGTCTGGACTACCAAGAAATGGGGCTATGTTTCATCACCAAAATGAGTGATTCGGGTGTTAGCTAGCTCCGGAAGTTGTATGACGGTTACAGTCTGCTGAAGAAGAATAGACTTAAATTCAAGATTGAAAACTGCTTGGTCTTCTTACTATCCAGGGTGAAGAGCAAGCCAAAACTTTCCTATCGAAGCTTTCTGCTCTCTGACCAATGAACCCTACATTCCAGTCGATAAAGGCTAATGTCAAACTTTTGATGTAGTCAATGACTGCGCAGAACGTGGAGTGGCTCTGATCTAGTCTCACAATGATGTTATCCCTACTGTCTAAGGATGAGTCACAGAAACAATACTTGCTCCAACTTGTCTCCAGTCATCGCACAATGATTTCTTTTCCGACAAGAGCAAATGAAAAAATCGCGGTTTTCGCGTTTTCCGGCACTTCAATGACGGTTATTTATGCAGACTGGAAAACTACTTTAATAATAAAAAATATATTGCATTACAAATTATTTGCATTCAATGCACTCTGACTAAGCAGTAACACTAAGGTATATATTTTATTAGGCTGTTCAAAGTTCAAAATAATAACTGCCTTGAAATTCAAAATGATACATGTCTTTTGACGTTTCATATTATAGTGTAAAAGTGTGCAAAAGGCGCGACCTCTAAATATAGTTCAATCTGTCCAAAATTTTGCATACAGGGTTATATTTTCGTGTGTAACAAGGGCAGCCTCGTGGAGCCAAACATTTCCAACTTTTTTTGTGTTGGGCCACCCTAGTGGGGGATATCAAAAAGAAGTCATTATGCGCTGTGCAGAAACCGATCATACTTGGCTATTTTAGATTACCCTGCATTCGAGAGCTACTGATTATTAACGAAGTCGTACATTCTCCCTTTCGATTTCGCCACTGTTCGTACTCTGGCAGTGCCAGTTCCAAGGCCTGGAGAAAGGAGGAGGGCGACGCTGATCATCTTTGTTGTGACACGGCCTCGTTAATCAGCAATAATTAACCAGGGCAGGATTGCGTCTATCCCTCCAACATAATGAATGCTGAAACTCACTTGGCAACCGAATGGCTGTAGCTGTCATCAAAGAGAAATTTAGCCCCGTATATTATATTAACGTCTCGTAAGCATTAACAATAATTGGCAATGCACTGCAGGCCTATGTACACAGAGAGCATAATATTGCCATTTACATGTGGGTAAATTTCCAACACTCCGGCACGAAGAGCAGGAGATCAGCATGGACGCGGGTTCGATTGCCGCTACCCTCCCAAAAGTTCATTCAGCATTTAATTCGCTAGGCGGCTTTGGTAAAATGAGCAATAGGACAGATGGGCGCCTTGCAAGGCTGCCATACAGTAAACCTGGACGCCTGTAATACTTGTGATCATCCGTTGATACTATGACTTGTAATCATAGGCTACTGAGGTGTGCCAGTTTGAATTAATAATAAACACGATTATAAATATGTTTTTATTTAATCAGCATAGACTTAGGCATAGATAGATAGTCAGACAGACTGACCGACTGACTAACTCACTGGATTAATGATTGCATGACTGACTGACTGACTGAATGAGTGAATGAATGAACGAGTGAGTGAAGGAGTGATTGATTGGCTGACTGAATGACTGACTGAATGACTGACTGATTGACTGACTGACTGATAGATTTTGTCCTAAAAAGCTGCATGAACCACTTAACCCCATGTAATGTTATGTCGTGTCATATTATGTTATGTACTTATGTCATATCAAGTACCGGTAAGGTTTGCTTATTATTTTTGCAGTTCGTGGGTTGGTGACTAAAGTCCTTTCAAACTTCGGTTCAGTCACTCTCAACGCGTCTCATCCTAAGTCTAGGAGACTTACAACTGAATTAATTTTGCAACTGGCTAATATTTATGTTCGTCACTCGAAACTGTTTAGATCTGAGGTATTTGCCCCAAAGTAGGCCTATACTTCAAAGTTTCGGGCTAAAGCAATTAAAATCACTTCACCGCGCAAACAACCTCCGGAGCATATGAAAATTGCAAAGCCGAGCAACTCGCAGTGATGGCGTGTATTAAATTAGCTAATACGGTTTAGTGGACATTCACTTCAGATTGCCTTTTCGGGAATTTTCATTTATTAAATCAGCAACCAAAAATTAGGAACTACGAACTGCGCGAATCTTGCAACGCAAAATCTTGATGAAGTAGGTCTATGCCTAACGGCTATATAGCTCAAAATATACGTCCCGTCAAAGGTTACCTCACAAATTTAGTCATTTTATGTAGCCTACTGCAAAGTAGTTTATATGATATACATAATATATTTAGCCTATATATATATACACGTAAGTGTGCATGTGCATAAACAGCAGTGACCTTCTAGGTTAATGGCAAAGTTTATATTTATCTTTGAATGTATCCTTCTGATTGTTTGTCCTTCTGTATGTCTGTCTGTGTCTTGCTGCTTGTATGTTGTTCGGTCTGCGCATCTTTCTGTGTATTTGTCCTTAACTCCTTATTATGAATGTCCTTTCATCTTTTTTCTGAAGGTGCTGGTACGACCGCTTCAGTCTTTGCGTGGAGCTCCTCATGTCTGGCCGAAGATGTTGCTGTCCTGGTTGTTGGCGCTCCTCTTCGCCACTCCTCAGCTCTTCATCTTCGTCGAGGTTCGAGAGCCACGCGGATCCTTCGCCGATGGAACCCGGCGGGTCATCGCCACCTGTAAGAGCGCTGGTTACACGGCCGAATGGCAGCGCAAGGTCTACTTCTCGTTCATGACGACCTACATCCTGCTCATCCCAACGGCCATCATGTCCTTCTGCTACTTCAGCATCATCCAAGTCGTCTGGATGCGCTCCGGTGGAAAAGACATCGATACTCCGAAGATACACTTCATTACGTCCCGCCGCTGCCCTACTGCAGGGCCTGCAGGGGCCACTGCAACCCCCGTCGATGACCTTCCGTCGAGAGCGCTCCTTGGCGCCGAGGAGTTCCGACCGAGGGCGCCCAGTCGGGTGTCGATCCCTCCGAAGGTGGCGTTGTCATCGAAGCGGAACGTCATCAAGATGACGCTGTCCGTCATCGTTGGATTCGTCGTCTGCTGGACGCCCTACTTCGCGGTCAGCCTCGTTCGCATCTTCAGCGACTACCGCTTCAAGTTGGTCCATGCCCTGTCCGTCAGCGAGATCCTGGCCCTCGTCCACAGTGCCCTTAACCCCATCCTTTACATGTTCTTCAGCGCGGGTGCTCTCCGCGCCCTCTGCTGGAACTTCCGTCGGGCAGGGGTGAACCGGAAACGGAAACAGAACAAACTGTCGCTGGACACGTCGAACGCCACCTACGGGAATGCCCTGCAGCGGACAAATAGACTTCCGGTCATCACAGCGACCAGACCGCCAGCGGCGAAGAGGGAGCGCCAGGGGGAGTGGGGATCGGTGGCCGTGTGTACTCCGCCGCGGTCCCTCTGCCCCAAGAGCATCAACCAGTACCTTGGGCAGAGTGACCCTGCTCGGAAATTCAGCCTAGATCGAAGGAGGATTTCGTATCACGCGGAGAGGCGTAACAGCGAGAAGAGGTCATCTGTGGCAGCCAACGGTCGGTCGAGAATGTCATTGACAGCCATCGATATCATGGACAGGAATCAACAGAATCCAGCAAACGCCTTCACCTTTACGCAGTCAAGCGCCTAGAAAATTCAGACATAATATCTGAAAATTCTCATAGCATGCATCTACGCCTGGCGATTTTGAATCGTAGACCTCAACGTTCGACAACTAACAACCAACTGTTGCTTTAAATGTAAAGATTATTAATGAAGTGCCTGCTTAAACTGAGCAGGAAGAAAGGCAGATATATAACCGAAGACAGATAAAGCTACAGAGACAGAGACTGGGAGAAAGAAAGTCAGGGGGAGGGAGATAGAAGGCGGGCGATATGAAACCAAAATAGCTTTTGCTTCTGGTCTATCTGCATTGTATCGTGTTCGTCCTGTTTATCGATTTAATCCAATAATACTGCTCCCAAAGGCTATGAATATAGGACCTGTACTGCCACAGAACCATTACTGGGTTCTATTATATTCGCGTCGGATCGGAGAAACAGACAGGCCAAGGGTCGTAGAAACTTGCAGCTGGCTAACTGATGAAATTATTGACCATTAGCCATCGGTCCATTTCCAAAGTTCAATGTAATGGTTCTCAAACCTCTGGAAATGGTCCGGTCTTCTCTCGATCAATAAACAGACAAAAAATATTGTATTGTATTGAACTATAGACTTTTGTGCAACTGGGTGTATGTATACGTGTGAGGATGGGTTGGTGTGGGGTGCGTGATGTGGAAGTTTGTGAATGCGTTACACCGTTACTATTATAAGGTGACGTGAGCATGACGAACCCGGCAGAGTTTAGATTGGTGACTCTGAAATTAGCCAGGGAATGCGTTCAACGCAGAAGTCGCTGATGTTGTCCGGACTCTGAAGAATATTGGCCAGGCATCGAAGAATAGTAGGGAAACGTATCTCAATGGTTTACAGGTCACAATGAGGTGGGGCGACAGAGCGATCCAATGCTTTAGATCTCTGTGCGGCACCAATAATTATTAACGAAATTATGGAGTCCGGAGTCCATTGTGGTATCAATCAATCAATTAATCAATTAATCAATCAATCAATCAATTTCGTTTATTCGAAATCAAAGTTGACAATATCGCAACTTGTTGTTACAAAAGTAATACGGAACATAAGGATTTAACTTATGGTAGGAACCACTATCGGACTTTTTTTTATCGGTCTTCGCAGATCTAGATTATGCAGGCGATGTTTCACTTCTGTAAATGACAGAGGTTTTACCCCCGTCAAAAGGGCTTATGAGCATGAGCGGGACCAAACCGTTTGGTTTGGAAATCAATTGGAAAAAGACCAAGAGCCAAACCAAGTCGGAACATCCCTTTGACGAAGTACTGTCAACGGCTGAAGGCAATGAGCTGGAAGTTGTTGAAACATTTACAGCCATAAAATGCCCTTTGGCTCAAACGGACAGGAGACAAAGCGCCGAATAGCCATCGCCAGATCCTGCGTCACGGTCTCCCTGTATTAAGACATCCGACGCCTTAAGGTTGAGCTGAACACTAACCAGCACCCCCTAACTGAATTGGCTAGGGGGTGCTGGTGTAATAGAAATCTTGAACCACATTTCTGCCCTGCAGGCGAGGATTTGAACCCCGACCTCTCGCTTGACAGTTCATCGCGCTAACCACTACACCATCGTAATTTAACTAGCCGATAAATCGGAAATGTGAGTTCACTTGCTGTGCAAAAACAGTTTTGATGATAAACCGCTTTTTAAAACTGAGAATGATCTTGACTCTGGTTTTAATACGAGGTCACTCTAATAATTGGTTGGTGAAATCCGCCGTTAGTAGGCCCCTATAATTGTGCTATCCGAGGGAGAGGAGGAGAAAGGGAAAGGAGGAGAAGGAGAAAAAGAAGGGAGGGAGGAGCCGGCGGGAAAAGACGGAGGGGTCCCAATATGACAAAGTGCTCCAGGGCCCCAGGGCCCCTTAACACGGGCCTGATGCTATGTCATAATTAGCAGACGAGGTTACGGTCCTATGGAGCATATTGCGCCACGAAATCCGCTTTTAATTTCACTTTTCGGATGTGAACTCAAATGTGTTTAGCCGTATTGTTACTTTATGTTTAAGCTACCAATACCATTCTGAAGGGTCTGTGTTGATTCATTTCAGAAAGTCTGTTGACGTCAATTTGTATCGAACCCTACGCTTGTCAAGAATTGTCAAACTTATCCACCCCCTATTTTGTTGACATAATTAATGGACGACCCTTTTAGAGAAGCGTGTGGCGTAATGAAAGTCTGCAGCATAGCTTGACGTGTGTAATCACTCAATCACTGATTACATACATGTAGAGCCAACTAATGAGTAGCACTGCGATGGCAATGCTAATGAAGTACCTGTCGGGTCTCTGGAAAGACGTCACAGACTATAATAGGCACCCTGCGCAGGTGCCGAGGAGTAGAATTAATGAGCTCCATCGATTGATACTCTGTTAATAGCGATGACGTACATAGATAATCCTACAGATCTAGATACCGTGCTGTGATGGTGTTGCGAGGTGTGGCTTGCTGTGCGCTGGGTTATTGAATTCGCTTGGATCGATTGGCCTAATGCGCTTCCTATCCCTTTATCGCATTAGACGAACCTCCCTCCAGAGACATGCGCTATACAAATGTCCTAATGCTTCGTTCTAATGTAACGTGATTATCTCGACGGTTTAATCGGCTTATGGACGAGAATAGAATCACAGGAATGAAGATAGGATGTGCATTATAGAGAACTGATGATGATGATGATGATGAAAAGGATGATGATGATGATGATGATGATGATGATGATGATGATGATGATGATGATGATGATGATGATGATGATGATGACGATGAAGATGAGGAGGACGATGACGATGACGATGAAAAGGATGATGATGATGATGATGATGATGATGATGATGATGATGATGATGATGATGATGATGATGATGATGACGATGACGATGACGATGATGACGATGACGATGATAATGATGATGGCGATGATGAGGAGAAGAAGGAGGAGGAGGATACTGTGGATGATCATGATCATGGTCATGACAATCATAATGGTGATGCCGATGCCGATGCTGCTGTAGATGCTGATGATGAATATGACAATAATGATGACGACAACATGGGCGTATTTAGGGTGGTTTTACGGGTTCAACCCCTCCCAAATAAAATGCATTACTATTATCAAAAACTAAAAATGGGGCCTATAGAAAAATACTACCATGTCCAAAGGAAACCCCAGAAAACTAAACCCCCACGAAATTGTTTCCTGGTTACGCCCCTGAACGACGATGATTTTGGATGGAGCAGTGAGATGACTCAACAGCAGCACGGTTGTATTTCTATACTGATAATTATAAGTAAGAGGATTGCAGGATACCACAATGAAAAGAAGTATACCAACCACGAGATAATTTGGATTCTATGCTTATTATCCTTTTGTGTGTCCACCACATGTCCGTTTATTCTCGTGTGGGCCTCCGTCGCGCTGTCTGTCTATCTGTATGTATGTACATGTATACATACATACAGATACAGTGTGTGCGTGTCTGTATGTATGTATGCATGTATGTATGTATGTATGTATGTATGTATGTATGTATGTGTCTGTATGTATGTATGTATGTATGTATGTATTTATGTAGGTATGTATGTATGTATGTATTTATGTATGTATGTATGTATGTATGTATTTATGTATGTATGTATACGTATGTGTCTGTATGTATGTATGTAAGGTAAGGTAAGGTAACAAGACATTTATATAGCGCCACTTAAGAGTCTCACAGAAGCGCTCAACACGTGGCCATCAAACAGCTGAAAAAGTGCGTCTTTAAGAGTCGAGAGAAAATTATGTAACTACATGCAGCATTAGTGGCACGCACAGATGGCGGAAGAGTATTCCAGATCCGTGGCGCCGCAATCGAGAAGTCCTGACGAGCACGTGTTGTGGTTCGAAACGAAGGTACAATCAAGTCATTTCGCGAGGCAGACCGGAGAGCCCGCCGACCAGTTTGAGTTCCAACTGGAAGGCACAGTTCAGCAATGTAGTCCGGAGCAGTGCCAGTCGTAGCCTTCCAAACCAGCGTAGCGATCTTGAAATTAACACGATCAGCAACTGGAAGCCAGTGAAGCTCACCCCGCATGTAGTCGGATATGTGTGAATATTTCGGCAGGTCAGCCAGAAGTCTGGCTGCTGCATTCTGAACGAGCTGAAGTTGACGAATGCGGAACTCAGGGAGGCCCAGGAGGACTCCATTACAGTAGTCAAGACGTGTGAGAACAAAAGAGTGTATTAGTACAGCCGCGGCGTTCAGAGAGAGCGTCCTCCGTATAACTCTGATCTGTCTGAGCTCGTAGTAACTTGTCCTTGAAATATGTGTCACATGATCAGCCATCGTAAGCCCACCATCAAGCAGCACCCCAAGATCCCTCACCACATCACAGGTCTGTCCACCAAGGGATGCTGATGCAAGGGCATCAATCCTACAACGTGCACGTCTTGTACCGAACCATATAAACTGTGATTTAGTCGGGTTGAGTCTAAGACGATTGGCAGACATCCAGTCATGCACCATCGCAAGTGCACAATGCATTTGTTGTGCGCACACCACCGAGTCTTCAGGTCGACAGGACAAATAAAGTTGAAGGTCATCAGCAAACTGGTGAGATGTAGGACCCAGCGACGCCACAACATCATAGAGGTCAGCTGTGTAGAGAATGAACAGTAGTGGCCCCAGGACTGAGCCCTGAGGAACACCACAAACAACAGGCGCCCAGACAGACCTGTCGTCTCCAATCTCTACCCTCATGGTCCGCCCCTCAAGATAGGAGCAGAACCAAGCCAATGCACGGCCTGAGATCCCATATGATGCCGCAAGCCTTGTAAGCAGTATCTGGTGATCCACCGAATCGAAGGCAGCACTCACGTCAAGAAGAGCCAGTAGTGTAACCCTGCCCGAATCCATAGCCTGATGGATGTCTGATAGAAGACGGACAAGGAGTGTCTCAGTGGAATGGCCCTTGCGAAAGCCAGACTGATGTTTTGGCATCAGACCATTCTCTTCAAGATATCGGAGCAGCTGAACAGCAACCACTCTCTCAATCAGTTTTGACATGAAGGTTAGGTTTGAGATGGGTCTGTAGCTAGACGTTAAGTTCAGATCAAGCCCTGTCTTCTTGAGGGCAGGTCTGACAATGGCACACTTCTGGCTGGCCGGTAGTGCTGCCTCATCCAGCGAGGCATTGCAGATGGAGACAATGTACGGCAGTAGATCATCAATCACCTCAAGAAGCAGAAAGGTCGGAATAGGATCGAGCGAACAGCTCTTCGACGGCGAGGAACAGAGGATTTGACGTACTTCAGCTTCCGTAACAGTCCTAAAGGAGTCCATGCATGACCGTGCTTTAGTGTACGTAGGCTGGGTCGATCCCTCAGTAGCTCTCCGAACTTCTCGGACTTTTTCATTGAGGTAGAGCAGGTAGTTTTCAGCACCAAAGGTCGGTGCAATAGTAGGCTCAGGTTTCCGTCCAAGAGTAGTAGAGAGGTCCTCCAGAGACGGCGAGTGTTTCCCGAGTTGGAGGCGATGCGGTCTTCCCAGTATCGTCTTTCCTTTTCACGAAAACAGTCGTGCTTTTCCCTCAATGCTCCAATCCAGGCCCGACGATCATCATCCAGCAACGTTCTTCGAAAAAGCCTTTCTGCTTTCCTGACTTTACGACGTATTGCCCTGCACTCTCCATCAAACCAAGGCGTTAGCGGACTGTTCCGAATGCGGACCTTCCTGGGAGGCAATAGGTCATTGACAATGGATGTGAGAGTGTTGTCGTATACCATTATTAACTCATCAATAGTAGCTTTCTGACGGGTCAACTCTAAGTCACAGAGCTGGCTGGCATGCAATCGACTTCGAAATTCATCCCGGTCTAGCCTAGACCAGGATCTGATCGTTCTCCAACTGACTTCAGGTGCTCCACGTAGAAAAGGTAACTGGTAGGTAATGAGGCCATGGTCGGAAATGGCCGGTGGCTCAATGATCATGTTGGTCAACGCACAGTCATCCCTGGTAACCACCAAATCAAGCCATCCCCCAGCTCGGTGCGTAGGCCCTCCAACATGTTGAAGAAGCCCACAGCTCACCAGCATCTGCTTGATACCCAAGGTCCAAGGGCAACATTGATTCTCCATATGGACATTGAAGTCGCCAGTGACAAGCAGTTGTGTATTCCACGTTGCCACAACGCCCAGCAGTGATGAAAGCTCCTCGATGAATGCCGAAGATGGTGGTGCAGATCCTGGACGGTAGATCGCAACAACTGTGGTAGGACCCCGTCTAGTAGAAAAAGAGCAGATCAGAGACTCAAAAGTTTCAAGTTTCACACAGTACTCTACCCGTTTGACTGGGAGTTCCGCACGATGGATGATCGCTATGCCTCCGTGGCCAGGTCCAGGGCCAAGTGATCCATGGCTCCGTCGCGGGGCATCAATGACAGAATATCCCTCAGGAACCGACCGTCTTAAGGCAACATCGGTGTCAGCAAGATGCCATGTCTCAGTTAGCACTAGAATATCCAAGTCTTTCTCTTTGATAGTCTCAGCAACTGTTGTATATTTGTTACCTAGTGATCTTACATTCCAGGTCCCAATCCTGAGGGCTGATCCACCAGTGTCTTCATGAACAGGTGACGCAATGTTCTGTCTTGAGGAGGCCGGACACCAAATACGATGAGCAAATAACGACTTCCTCACTGAACGTGAAACTCGTAGATCCACAGCATTGAGTGAGCGCAAGTAATCTGAGGTGTAGATGTAATCAGAGGGCATATCCACAGATTAATTCATTCAAAATTTTCGAAACTGAACAATTTAAAAACTGACTCCTAAAAGAGACTGACCATAAATGGATACAGTCATAAAATCGGAAGTCTGAAGATACCAGAGTGTTGCTTGAGCACGATAGATAATTATCAAGTCAGATAATATTAACGCAAAGACACGTGCGGTGTTTAGCGGAAGTAGTCCGACGCGTAGATATACTCAGAAAGCCACGTGCGGTATTTATCCACAGATCGATTCAATCCAGAATAGTCACTAACTGAATAATTAGAGAACAAACTCCTAAATCAAATCAGCCATCCGTGGCTACGATCATATAGTCGTAAGTCCAAACGAACAAGAATATTGTTTAAGCACGAAGAGATAACAAATTAGATAATATTGACGCATCGACAGCCACGTGCGGTTTGATGATTGTATGTATGTATGTATGTATGTATGTATGTATGTATGTATGTATGTATGTATGTATGTATGTATGTATGTATGTATGTATGTATGTATGTATGTATGTATGTATGCCTGTCTCACTGTCTGTCTGTCTGTCTGTCTGTCTGTCTGTCTGTCTGTCTGCCTGCCTGCCTGCCTGCCTGTCTGTGTGTCTGTGTCTGTCTGTCTGTCTGTCTGTCAATAACGGGTTTTAGTATATACTAAAAGACAAATAGAAGACAGCGATCGATTCAGACTGGAGATGATTGTGGTTCCGTTTTTATGACGTCTCATTTCGTGACACCTATTTCGCAGAGTCTATGCTGCAGCGGAACGTAAGTCAAATTTATATTCATGCTGAGAATTTATGTAGCGCCTCTTCAAGGGACCTATTCAGAGGCGCTCTCTGCTCAGTGGCGGCTCTACAGGGGCCAGAGGGCAAGTTGCCCCCAACTGTGTTTGTTGCCCCCCCGGTGGCCCCTCCAAATTTTAGTCCAATATATTATGAAATCTGGTATTATTTAATTTTGATATTTTCAAAGGTTTGACTTAATTGCTTAAACATGATGCATGATGAAATCTGATATTACTATATTGAAATGGGTTGAAGAGCAGAGTGATGTATATTCAGATGAACCGGTGATGCAACTTAACTGGCTCAGCGACACTAAATGGGGTCATGTAGTTAAGCACTCTGTACTACCCAAACAGTGTGTTGGTAAAATGCCCAGGCGCTTTTCGGACTCTGCTGCAGATACAACTATGGGGCATCGTTCTGAAGTGGACCCACAGACTGCATTTAGGCAACTTATCTACCATCCAGTAATTATATCATTTCCGAACTAAATAGACAATTCTCCGACCATTCGCTTACTGTTATGATTGGTATACTATACAGTCTTTAACGCGAAAACACAAGTTTTTCTTATATTAGGATTATATTGAGTCCTTTGCACCATTGAAATTCCACATGCAAGTTAGGCTATGGTTACAACAACGTTCAGGTTCATTTGCAACCAATATAGCTACAATGTTAGACCTGCCTTGTTTTTTGGAACCATATAAACTTGCTTGTCATGAAATATTATACAGACTGCTGCAGACATAGGCGCGGTTTAGCAATGCCGTCAGTTGAATGTGTTCGTGCAGAGTCGATTAACATGGATGCCTTTGTGGACAAGTTACACTCTAGGCATGACAGTCGCAGAGGCTAAAATCTGTACATAACTTTGGAGAACTGATATTTTCGGGGCCGGATTTTTGCATTTTGGGGGACAGAAGGGCCCAGTCAAAACTTTGGGGTGGGACAGTACCCTCTGCCCCCCTCCCCCTGATTTACGCCACTGGACAGGCGTAAACTTGCAATTAATTAAAAGTGTATGTATTTGTTTGTAGTTTATAGGTTTTTTACTTTTAATCAAGTGAGCCTGTTTCCATTTGTGTCTTAACTTGAGGCTGTTGATGTAAAAAATTCATGTAGCTCCTGAGCTCCAATACAGATCTCTTGTTACCACTCTCAGTTTTGACGAAATACCAGACGTCCAACTGGCCCTCCGTCAGTTTCCCTGGCCCCTCCCCAGTGGCCCCTGTTGGAAAAGCCGCCACTGTCTCTGCCCCCTAGCTTATTATGATGTTAGGTGCCAGAGGAGGAGAAATGAAAATACTACATCTCTGTACTTATTTTGATGTTAAGTGTCATTGAACGTACAAACAATGCACAGTTGGCTAGAAGAGTCATCAGTGACGGGCCCAAGCACACGCCGTGGAAGTTGAAACCAACCAACGGATTCCCGTCGACAGATGACAGATGATAATTATCATTATAGATGTTCAGTCTGTGAGCCAAGTTGTGTCGACACTAAACAGTTAAACAGCAACCGAGCAATCTGTGATTTGATCTGCTGACAGACGGCAACAGATGAGCTACATAATTAAAACTGACACCGTGAAGATTTCCCAACACTATTCCAGTCAGTCCCTTCTTAAATGGCCCTGCACAGTTTCCACGCGTTCGCTACCTCTTGTCGACTGAAGCCTTGTTGGTCATATGTTGCTCTTCTCCTATGTGATTCTGGCATGACCAAACAGTCGACTAACAATTCTCCATTGTGAATTTTCAAATTATCATTCAGAGCATCATTCCTTTCAAAACTTTTGTCACACAGTATGTCGTTGTATCTTTTTCTTCATTTGTGGGCTGGTCTTTGAGTGATTTTTTTATCCTCTTCACACGACCATCCTCCACATCATAGCCTTGCTCGACAGTCTCGACTCCCGCGGTCACTTCTCATCTCAAGTTCTTCACCCGAGTCATATCCCACACTGTGCACCACGACTCTGGAACGATAGGGGAGATCTCGAAGGTCCAAGGAAAGAGGTGAAGCTCCAGAGAGAGGCAATTCCAGGTCGAGGGACCCACCACCTAGAAAGCGCGGACGAATCGAATCGGGGTAAAAGATATCCTTCTGAATTCCGCAGATTTTCGATTCCTTCAGTATTATTGCCTCTGGTTCTCCATCATACGCCTCAAGCTCCGGCCTCTGTCTATCACTCCAGGTGGATAGATGTTAAAGTCTCACCTACACAAATTTTCAGTCGAATCGAATTTCGATTCGAATCGGGGTAAAAGTTCGAATTCGAATGGAATCTCGAATAGAATCAGCAGGTATGGGCCTACAAGTTTGATATTCTGTAGTGTGCACTTGATAGCACAGGCGTACCACGTAGCCTACAGTAACACAGTCATCAATAGGTCTATATCTGCGTAGGCCTAATAACTTTTCTGCAGTTAAATCAATTAAACTAGATTTGAAGTTAATTCACAGAATTAAAATAACACAGATAATTTTAGAACCAATTCTACTGTTCTGTTCTGTTTCCATGTTCAGTCACACACTTCAATGCCTAAATCAGGGCTTTTTTAGCGTGCAGTTCTACACAAAATGTGCAGTTCTAAATCAATTTATGCAACTGTAAAAGCATTTTTGTGCAGTGAAAAATTGCTAAAAAGGTCATTGTCATCCAATTGGGAAAAATTTACCACGAGTCTTTGAAAAAAGAGAAGAGGTTGTGCAGTTCTAAAATTTCCTTAAAAAAGCCCTGGCCTAAATCATACGTTTAAATACTAGTTCACAATTAGCCTAGTTTAAATTGGGGCCTACAACAAAGCACGTCAAAGGCTAATCAATTTTCGAATAATGACATCAATAATTTTTCGATTCGAATGCTACGTACAGTCCATATCTTTTCGAATCGCATATCAAAGCTTCGCAGGTCCCTAATCTTGCCAAAAGTCTCAAAACTAGATCTCACCTTTTCAAGAATTCCTATACCGTGAGTCCGTGACTCATCTAGCTAATTCTTCTCGACCTAAAGGACACCCGCGTTAGCAGCTGCTCGGCCTCCGGCCTCTCTTGATCTGTACCCTCTGGAAACCGGACTCGGGTCTCCTTTTAAATGCCCTTTGGAAAACCTCTCTGACTCAACGCAGCGCTCGCGAATAAGCTGGTGCCCTGCGCTTAGGCTTCGAGTGGCGCTTTAGAAATTTGGAGTTCACGATTACGATTTCGAAAATTAATTAAAGTCTTAGGCTTACCTCTGAAAATTTCTACTCTGACTCACGTAGGCCTATCCTTGGCCACCGGACTCAAATCTCCACTGGAGATCTCTGGACAACAATCTCGTGAATACCTATATAGCTTTAGAATTATTAGAAATTTGGTGTTTGCGATTACGATCACGAATCTAACAGAAGATTATCATATCACAATGACGCATACAGACTATATAATTTTATGAAGCACGAGACTGTTAATTTTAATTTAGGCGTGTTAACATTATCATAGGGTTTAGAGACCTTCAAGTCGTAACAAGGTTTTCTCGGCCATTTCTTTTGACGAGTGGTAGTAAGGCGCTATAATTTTGAAAGTTAAATCCATATGGCTCTATGTGTGATATAACGTCCTGTGTAGAGCGTTAGTCTCGTTAAAGACTCGCTGTTCACTTCCTGATCTTTCCTGATGATGGTGAGGTAGAGAGATGGTGGTGATTTTAAGGGAATGGTCGGAAGATTTGAATATAGTTTATAGTTGTTAAATTCAGCAGCTTCATACTACTGGCAAGTTGCAATGGGGTGATCG
Organism: Aporrectodea caliginosa; assembly: GCA_020284085.1. NCBI lineage: Eukaryota > Metazoa > Annelida > Clitellata > Crassiclitellata > Lumbricidae > Aporrectodea > Aporrectodea caliginosa. The sequence continues at coordinate 74,765 of JACEVL010002890.1, forward strand.
TTGTTGCGACCAGCGTAAATTAGTAATGGTTTTAAGTAGTTGATAAAGTATATTTTAAAAAAATAGAGCCCACGTGCGCTTGATCTTTATCAGAATAATTTTATTGAAAAAATACGCAGTTCAATTTGATTTAAAATAATATGCATTCAGTTTTTTTTATATTCAAATCAAATTTAATTAAAATTGCTGATGGGCTGTGATCTGAAATATAATTACAAGGTCACGTTTATCCAGAGCCGGTGGTTAATATTTTGTTTACCACCCAGTCTGATTTTTTCGATGACTGATTGGTTAGCTCTCTTATGATTGCTCTTTTGAAGGCTCGTATTTTTTGCGGCAGAAGGCGAAGCGCTTACGGTTTATACCGATTAAGTTTGCAAGGAGTAATTTGGGTAAACTTGCGCTTTAGGGGTCCCGAATAATGACACCCATATTCGAGGGTAGTATGTATTATAATCAGCCTAGTTCAATGGAAGAAGTTTAGCACTAATGGCGTCGTGAGGGTCGGTTAGGGTCAGGTTAAGCGTCGTGAGGGTCGGTTAGGGTCAGGGTTAGGGTTTGTGTTGTCATTAGAAAATCTTCAAAATCGGGACCCCTAAAGCGCAAGTTTACCGTAATTTGTGTATAATTCTAATCCAGAAAACTCACCTTAGGATTAAAGAATTCATGCATCTTTAATTCTCCAACTAAATTCTTGTTCTAACATGTTCCATCATTTAGAGTCAATATATAGGTTGACAGTTATTTTACAAATTTGCAAACTGAATAATTTTCAGAGCTTTCAGTGATGATTGTCATACCGCCCCAGTCTGATTTTCAATGACTGATTGGTTATCCAGGTCTGATGATTGCTCTGAATGCTTGTTTAATAACTTGATAAACGGTTCTTTTACCACAGTCAAATATATACTAAATCCCATTGTTAATTGCCATGTTTCTGTTTGTCTTCTGGACTTGATTTGATATAATGCTGATGAGTAAGCTGTTTGTGCTAATGTGGCACTGAAAAATTTAAAGCAAAGGTCTACCATATTTAGCGTGATCTCATTGCATATATTGCTTTGCAATTCACTGTTTTTCTTAAAAACGCATTGAAGCTAGTTTGGTAAATATTAGTTTCAGTATAAAATTTATTCAGAGCTTTCAATGATGAATTTATACCGCCCCAGTCTGATGTTTCAATGACTGATACGGTTATCAAGATCTGATGTTTGCTCTGTTTATAACTTAGAATTGTAGAATCAGATGGTAATGCTAATTGTGGAGCACAGTGGTCGATTGGTTAGAGCGCTCGGCCTGTAACGCAGAGTATGGGTTCGAGCCTCACCCGAGGCAGTTACTGTGTAGGGACCTTGAGCAAGTCCTTCACTCACAATTGCTCTGTGCAATCGATATTCTGTCGTATGGTCGTGTGCACTTCTGAACTTTGGAAGGAGGGCAATTTCAAATTACAGTACTGTTGTATTTGTATTATAAATGTGATTAAACAGATATTTGTGCAGGCAAATATATCTTAAAATTTTTTATCCAGTAGTCTGCTTACAAATGAGGTAATGCAATGTTTTGTTTCTTCTTTTATTTGCAATTCAAGCGAGCTTTAGCTCCTTCGTGAGTGGTTTTTCAGAGCTGTTGATGATGTATTTCATACCGCCCCAGTCTGATTTTTCTATGACTGATTGGTTAACCATTTCTGATAATTGCTCTGAATACCTGTTTAATGACTTGGTAATGGTTCTTTTACCACAGCCAAATACATACTAAGATCCATTGTTAATCGCCATGTTTCTGTTTGTCTTGTGGTCGTGGACTTGATTTGATATAGTGCTGGTGAGTAAGCTGGTCGCCATGATGTTACTTTTGTGTGGCACTGAAAAATTAATGGAATTTTGCATTAAATTTATGTTTGTACAGATATTCGTGTAATGACAAAACCAGGTGACACACCACATTGGGTACCAAGTGACACTGCATCTTAGATGCACCAAGGTCTACCATATTTAGCGTGATCACCATTCACTGTTGTTTTAAAACATTGCTTAAGTTTGCTGAAGCTATTTGCTAAATTTTAGTTTCAGTATATTAACATTTAATCAGGGTTTTCAATGATGAATTTATACCGCCCCAGTCTGATGTTTCAATGACTGATACGGTTATCAAGATCTGATGTTTGCTCTGATTGGATGTTTATTTATTAAGATATTCAAAAATATGACTTTACCATTGGCAGCCTGTTTAATGACAGTCGTTGTTAAATGCAGCAATATTCTTCAAAATAATTTATAAATTTGCTGATTGTTAAATACTGTAATCACTGACAGTTTCTTTAGAAGATCAGTATAAATTTTCTTGGACTTTCCTGTGCAACTGAATCGAATTAAATTTCTGGCATTGTCGATTTGCTTTATGTTTTGAATGTAACTACACTAGCACATTTTTATTAAGAGCTACGTTTGATTATTTCTATACTGTCCGGTATAATAATTTTGATGGTTGCTTGGTTTTCCATATCCGACGATTATGTTTATTGCTTGCTTTTAGAGATAATCCGTGTGCTTAAATCTGTCCATTGGCTTCCGGTTCAGCAAAGGATTTATTTCATATTGGAGCTAATAGTTTATTAAAACACGTGGCCAATTGTAATGCTTAACAAGTGGTCAACCCTCATACACACACACGTAAGCATTACGGTTGGCCACAGGTCACTATATGCACTGTATATTACCGCGACCAGGAGCTTCGAATAACGTGCCAACCGTCAACTCTGGATGAGAATCCGTTGACTGGGCTCTTCGTGTTTGCGGGACCTTGCCAGTGGTGACTCTTAGCCTACTAGTCATCTGTTATTCGAGCTGTGTTCGTTTTCGACTGATTGTGTGGTCATATTGACTCTAATATCATTTAGAGCGCAGGGAGCGCCTCTGAGTAAGAATCTTGATGGGGCGCTATATAAATTCATTCATTCATACCGAACATTTGTATAGCGCCCCTTCAAAGGAAACTACTCAGAGGCGCTCCCACTCCAGCACGGCCAAAAAGAACGGTTTTAAGGTGAGAAAAGAACGTGGGAGAGAAGGTCCTAGGAACAAGGCGAAGCTCCAGAGGAAGGCCATTCCAGGTCGAGGGGCCCCCGACCGAGAAAGCGCGATTATAAATATTTGGAATGAATGAATGTTGGCACACTGCCCATGTACAAATTTTTAACAGTCCACATGGCTGGACTAAGCTTTCAGTATTGAACACCATCATGTCACTTCTGTCCTCAAATAACTCCACTGGCTTAAAATACATGAACGAATAGCCTACAATAAAAAGTGTCATTCGCGTAGGTTACTACACACTTCAAATCTTCCCAGCCTTCCTATCTTCATCAGTTTTCACGGTCCAGCCACTTTGCTCAAGTAGCTGCTACACTCTAAAATTTCACTCATAAAAAATTTGCAAATCGGTCCATGCATGATACATCCATAGCTGTTCTGACACTCTAGAACAAATTCCCGCTAGAATTACTCTAAATATCTGATTCTGATCTATCCTACGGATTCATCAAAACCTTTTGCTAGCCTAGGCTATCTGTCCAAAGGGCTTTCACTCCAAACTGAGAACACTGCTCTTTCACAAATCCTATCGCGATTCCTCATCTACCCCTCACGTCCCTTGCTGTTTCAATTCTAAGCATGTATCCTGCTCACCTGACCTTTCGATCTTGACCTGGAGCCGCATTTTACACCCCCGCCGATTCATTTATTTTTGACAGCGCCTGTGAATAAGCTGATTCCCGCGACTTCGCCATTTTGGGTGCTGTAGAAATCTCGAGATTACGATTACAATCTAGGCCTACATATATCGGGCCTCCGTGTATAGTAGGCCTATATAGGCTAATTAGTGGAAGGAAAGAAACTGGGTGGACGTTCTCGACGCTCTATCCGATCGATCCTCTATATGTCTATAAGACTGGCTTAACCTATCGGGTGCATGCAGAGAGGCGCTGTATCCTAGCCTACCCGATTATCCTCGCTCTACCCGATCATCTTCGCTCTACCCGATCAGCCTCCGTTCTCACTCTTTCTCGACCTCTGGATACTAGGCCTATATATACTCCTCTCAAGTTTGCCAACCGAGCAATATCCAACACTGCACCACGTCTATGGAACGATCTACCTCCGCACTTCTGCACTTTTTCTGTTCCTGCACCATCATCGCGCCAATCATCCACCCAGTGGCGTAACGAAGGGGGCAGAGGGGGCAACCGCCTCCGGGCGCAGCACAAGAGGGGCGCAAAATTAGCTTTCAATGGTAAACAGTACTATGATAAGAACGATTAAAAGTCAACAAGAAAATTAAAAGGGGTGCAGTCATCAACCCTTGCCCCTGGGCGCTGAAACCCTTCGTTACGCCACTGCATCGACCATCATCTGCCTCGATCTGGCTCCTGAGCTCCTCTATCCATCACCCCAAAGCTTTCCACTCGAAATTAAAGTCTCTCCTTTTCAAGAACTCTTGCCCTGATTTAGGCCTATCTGATCGTGTAGCCTACCCTTCAATCCTCTACCTAAAAGGCTAAAAGACACGTACCCAATTAACATCTTAATCGATTAAGCTGTCTGTTCTGTTAGTAGTTAAGATTTAAATTGCATAACATGTAAATGTACAGCGCAGTGCGTTTGTCAGGCGCTTATTAAAGAAAAGATATTATATTATTATTATTATTTATCTGCTGTGCGGCTGTGCCCTCTCAGATCTTCTGGAAACCAGACTCGGACCTTCCCCCGGAGGGCCGGACTACTCTTTTGGACAACCCCTCTGACTAGACGCAGCGCTCGTGAATAAGCTGGTGCCTTGCGCTTGGCTTTCGAGTGGCGCTTTAGAAGTTTGGAGATTACGATTACGAGTTGAGACGAACGGCGGAATCTTACCTATAGGGTGACAGCAGCTATCTCCTAAACCCGCTAAATTTCGTCCTAGACACGGCCTGGACACTATAGTCCAGAATAGAGATGGCTGGCAAGTTGGCAACAGTATCATTTCGGAGAGGCACGTATACCATTATAAGTTGCACACATGAGGAATTTATGACGCTATGGTTTATGTACATTTAGGCTTCTCATTACCTCGTTGCATTTAGGTAGTAGTCAAGTGGTGGCGCTCCAAGGCTTTGCACGATGGCGTCATCAGAGAAGGCATCTGCAATGGGTATGTGTAATCTGTAGTAAAAGTTGAAGCTCACTGTGTTTGGTGGTTTTTGTTTAAAATTCCGTTTTCTTTTTGTCTTAATTCAGTTTTATTTGGGAATAATAGATTTATGTGCCTGGTAAGTTTTGTTACGAGTCGCTGTTTCAATTTTTTCCGCTTATTATCTAAATGTGGCTTTGTACTAAAGGCTGCTGTTCGATGAATAATGAGTGGTAGTTGGGTGTGGAAATTTAATAAGTATGGGGGTTGCACATGGATAATTAATTGATGCACTGGTTGGCCTATTCGTAAAGACACAAATGACACCAATAAACTAGCTGACGCTCAGAAACACAACAGCAGGTTCACATGCAAATATAGATTCAGATTCGTTTTGTTCCGGGTTTTGTAATGCTTTCTAGAGAAACGTTATTGAATTATTCTGCCGATAATGTCGATGCGGAAAAGTGACTTGAATGTTAATAAATCCATTAAAACTGGATTATGTTGAACTTGTGCAGAGAACATGTAACTCAATAAAGATTTTTCGGATACTTATCTGTATTCAGCCATCGCAAACTGCTACAGGTATGCAAAATTACTGAGAAATGACACTGTTTCAGATAAACAATTCCGAATAGAAACAATTATCCCACGAGCATGCCCAAGAACATTTTATTAGACCCATATGAATCGTACGGAGTCATTTATTGGTGGTATATCTGTTGCATACGACCATCTTATACGCATGCTGGCTGTTTAGGAATTCACTACACTGTTCCAGTCACACATAGAGAATCGCCAAAGTTGGAAGCCTGCAACAGATTCGTCCAATTTGTGTCAATGCAACGGAAACAAATTGCCTGCAAACATGATGATAGTCATTGTATATAACTCATATATGGACTTTTGTGGGTGCCACTTGGCAACATTGACCCCATAAGGCCCTTGTAGGGCATGCTGACCATCATTTACAGATTTGCCAAAATGCAACGCTTGACACAGATACAGATTCACCTGAATCGGGAGCCAACTGCAGATTCGAATACATTTCACCAATAAACATTTTACATTACCCATCTGAACCCTATTTTGGGACCCGTATGGCAACATCGTTCCCCTATTACCCTCGTCTGGCATGCTGGCCATTTTCAGATTCGGCAACAGCTCGCATGCCACAGATACAGATTTGACGTAATCTCCAGCCAGCAACAGATTTGAATATACAGTTTGCTCAATTCCTCAAAATGCTACAGAAACAAATCACCTGCCAGGATGCCCATAAGCACATTATAGTGCCCATATGGACTTTATATGGCTGACATTTTGGAACATTGGTCCCATATGAACCTCTTATGGGTATGCTGGCAGGTATTGTGCAACCACTATGCACGGGTCGGGTCTGAGGGACGCCGGCATATGACCAAAAGGGATGTGTCAGCCAAGGGCCCTCTACACCTATTAAATTTGCCAATTTCAGCAGTGCAGACACCTCCAACCTAGAGACAGATTTCGCTATAGGTGTGGAGGGGTGTCTCGCCACTACACCCGTTCTGGAAGTTCTGGTTTATGCTGGCATCTCTCAGACCATACCCGTGCATGGTGGACTGCTACAACGTGTGTTCTGCTCTTGAAATAACCTTGCCCCCACACAAGCAATCTTGGATCTGCCACTGCTCCCACCACACACGCTCTTTCTTCAGTGGCAACAGCTGATTTAACGGCCCATGTGCAACTGTTGAATGTGTACCCAGGCTTCCGGATTATCATTGGCAGACTTTGTCTGAAGACAGGAATCTGTAGATAAAGGTATATCATCGAGTGACTAAATTACAGAGGCGTCTTACAATTCCCTAGAGCAAAAGAAGTAATAAAATCCACGTTTTACTGCTTTGTTTTCGTCCAGGTATCGTTAGCTTATTGCTTTGAGTGTTATTTGTTAGATCATAACAATTGGGTTTGGCAACAATCTAAGTCAATGATTTCTGTTGTAAAACGATGAAAATATATGAGACACTAACGAATCTGTAGTAGATCTGCGAGTGGTCAACCCCTTTAATAACATTTTTTGCTCAGCCTTTATCGAAAGTGGCCTAAAAACTTGGTCTTGTTGACACAGTGTCATCCAAAATTACTTTTGGTATTGCTTTCATTGTTGATGGAAATGTTCTGTAAATCATTAGTATGAACGCTATTTAACAGTTAATGGTTAGCAGGACTTACAGTTCTGTTGGTCCTGCTAACTATTAATATATGTGAAATCCTTGAAAATTAACTCCATCAGAATCAGAATTAATATGTGAAATCCTTGAAAATTAACTCCATCAGAATCACTGAAAATCACGCTCCAAATGGTTTGCTTACGCATTCTTAAAATGCAGTTGTCAAGTGAAACATATCTGCAACTTTATGGTCTAATATTTCCACAACTATCCCACATACATGTGTACAATTACCTCATGGAGGAATTTTTACTATTTATGACTCAAATTAGTAGTTAACTTATTTACATAAAGCAAACTCTGGTTTCCTGACTCCCAACCGCTTTAGTAAGCATGTAATGTTACAATTTTGCGTGGAAAGTTTTGCAAAGTCGCAATTTTGAGCCAGTGGCAAGCAAAAGATTAAGTTACACCAGTTGAAATAAATAGACCCTTAATTTTAGACATCTTTTCAAGCACTTGATGCTTTTTGTACCATTGGTTTTACTTCTGCATCACTAATTCTGCACATACAGAGGTTTCCTGCTGGGACACTGGGGCAGGTGAAGAAATATTTTTAAGTTCTGTTTTGACCTACCTGATTAGATCTGTTTAGACAGCCATACACTGATAGTGCTTTTGAGAGTTTTTCTGCTACTGCTATCCATTTTTTAAATGCTATAATTTATTAGCAATACAGTTCAGCGTTAGCTAGATATTGACTTTTTCAGCGATATCCCTTTTTATTTGCGGCCTGGTTACGCTCTGTATCATAAGGCTTGTTTCCTGATACTTTGAGTTAATGAGTGCACACGGTATTACGTTTTAGTACCAGTATCTAATGAGATTTGTAATAATTAATTTTGTTCTTTGCTGGTTTTTGATAGTGCTTAAGAATTTTGTTAGTGTTTTAATAATTAATTCCATGTATAACTAGTTCTATTGGATTTTTATTCTATTGAACATTGTTTATTTTTAAGTTTTCTTAGTTATTTTTCCTTTACACTTGGTTTTTAAATATTTCAAAAAATATATATTAAAGTGGATATGTTTTATGAAGTTTAATTAAATAATAAGTGTAATTAAGTGAAAATCTTTTGCCATTTCTGTTCAGTAATGAAGCATTTGTTGCTGAGTTGCTTGAAAATGTTGAAGTAGACCGAATCCATGACAACCATTCAGTGTATATCTGTAATCAAACAGAATATCAAGAGGCTGTAATGTAGAATCAAAATATTATGTCCCAGTGAAGTTTGATCTTTATGGTGAAGTTCAAGTAATGCAAATTTATGTCAAACGTGCAGTGTTAAAATTTAATTTGTCATTTAGTTCTACATTTTGTGAAAGATAAATGTTTTATTTGCACTTTCTTTAAGTGGCGATTAGATAGATGTCTGTTGTAAATAAATACTGTATTAGCAAATATACTTGAGCATGTACTGTGTAGGTGTGTGTGGTATGTGACTATGTGTGTGGGTCTCTGTTTGTGTATGTTTGTGTTTTAATATTCACAGAAATATGTGATTTTATGTTTCGTAGAGAACAGTCCTTTCTTGTATGATCATAAAATTATAGTTGAAGGAGGAGAAGGCAAACATCGTGTAACTGAAGTGAATCATTGGGGACTCTTTATGTCTGACTGCAGATTTATAGTCTACCTAATTTGATATGCCCAGTTTAGAAGCCTGAGACAGTTCTGAAAGGCGATGGTATTACCAATTGACCAAAGAGGAGCACAGTTTAATTCTTCAGCAGGACATTCAGATGGATTAATTCGGTATACATGCAGTTGAAATTCTGAATTTCTCACTTGTTCTCACTTGTATTTGCAATGTTCAAATCTAGGATACGCCCAAGCCTTGCAACTCTTGAAAGCCACCAATGTTCACTGGTGCATGATGGTTGAGGGGAGGAGAAGAGAAAGGAGAACTGTTCGGTCGGCTCTGCTCGGCTGGTCTCCTTATTTGGAAAGACGTGACCAAGGCTGTGCTGCTTGACTCTTTAGTACAGTTGCAGTATAGTTGGGATAGGTATGATGTGGCCATCAGACAATAGTTTGGACTACAGAGTGGCTAATAATTGTAGTGAAAGTTTAGTTGGAAGGGGCAGATAGGTGGACTTACGTTCTGGTGGCTGTCAGATTAGTCGTAGGCCAGTTGGCATTTGGAGCGGTTGTGTGCGTTCTGCACGGGCAGGTAACTGCTTTTGGGGCCACCGGCAGGTTATCAGGTATAGACAGGTGAGTGTCAAATATGTCAACATCACAGGCCTTGTGTACTGTTGCACTCTGCTCTTTGTGTTATATCCAGGTGAACTTTGTTTAAAATGAGCTTGGGTAACTTAGGAGAAGGAGGAGGAGAGCTTCACAGAAGCATCTAAGGCATTGTTTTGTGGTTATGTATACTTTAATGAAATTATTATGTTGAAGGTATTTTGGGCAATGTAGCATACCGTTTATATGGATTTCAACAAAGAAATCTGGAAAGTTAGACATTTTCAAGGGTACACAATTATTTGAGTGTGTTATATTTTATTGATCCAATGTCCTTACATAGAGAAAGTTCTGCCTATAGATGCAGATTATTAGTGTAGGTACCCTCATATAGTTATTTTGGCTTGACATACTGTTGAAATAACTTGGACTACCTGCTTCAGATTTTTCTTAAATATTTCTCATGATTCCTTAATTCCCATCCAATGAAAACCTTACAGAAAAGGAAACTTGAATTTGGTCATAGATCAGAAAATGTTAAATGAAGAGTGCTGTTTAGTTGGCACGGAAAGGAGATAACAGATATATTATATGCAAAATGAGCTTAGAATTGCTAATTCTTGATCTCTGTGCCTAAGTTTTCAGATTTACAGTCCAACATTTGTATAATGTTTTTCTAGTGCCTTAGTTTCGTCAGTGTACCCGAGTTTTTCAGATTTGCATTGCAAATTTGTATAATTTGTTACTAGTGCCTTTGTTTTTTTCTTTTTGAAAAGCTTGCATTCATGTAAATGGTATGTGATTGATGTCTTTGTACTGCTGATAGTTCAAATATACTTTATGATGTGTTTAACTTCAGTTTTCTAGAAGTGGTATTAATTAATGGATTTTTATTGACTATGTGTGTTCTGTTTGCATAGGATCTGGCTGCACATCATAGAGCAACATAATATTATACTGATGCATGTGTTTTTGCTAACTGGCTTTGTAATGCTTGTTTTGCCAACCTTTGTCCAGCTATTATAGTGGACATTCTTTTCTGTTAGTTAGATTTCTGGACACTTAACATAGTACCTCAAAGTACCTCACGAAATACTGCCTACACAAAAGTAGATGGTGTTAAAGTTCATTTAGAACAAAAGTTCATTGATAGGCAAACAGTGCTCAGGCCAAAACAAAATAATGGTGTGTTTCCGGTAACGCGACCGAGTCAATTTTTTGCCGCGACTCGGAAAATTTTGTAAAAAAAATTTTTTTTACGGAAAATTTTGTAAAAAAAAATTTTTTTTTCGGAAAATTTAAAAAAATTTTTTTTTTTTTGCTTCACATACGGTACATTAAGCTCATCCTCGGCCCCTTTGCATGCCGGAGATGCAGAATCGCGACATTATAGGTGCATTCACTAAAGCAGAGACGTTCGGAAACTAGCGGTCTTTCAATGGAAATAATGGTGGCGAAAATTTTGGGAAATCACTGCATAAAATTATTTTACCAAAATAAAATTATTTTCCGACCTACCTACCCAGTTTTTTTTTTAACTCTGTTACCGGAAACACACCATTATTTTTTTTTGGCCTCAGATAAATAGAAGAGTCTCCCATGGTGGACTACCATTTGTGTATACACACACACACACACACACACACACACACACACACACACACACACACACACACACACACACACACACACACACACACACACACACACACACACAGCCACACATTGCCTAATTGATAGATTTCGAGACAGAGTTAGCAGTTGATACCATGTTTAGAGTTCTTGCACTGACTGCTTTGGGTTGAGGATGAGGAATATGATGACTGCAGATGAAGTCCATGTACATGCTAGCATCCAGCTGTCCCTTGTGGATGGCAGCAGATATAGTATCTGGATATTCCTGGAGCCACCAGTTCTGTACAGGACAGGCATTCTTCGCCAAAGGGCCGATTGATCATAGAACTGCTCAATGATTGTCGGTTTGCACCATTTCTTACCCTTCCTTTGCCGAATCCAAGTAACTGGTTGCAAATGGCATTTATAGATCTGTAAGTCTGAAGCTCGGCTATCCTGCTGGGAACCTGAGTGCCATGTGAATAGTTGGACTGGTCTGGTAGCGTTGAGGCTTCAGTTACATGTGACCAAATGCTATCCAAAAACATGAATTGGAAGTAGATATCGGACAATTGCTTCTAAGTGTTGACACAATCACAGCTGAAGTCCAAAAATGTAAGAATTTTATGTCTAAGTTTTTACGGTGTTGTTCACTTTCTTAAAATATCAGACATTCTTTTATTCAATCAATCAATCAAAATCATTTTTAAATATATAGTAAAACTGTTACTACTGTTACTGAAAGCCATTTTCATTTTATTCATTTCATTTTAACCCTGTGCCTGCCACAGATACAGAATTTTGCAACTTGTTGTCCAGTCTGTATGTGCAAAATTGCAAAGTATGCTTACTAAAGTGGTTGGAAGTTAGGGAACCAGCATTTGTTGTATGTAAATAAGTTAACTTTTAATTATGTGATAAATGAGCTGCACTTTTCCATTTGGTTATTTTTACACACATGGGATAGTTGTGGAAGTATTAGACCGGAAAGTCTGATCTGTTTCGTCTGATGATTGCGTGTTAGACCACAATGGAAAACGAAATTTGGCGTGCTTTTAGAAGAGTTAGTTTTCAAGGATTCATGTATTTTTGAGTAGCAGGACCACCCGTACTGTAAGTTCTGTTCATACTAACGATTTATAGAACTTTTCAGTAGATAAGGTAAGCGATACCAAGAGTGGTTTTGGGTGACACTACATCAACACGATCAGGTTTTTGCTGCCTCTGATAAAGACTTGGCAACATTTTACTAAAATTGTTGACCCACTTGCCGATAAAAAAATTTGTCTGCAATGAATATGTATAGGTTTACAAAATAAGTCAGTGGCTCAGATCAATCACCACGCTAATATTTCTGTAGCAACTAAGCTGGCAAATCCCTATATGTAAAAAAAGTTTGAAACTGTTTTTTTGCTCTGGGAATTTGTAAAAATGTCCCTGCAACAGATTATGACATAACTTTTTACCTGGAGATGCTTAGCTTGGGATCTATCATGCCACACAAAAGGTTGGAGGTTAGATTTTAAAGTCTTTACATTTAAATGGCAAAGCCCCTTTTTGCCCTTAGCCTGTTTCATACATAACCGTATATGAAGCTCGACTGCTCTTACATAATGTCAATGACAGCTGGAGATTTACTTGCCACCCAATTTTAAAAGTAATTGTTGAAATGTGCAATGGTGCATTTAGAAACTGGCTTACCTACCAAACCAGCTATGACAAAGACAGGGATATAACATGTTTTATTGCTAAGGGGTGAAATGGATCAAAACAACAACATTTCTGGCAGATACCAGAAAAAGGGCTAAAGAGGGTTCATATTACCGTAAGTACCATTATTATTTACTTTGGGAGTTGGTTCTTGTATTTCTGACTGCTATTCCATTCTACAAGTTTACTTGTGTATGAGGACTGAGTATTATAGGAAATTGGGAATATGCCACATTGCTGATAATTCATGCGCATCTTGGTGTTAGCTTAAGGGTCTGCTCTTCTTTTCAGCTAGGGATGGAATAGATTCAACACCAATTCTTGATGCCAACTATTTGATGCAGTGGGTGTGAATGAATGATTTCAGTCATGTGTACCAGTAGACCAAGCAGTGTTTCTTTTAGAGTCCAAAAAGAGGACGTATTTACGCCCTGACCTTGAATTGTTTGGACGTAGCTCATTTCTTTCGGCTATCACACCGAAAAATTTGGACGTTTTTTATGGACGTAAAAACGGCCATTTGGGCACTGAATCCAAGTGTTGCATCTTCATTTTTTTAAAGTCGTGATTTTCTTTTGTTTCTCTTTCCATCAGATCTTTCACATAGCTCCTTGCATTGGGATCTGTCAACTGACTTTCTTTCCAGTTATATTCTTCTATTTTCATGAAATGATTTCACCCACAGAGGTGTGTCAATGTATAGGAACTATCTTATCTTATTTAGTCATTTCCAATTTTTTGTAGCGTTTAGATTGTTGTAGTTTTCTGTAGCCAACTCATTTTTTCATTCCATTATGCATTTTAGGATTTCTTTCATATGCCTGTTTTGTTGAGTTGGCTGAACCTGTGCATAGTGTGGGCATTGTTTTTGATTCTTTGTTTAAGTGATATTTTAAAGTTGTCATACATGCTTATGTATGTCATACCGGTAGGCACAATTAGACGTTACGTCTCATGTAAACATATTGGTCTACTATCGCTGACTCACTTCTTAATGGTATCACTGAGTCACACATGCAGAGACTCGAAAGAGTTACAGAACTCTGTGATAGAGCCTTAACAGATACATCCAAATTTGAGCATTTAACTTTTGTACTCTAATGTTTACATTGGCTTCCTGTTGAGGAAAGGATTTCTTTCACACTGGGACTTATAGTTTATAAAATATTATACACGGATCAACTACAATACTTTAATATCAGAAGTTACCAGTTCCCCAGACCTATTGTTATTCAATGGGGGAAGAAATGAATTTCTCAGATCTGACTGCATCTCTGTGGTTATACAAAAACTAGAACTGTTCTCGGTGGATGAGGTTTTCAGTTGCTGGACTTAAATTTTGGGGCTTTCTTCCTGAATCAGTTCATTTTGCTCAGTGTCTTGTGTCATTTTTAAGACTTAACCTTTCAGTTGAATTATTGACATAGGCTGCCTCTCTGTTTTGGTTACTGACACTCTAGGTATTGACCTGACAGTGGTTTATGCCTTGTGCATTAGACACAGGTGCTAAAAATGCACTTCTGTTTAACCCTTTAACGATGAGTGTGTTCTACAAAGCGGATAACCAATGCAGCTCATCGTTAAAGGATTAAGGCCACCATAGTTTCCAGTTTGAGTGGAATTAAGCCTCTTTAGTCTTTCAGTTAAGACTTAAAGGTCATATGTTCCTTGGCAACCCACATATATAATGATTTACTGTTGTGTGCTGGACCAATTTGCCCTGGAGTAAGAACTTTGTAGTTTCAGACTTTAAATACCTGATGAACAATGAAACGTATGATGTTGTTGTACTTACCCTGGAATGGGAAACAAGCTTTTTATTTCAGTGCCTGCCACCATTTTTTTGCGATTATGTGACAGTAAATAAATTAGGGGTTTCCCAGTTAATGAATTAAAAATATTATATATATTGTTTTTGTTGGCTAAAATGTTTGTGTTTTTCTGCAGTGTTTAAATTGCTCCCATTATAGCCTTTTATGGCTGTGGCTAGAATATGGTTATTACATTTTGCTTTCAGGATCTTTCATCTGACAGACATTCTGTTGTAGAATGGACTGGTAAGTATATAAGCCTGTTGTAGGTCAGAGCTTGATGGCATTTTGGCTGAACTATGTTAAGGCAACCTAGCTTGTGGTGTTGCAATCCTGATGTGTCGTTTGATATTGACAGTGTTTTAATGCACTGCAGCTGGTTGGGAATGACTGTCATTGTGTAGAACTGATTTTTGTTACTAATGTGTAAGTTTTACTGTGTCGTTCGAACAGGTGCTTCTGAAATCAGCTTTGATAAGAATGAACAGTTGTCTACTTGCCTACTGCCTACTTTTAAAATCCGGTTTCTTGTTTGTAGATTATTGGAAACCCTGAAGAAATGAATTTCTAAAATCTCATACAAGCGGAGAGTTAGTGCACTACAGAAGATGTACCTCATGCTATGAACTGGATTTTTGCTTTTCTACTGAAGTATGGAGCTCATCACTTTAACCTCTCTCTTCGGATTTGACGTCACCAATCATGACAACTGTTGCTGATGTTCTTCTCCCCAATCAGATTTCGGTGTTGAGAGAGTGAATCAAAACCTAGAATTTCAGATCAGTTTGCTTCTATTTTGATTTCTACTTTAGAAGCACTTAAAGATTTTCTTCGTTTTCTCCCACGGCTGATTGTTTGGTAGTAATGTCAAGTGGCCTGAGAACTGGAGTTAGTGCAGTTACGCGAACACGAACTGGAAGAAGCGAACTTGAGGACATTCCAGCCGCTATGGATCAAGATAGGGGGCGCTCTAGACCACGCCAGACCCGAGCTCCGGCTCTGGAAGACACGGAGATCGAGTCTCTGCCAAACATCAGTGCCCTACGAAATAAATTTCAAGGTGGTGCAACAGTAGCTAAATTTGCCAGACCAAACTCTGCATCGATTCAAAATGCAGATCCCAAGAAACCAAAACTGGAGGCTGGCGATGCGGAAAAACCGGTGGTACCCGATCAGCCGACTCGACCAAATGCTGGAGGTGTGGAGACGGAAAAGTACTTCGAGACGACTAACCACACAGAAAGATTCAAGTACACCCGTGCGATTTTTGCGAAGATGGAACAGCAGACCGAGAAAGAGAAAGACACGAAAAGTCACTTCCAGAGATCAAAGTCTCCCACCAGGTATCAGGTAATCACACCAAACAATCTGGTGCTGTCGCCCATAGTCATTGACAATAATGGCAGTCGTATAACCTCTCCACTGACGCCTTTACAGCTGTCTGCCCCGGCTTCAAAGCCCGCATCGAGCAAGTTCGACTTTCACCAAAGTGCGAAGCCTACCGATTCGGGTCAGAGCAGCCGGACGCGCATTCAAAGTGCCTCCGAGCTGAACCAACCATCTGCAATGACACAGGGTACTTCACCGCCTTCTTCGATTTCTTCGACTGCTCGTGCCGGCTCTGTGGACAACCTTGACAATGACTTACCCGCTGCTGAGCTTGGAAAGATATCCGAATCACGACTGTCAAGCAAATCCGAGTCTGATCTTGCATCAACTCGCAGTTTTGGAGAGGATGCTGTGCCATCACCCAAGTGGATCATTCAGCATTATGATCAGGTTGTCAAGGGATCAGCTGTTCGATCAGTTGGAACAAAACGACCCGGGTTACAGAGTGAAACTCAAAGCTCTGGCACTACAAACTCTTGGCAGAGATCGGGGCAGGGGACCGTAAAGGCCGAAACTCCTCCAGCTGCAGTGTCATCTGCCTCTGGTGTAACTCAAAGCAATGCCGAGGGACCAGATGGTAAGCTTGCAGTGACCGACATCAGGAGAACCGCTCGGTCTGGGTTGAATGACCGGCCGTCAAGTCAGAGCGGTGTTGGACTGGATGTCATTTCAGGGAACAAGTCTGCTCTGCCAAACCAAACCAATCGTCTTTCAGATTCAAATGCTCCACCCACCAACGTCGAGTCATCCACCAGCCATTCCAGCCAACCGACTCATTCCAGGTCCTATGTTTCAGCAACTGCGGCCAACTTTCGTCCCTCGAGGATTGGGCAACCAGAAACAACGGCAATCAAAAACAGTGCGGCAGTAATCAAAACGAGCATCGGCAGTGAGAGTGACCCGGACGCAGTAGCCGACCGACTCGCAGCTTGGAAGTCGCGACGACGGCAATCTTCAGATAGCGAGAAAGTCGCACCTCCAAGTACAGCAATTGACAGCAAACAGGTAGAAAGCCAGGACAAAAGTTCTGCTGCACAATCTCGTTTTGGTGGTAGGACATCAAATGAAGATTCTTCTACCAATTCTGCTGCTGTGATGAGTGACAAACTTGCAGGTGCTGACGAAAAAGCAAAAGTTGCTGTTGCTGAGAAAACTGTTTTAGAGCAACCTCGAGAGGGAGAACCGGCAGTTTCATTACGATTCCCAGGACATGGTGGGGGTGGTAGTTCCACCGACAGTAAAGTAAATCGTCTGAGCGCAGAGACTGGGGAAGTACCCACTTTTCCCAAAAATGGCCACGCCGCGTCTCAGGCTTTTTCTAAATCCTCTTCCGTGAATGACCATTATGGTTCCAGCGCAAGTGATCAGAAACCCAAGAATTCAATTGCTTCGAATGGAGACTTAAATGAAACTGTTGTAGCTGGGATAGGTTCAGGACACCTGGGAACACGTGGTAAGGATTTGTACAACTCTGATGAGACCAGTGGAGTGGTAACTGATGGAGAAGTTAGTGATGTAAGCAGGGAAAAAGAGGATGTCAAAAAAGTGGAGGAGGAGCAAGCATTTTCCAAGTCACGGTACGTATTATTCTGTTGTCCTTTGCGAGTTATAGGCAGAGCATTGTGTTAGCTTCTTGTATGCTTCATACTGTGTCTGAATTGACCTTTAATATATTGTGGAATCATTCTCAATATACTGTGCAGGCTCCCAGCTTTTCTTCACTAGTCGCTCTGCTGCAACACACATTGGTTCTGTTCTTGGCCTTGCAACCAGCGGCTGACTTGTCAGATATAAGCCAGCTTCCATGCCTTCTTCTGCACCAGTCGACAGAGCCTTGCCTATGGAACCGCCTTCATGCTGTATTTGCCAGCATCCTTATCAGTGGGCATTGTGTTGCTGCTCATCATCATCTTGGCATCCATGTTTGTCTCTGCCTGTGATAGGACATTTGACTTGTTTACTATTTGACTTGTTGAGTTTATGGAAGAGAAAGTATGACAGTCTGTGATTGTCTTCAGCAAGTCGTAGTATTTTACTGACCAGTTGTTTCTGCTTTCTGTGTATAATAGAACCCAATAACAGGTTGCAGAGTAAGTTTCTGAAATTTGTTTTTGGGAAACCCCACTGTTTGGTCTTTAGTCATCAGTCTGCATGTGGTGTAAACCACATGTTAAATGTGGCAAATATTTGTTAAGGCATTAACAAGGCATGCAGTTTTACAACTGATTAAATTGTTTGTCGTATATGTGTACTTTGTGAATCTGAGTTCTCATCACTGGGCAAGGTACTCATTTCTGGTCACTGAGCCAACGATAGGCGAACCCAGAGGTTGTAGACACCGGGCATTGCAGAACTTGTGGTACCTGAACTTTACATGTGTGGTCCATTATTGTAAAAAGGTTCAATGAGTGTAAATGTTATGTTATTTGATATTATCCCATCATAAGCTTATGTAGTGAAATCTAGCAACCTGCTGCGGGTTTGGAGCTACACCAGAGACCAGATGTGATGAAGTCGGTGTCATTGAATTTCAAGTTAATCATTCTGTCTGTGTTGTGATACAAATAATCAGTGCTGATAATTGTGCATGCATGACTGCTGCCCTACAATAACCAGTGTCTGTGTGCATGCTGTTGCAGGGATGGAGTTGGAGAGGCTGATATACTAGACATCGATGTAGCTGAGACGGTCTTCATGTCTAATGAGTGTAAGTCTCTTTGCACTGTATCAAGATAGGTAACAACTTTAACCCTTTAACGACGAGCTGCCTATGGTTTCCCATACATTTTAGTACACGCTCGTCGTTAAAGGGTTAAAATCTTTAGATGAATGTAAGCAACTTTGGACCACTGTTCACTCTTCCATCTTTATCAAGTGACCCAATTCACAATGGTATTAGCCATAGACCCTTGTATAATAGCCTCTAATACACTGTTTCCCAACCTGGGAGCCATGGCACCCAAGGGTGGCGTGTACCTGATCTGGAGTGCCACGGATGAGTGGCAGAATGAGGAAAAAAATGTAAAAAGCTACTGATTATAACTACTGACAAAAGTCGAGGACTATTTTTAAAACTTAAAATTAGTATAGAAATACTCGCAGCGGGGCGTTGCTCGTCATTAAAATTAAGAACGGGAGGGGGAAAAAGAAATGAAATTCAGGTCAGGTACCATTGACTACATGACTAAATACGGGCACAATGTTATGAAAAAGATTGGGAATCACTGCACTAATATATAGGGATCCATGTATCAGCCAAAACTGTTATAAATGATAGCCAAAATCAGGAATGTCTGAAATCCTTAATAAGTGCTGTAGAGAAATTTGGAACTTGGAATATTTTCCATGTTTCTTTTGTGGCCTTGGGCCATTTTAATCCTGTATGTTGTATGGGGCATCTGCATCTGAATGTTGACATGAAATTTAATTATACAACTTCAAAGCAATTGTATTCTTGTTCCGTTTACTGCCAGGATCTTCATCGCTGTGTAATATTAGATGTTTGTGTGAGGATGCATCAGGAGAAAAATGTTTTAACTTCTGTTTGTAATCAAAACTACTCTAACTCTCTAAGGCCCCAATAGCCAGGGTCTTCTCCGCATTTCTCTTCTGCCAATAGATAGCTGTAATAAGCTGGTCACTGTAGTTCCTTTGTATGATCTACATTGGAGTGACCCCTACTGCATCATTCCACAGAGAAATGGCCCACAGGGGATGACGATAGGAGCCGGCCTTTGCTTTTCATTTTTGCTTTTCAGCGAGTTTTCAGAGTGTGGATCATTTCTGCATAGCTGATAACAGTGGTGCAAGTGGTGGGTAGATGGTGACTGTGGCGGGGTGGGTGGCTGGCTGGCTTTGGTGACGTCTAAAGACATCTTACATCCGGATGCACTGAAGCAGGACATCGAGAGATAGAGGCGTGTGAGGCCTGTGCATGTGTACACGTGTCCTGTGTATGTTTTGCGCATATGTGTGTACAGTTATATGTCTGTAGGTTGGAATTTCATTGCTCTTACTAGGAGCTTTACATCTAAGGCAAATGTCGGCATTAAAATGCAGTTGTACATCCCTTTAGCGTATGCATGTGTAATTTATATATTACTGGTGTGTGTGTATATATATATACATACATACATTATATATATATAAGTATGTTGTGTATATTTATATCTTTGCATGCATGGTGTGTGCTAGGTACTTGTATTTGATATATTGTCATATCTGAATGTATATGCAATAATGGCCTAGTTTTGAAGTCATGAAATACGTAGTAGGAGTGATATGAAATCTGAATGTCAGGAAACACACGCTTGGTTCACATGATAAGAAGGTTATAAATGACTATAAGATTGCAATGTGTTCTTAGTGTTACGTAGTTATACATACATGCAAGAGTTCAGAAAATTAGAAATGATGACATAAGACTGTTTCTAGGTATCCTAAGAGCCCTGGAAAAGTTGTTCAGCGAAGACTCCGATGGTCTGGCTATGTGGAAGGAATGTTGTCCCACACAGTGCATTACACACAAGATTTGAAGGACAGAGCTACAAAGGAAGACCAAGAATGTGCAGATCTCTAGACAATATAAACAAAGACATGACGAGATTTGGACTAAACATGACAGTAGCCTTGGACTTGGCAAATGACCAAATAGTTAAAGACCATTTATTTGCGCCTATCACTGCGGATTGGCTGGGGATGGGAACTGATAGTTAATATGATGACAATGATGATACATGGTGTGTGTATTATAGTTACATGCAGTTTGGACATTTGCACAAGTCTCTGTTACATATACTATATGCATTTGGTGTCTGTGGATGGTCTAGAACAGTGCTTCCCAAACTTTTCAGTGTCACGGACCGGCAGGAATTAAGTTTCAGCGTCGTGGACCGGCAGGAATTTTCCCACTGCAGGAGGACCGGTGTCAAATTTATTAATTATTTATCTTTTTCCCTTTTGATCACCTAAATTCCTCAAAATGTATTAAAACTGATTTAATGCATGTTTAGCCAAATGAATGACTCTATTGCCCTTTAAATGTTAGCCTAATAAGTGTTTTTTGTAAAAATAACCATTTCCTGTTTCCCAGGCAATTTAATTAGTTTTTCGACTCACTTTGCCGACCGGCAACTGAGGGGTCGTGGACCGGCACTGGTCCGTGGACCACCACTTTGGGAAGCACTGGTCTAGAATACTCTAGATTCTTGAAGGGCTTAGTGGATGGTCTAGATCTTGGAATGGATCAGGTATTACAGCAAAGCCACATATACAGCATATTTGCTGAGGATCCTGGATTTTGTTGTTTTGGGGCGTGAAATTAAGTCGCAAGCACTTGATACCCATGGCTGCGTCTTGGCCCTCTTGGGGTTGGCTTAAGGGGCTGCTATTCTTCTCAAGTGCCTTTTTTAGTGAGCTATGTAAGCCTAGCTGTCAGAGAATGCAATCCAACATTTTTGAATTGATGCTTTTAGAATTCTTGTCATGCACCTAAGAAGTGAATGGTTTTTACTGGCTAGGTTGCTATGAATCAGAGCATTCTATTATGTGTGCACTTTTAGATTGTGTTACATTTGGAATTGTGCCGTTCTTGAGTACAGAACAGATCAGTCAGTGAATTCAGTTCATGGAAATAAGCATGTTGAAGCACATCCGAGCTTGCAGAGGAGATGAGGTAAATGCGGAAGTCCTTGACACAATGATATCAACTGATGAAATTCCAGATTCTCCCCTGCAAATGTCATGAGTTCCTAAGGCCTTTCCTGGATGCTAGAGGAACCTAAACCCAGAGAGAAAATCATCCATCAGTAATTTGGCAACTACCACAGTCATGATAAGAACTATAGCAAAGAGAGTGCAAGCAAAGACAGAGGCAATTGAGGGGTTGGGAGATGATCAATTTGGTTTTAGAAAAGGCATGGGAACTAGGGATGCGATCGGAACACTAAGAGTACTAACAGAGAGGAGCTGCCAGAATGGTCAGGATGTATATATATGCTTTGTGGATTATGCATTTGATAGAGTTTGAAGGCTACTACATGCATTGAGGCGGATGGGAATAGATTGGAGAGACAGATTAATAGGAAACTTATACATGGGGCAAAAGATGCGAATAAGAATAGATGGAGAGTACTCGGAACCAGGAAACGTTGGAAGAGGTGTGAGACAAGGATGTCCACTGTCACCATTACTATTTAACATCTATATAGAAGAGCTTGTCAGAGAGGCAGTAGAGGAGATGGAGGAGGGGATAAAGGTTGGTGAAAATGGATAAAGGCATTAAGGTTTGCAGATGATCAGGCAATGTTGAAACCAGAAAGGACTGCAAGCAATGATGGATAGGCTAAACACAACATCAACCGAATACGGGATGAAGATTAACATCAAAAAGACAAAGGTATTGAAGATAAGTAAAGGAAAGGAAACTGTAGTCAGAATACACATTGGAGGAAAACAGATAGAGCAAGTCAAAGAATTCTGCTACCTAGGGAGTATGATTCACGACAGATGCCAAATGCCACAGAGAAATTAAAAGAAGGATAGCAATAGGAAAGGAGGCATTCTCAAACAGAAGAGAATTACTGAGAGGAAAAACTAAACAGGAATCTAAAGATAAGAATGATAAAGACACTAGTATGGAGCGTGGTGCTGTATGGATCGGAGACATGGACAATGAGAAAAGCGGATATAAAAAGACTGGAAGCTTTGAAATGTGGACATGGAGAAGAATGGAAAAAATCAGCTGGACAGAACATATAACAAATGAAGAAGTGTTGGGAATAATTGGAGAAGAAAGAGTCCTTATACGCACAATAAGAGACAGGCAAAGGAAATGGATCGGACACACGCTGAGAGGAGACTCTACTAAGAACGGTCATCGAAGGAAAAATGAAGGGGAGGAAGACAAGAAGAGGAAGACCAAGACAGATGATGCTGGATTGATGATGACAAACGGCTGAAACTGAAAGAAGAGGCCCAACAACGAGAGAAGTGGCGACGTCGGACATTTGAACCTGCCTAACAGGCAGAGAACCACAAGAAGAAGACTGTTTGAGTTAATGCCAAGAACAGTCTTCTGCTTCAGGCATACTCCAAGGAAATGGGATTGATCATATTGCCCTTTGTTAGGAATTAGTATTTGCTGTTACTATGAACAGTCATGTGCAACTGAAGACTGCCTTGCTGTTATCGTGACCAGTGAGGTGTGACCAGTGATTGCTGTGGCTTTACTGACAATTCAAGTGGAACTGATGACTCCTTATAATGATCCTTTTGTGGATTCCTTTGCTATCCTGAAGACCACTCTAGTGTAGCCAGATTCTTTGTTGCCTGCTCTGTACAAAGGACAGGCTTGTTAATCTCTTTCTGCTCTGTTGTAGTGGTCAGGTACTAGTGATTTTGATATGAAACCAGTCATTTGTGATGGTAGTGGGATCTCTGAGATAAAAAAAAAACAGGAAGACGAAAAATAAATGTACATATGGCTCAATGGGGGGCTCATTGCATTTTCTGGTTCAGGACAGTGATAATTTTAATAAGAGTTTCGAAACGAGGAATGTCAGACTATTTAGGTTTCACTTATAAATTGTACAAATAAATTAAGAGAATGCTGCAGTGATGTTTAGCCATGGTGGTAAACATTGTTAGCAAACAACAATACAATGGTCGTAACATTTTTAGCAAACAATAGTACACTGGTGTTACACAGACTTTTTGTCCAGTACTTGTAGTTCAGCAGATATTTGCTCACAATTATTTTCCCTGTGTTTTTTGGATCAAGGTTTTATGGCTCTGTAAAATGAAAACTGCAAAAGTGGGTCCAAGTACAAGGCTTCAATTAAGCTGGCAGGTGTACCATCTCTTTGCTTTTGTGTATGATTGAGCTTTGTGTGTGTGTCTAAATTTATGGATGACAGCTGAACCATTCTTTTGTGACTGTTTATGCTTAAATCTGTCACAGTAGTGAAAATTTGTATTTGCTACTGACCCTGATCAGTTATATAAATCTTGGAAGTCTTTTGGCTGAGGTATCTACAGTCTATCAGCGGCAACAAAGCACACTTCCCATATGTGCTGTTTTACCCTACAGCAAATAGCAGCTTTCGCAAAAGGCAGCACAATTTATACATGAGCAGTTAGTGCAGAGGCTAAAAACTGCAGATGTTATACCTAGCAATTATGCTTCTCAATCTGTGACTTCTTCTTTTGATAAACTCTGACAATGTAGCCCTAAATGCTCAAACTTCAACTGTCTGGTAATAATGCACAGACATTGTGATCTTTGGACAGAAGTTATTGTGCTCTTTTGAAGTAATTAGGCAATGTAATTGTAATCGAGCATTTATAAAAGCAGCACACAACGATTCAGAGGCACTCCCGGCCTAAGTCAGTGCTATCACCTACAAATAAAATAGACTTCAGGTGTTTCAGAAACACAGGAAGAGAAAGGCTAAGGAGCTCAAGCTGCAATTCCTGTGGAAGGTGGTTCCACTAGAGGGCCAAACATAAGCAAAGCTTGTAGATTGAACATTGGCCCGCATGTGAGGGAACAACCAGAAGGCCCTTGAGCGAAGAGTGGAGCAACTAGGGAGTGAAAAGAACGAGGTACAAGAGGTCCTGAGGTATGAAGGAGCTACCCCAACAAGACAGCTGTGCGTGAAAGTAAAAAATTTGAATTGGGTGCACTGGACACCGGAAGGCAGTGTTTCTTGACATGTGATAACAATTACTTTGACCCTATACTGACTGGGGTATTTTTAAGCAAATTTCTATAGGTTGTCTGATTAGCTTTCTTGCTGTGCTAGTGTCTACTTCTGACTGAAGTTGCTTCTAAAAGTGTGGTTTCTTAAGACTTAAATTAACATTACCCTGGTAACCATTTTTTAAACTAGTGTTAATTGCAGACTGTTGCAATAAACTCTGAGTCCAATACATGTGTGTGATTTCTTGTACGCTTGTATTCCTTTCTCCAGCTGAGCCTTGTCATTTCTAGACAGTGAAGAACTGAAGATTTATCACCCCACAATTCGCCATTGGAAAATTTGCTTTGCTCTCTTTAAGTTTGATCTGAGGTGCCTTAACTTTGGGTTTAGTGTGTTCATGCTGTACTACCATAGTGGCTGCCATCGAGGGTTGTGGAGGGTAAACAAACATAATTTACAGGTAATTTGCTAATGTGGCTATAGCACTGAACCGAAAAGATTAAGCTAGCGATGGTTTTGTTGGACGCAGAGTTTCATATAACCATTGCTTGCTGGTTTTAACATTAGTGAGAATGAGTGATCTGCAAAAAATACCATTCATTGGACCACAGGCCATAGGAAAAGCTGACACGTAATAATCCCGATATGATGGACTGGGCAAACTGAAAACTGGTTAAGTACTGCAGATAGGCAAACACTGCAAATGGCTTGGTAATAAGGGATAGTGCTTGAAACTGTTCTGGTCTTTCTTCTGGTTATTTTTGCTAAGACTAATGTACTGTTTGATAGTTGTGAGGCTGGTTTGCTTTTGATTATCTGTGCTATAATTAATCTACGGTATCTGAAGATGGGGTCATTAAATAAACAGTGAATATGCTTATTAAATTTAAGTGTTCTTTATTGTTCGAGTAGTTGATAAAACAATGTGCCTTTTGCATTGAGGGGATCTGGAGCAGTAGAATAATTTTATCAATATTTTATTTGTATTTATAAAATTGCTTTCAGTTGCTCTATTTTATTCTAATAATTTTTTGGATGCAGCACAAGGATTGTTTGAAAACATGTTGCAGTTTTATTTTCATGGTTCAGATCCTGGAGCATCGTGTGTTAGTGCAGGCTGAGGAAATACTAAAGGATAGCTTATGCTGATGTTTCAGTGAGCCATAAGTAAATTTTAGTGGTCTAGTTTGAGAAGATTTGAGGAGTTTTGACCTTCCATTCATTATGGCGGGTTTGGAGGGAGGCATTTTGCTGAGGATTTAGTTATCTATTCGTCAGTATTTTCAAAATACAGGTGTTCCATGGGAAACATTTATGTTAAGGGTCTATATAAAACCAGGCTACACCTAGAGCAGCGTTTCCCAAAGTGTGTTCTGCAGAACCCTAGGATTCTGTGAGGGGAAGAGCATGTACAGGTCATCTGCCATCCTATTTATCTTCCATGGTCACACCCTGCAAATCATTTAAAGGTCGGTCCTCTCTTCGATCAGCATTTGCTGGAAAGTATGTTGTTCGTGATACATGGCCGGGGTTCGTTTACAGTTGCAATTCCCTCCATCTGGAACTCTGCAACTCTCATGTTCACAACTCTCTTAATGAGACTGTCTTTCACTCTAAACTTCCAGTCTACTTATAAATGGCTCTTAGTATATGCCCGGCTTCAATGTGCGCTTTGAATTTTGTAACGAGGGCATTATCAAATTACAGTGGTATTGTACTGTATTGTTCTTTTGAACGATTCTCTCCTGTAAGTTCCATATTGTCACTGTACACTTCTAGAGTGCTATTGCTGACACCAGCCTTGTCTACACCTTGATCATTCAAAACTTCACCATCATCCTTGCTTCCTTCCATTGCACTGCTTGTCACTGAAAAGTGTATTGAATAATTGCAGTCCTGAGGCAAATAATTCTCTGCACGTTTCTCAAACCCAATCTTAGACATTTTCAACTACATTAAAGCTCAGTTACCGGTATTTAGGTCAGTCAGATAGTCATGTGTACAGCACTCTTGAGAGCTACTTAAAGGGCACTTGATATCTACACACGTGAAATTATTGGTGTATTGGACGTCGTGAGATTGTCACCTGTTGTGAAATTCATCTGGCCTTCAGTTTCAACTTGTTCCACTAAAAAAAGATGGAACTATTTAGCTGAGGAGTTACCAACGTAAAATTTCGGTTGTTGCTCACAGGATGCAATTGATGCACAGACCTTATAGGTTAAGGCACATTTTCCAGATTGTGAGTGAGGGGAAGACAAAGGTTCCATGATGAAATTGGATAAGTGTTGTGTGGATGTGATGTTACATTATAAATCAAACTCTGGATTGAAGACAATTTAAAGATATTTTGAGTCTTAAGTTTTATTGATTAAAACTGTATATAAACATGTTCACTACTGATGATAGAAATTGTCATCATTACATTTACATTAGATTACACAAATGTCTCTGCTTACAAAAGGTTGATGAACTTCCTGAAAGTCACTGGATCATTTAAGATAGATGCAATAGGATACCACTTGGTGTTCCCAATGGTGTTCCAGCCATTCATTTATGCCTTTCTCATCCATCTGTCCTTAAATGTGTGCTAATGCCATGAGTGGTGGTTCGTTGTTCTTTTGAAGATGAGTGTTGACTAACTTTGTCCAGTGTGCTAAACAGATTAGATGCTTTTCCAACTGAAGAGAAGGATATTTCAATGCATGTAGTTAAGGAGAGAGCCAGAAAACGTGACGAATGGCGACTTTGGACGTACGAACCTGCCTAGGAAGGCAGAGAACCAAAAGAAGAAGAGTTAAGGATAATTGCACCACTTCCATGTCCAGCACCACCAAACCAATGTCCTGTAATATTTGAGTGTGGAAAGACTGGGTTGCAATTAGGGCTGTCAACGGGGGCCCGGGTTTACGGGCCCCCGTTCGAACGATTGAGCCCGGGCTGGTAAATCAATTTTCAAAGCCCGCGGAAGAGGCATAATGCCTTCAACATCATTCCAATTGTTTAATTACGGTCTAACGGCTTAATAGCTGGCAGATGGCTGTTGCCTGTACAGCCAAGCCGTGTGTGGTGGGGCAGTCTACGACCCAAGATTGCTTGCGTGGGGGCAATTGTATTTCAAGAGGACCGCCACATTGTAACATCGTAACAGTCCACCATGCACGTGTGTGGTGAATCCCGAGTTTAACAACATCTTACAAAGGTCGTTGACGTCGGCAGAAATTATTTTGAACAGCTCGCGTGTGGTCTGAGAGAAGCCAATCCAAGAAGGGCGGGTGGACAGACAAGCCGCCCCTCCACGCCTATACACTCTGGGTGGGAGGTCTAGGGCTAAATCCGCCGACAGCGGAGGGGATTGGCTGTTTATGCCGGAGCCCAGACCCGTTCATGAGGGCTGCAGAATGCTGCACCCAACTGGAAATGTGTGTCCCCACGCAAGCTATCCTCCATCTGGACTGGCCAGTGACAGCTGTCAATCAATGTAGCACACATATTACCAAATTTAACTAGTCTCTAGGAATCAATACCCAATTAGGAGGCTGTTTTACTGACGGGCTTACGGGCCCCCGTTACGATTGGTCTCGGGTACCCGGGCTGTACTTTACTAACATTTTGACAGCCCTAGTTGCAATTATGTCAGTGAAGAAGTAGCAAAAAGGTGTTTTCTATGTATTGGCGATATTTGTACTTATATTTAAAGGTGTAATAAAATATTGTGTTTTGGTTAGAGCCTTGTACTTTTTAAGGATAAATTGTAGTTTTCAAATATCTGATCTTAATTGGCATGGTGTACAAAGCAGCACTGTAGTTAGAAGTTATTTACAGGAAATAATTACATGCAATTGTGAATCTAGCAGGCCTGTGCAAAGCTGGTAATAAGGCCCAGCCCAGATGGGAAATGTAGGCCCCATTAATTTCCAACTGCTCATTAAGTACTTTGGCAATCAATCAGTGCTAACTACATATGATGATTGATGATAGGATTTCTGTATATAATGATACATGTACTTTACATTTAGTGTATATGAATATGATGTAATTACAATTTACCAGTAACAGAGGATCCTCTTTCCCCTTCGAGTAGGCCCCCTGAAAATCATAGGCCCATGCCAACTGACCACTGCCCCCCCCCCTCTATTCTCACCTGGAATCTAGTGCTTTGATGTGATAGGAAAGATTCTGTGATGATTGGGTAAAAATATCATACACTGGTGAAGCAAATGCACATTTCAAATTTAGGAACCATTGAGAGAATAGTCAACATTGTTGTTTAATTTTCAGATAATGTTAGTAGTTTAGATGCAAGTTTGAGCATTTGAACATGGAGTGGTCTGTGCTTTTAACGACATTTCACAGTTTTTGAGATTCGGAAAGCTATCATGGTCACATTAATGTTAACAGTTTCATCATATGCTAATAAACCTCTTGGATATTTTCATGCTCTGCATTTTAAGTGGGCAGCTCATTGGTTCTAGATAAGCCTCGTTGTATGATGCTCATGGCACAGCAGTCTTAAAGCGAGACTGTTTTGTTAGACCCTTTCACAGTTTATAGATTCATTGATTATCTTGACAGTTTTTAAAAAATTCTCCTTTGGTAGTTTTCTTTCTGCCTCATTGTTTCCACAAAGCCTTTATACTTGTCTGGTTTTATTAGTCGAGAAAATCTGGTGCTGTGATGTTTTGCCTCTGGAACTATGTGACTGTGTTGACAGCATAGATAAGATATGATTTCTATAAACACTTACAGACTTGCACATATGCATTTTGTTTAACAGCCTTCACTTTCTGTAGCAACCTTCTTTTCCAGGTGCTTCTCGATTAGTATGTTTGCTCAGAGGAAAATCCCTGGGCAATTAAATTGGTTTTATGGCTTTTCTGCTGCCAGAGAGGCGTAGAAGTGTACATTTAACATTCATCATTAGAAAGTTTCAGATGTAAGTTTCATCTAAGCTGCCAGCTTTAAAAAATTTATTCTCAACAAACTATGGTGAGGGAGTTTTGTTTTTAGTATTCCAGTGACCTTTTGGTTGAAATTGTGTCAATTCTGTCAATTTGGGAGAAGCTTATTTCCTTCTCTTAGGTCCTTGAGCCAGCAATGCATACATCCCAAGGTTCTGGTGGACGTGAGGGCACAAATAACTTGCCCAGGGTCATTACTTGGAGTCTGCTGAGCAGGTTCAAACCTGCAATCATTGAATTACAGAATGAGCACACTAAAGAATACTGCTGTATCACATTACAGCCCATACTGCTGATGGCAATGTACCAATTTTTGCAAAAATAAAAAATGAAGATATTTGAACGATTTTTAATTTCCTTCTAGGAAAATGTAAGTGAAAACCAGAGAAGAAAAACAAAATAGAAGCAATGTACCAAGTATATAAATTGCTACAGGCTTCTTTTATTACTGAGACCAGAAAATAAAGTAGTGGTGGAGTTTGTCATCGCTGTCTTTCTTCTCAATTGGCTGTTCTTGTCTGTGTACAAGGGTGACAAAGTTTGGATTTCAGTAGGATGTTTTAGATCGTAATATGTATAACAATGTAAAGGTGATAATGTGCAGATCCGTTTACTACAGTCATTGAGCCCAAAGTCAGGATGAGTTAAGAGGGCCAAACTGAAATGTATTGCCCTCTTAACTCAGTAGTATATATGATTTATGTGTTATTGTGACTAGAGAGCTGAAAAGACGTAGGCTGTCTGAAGTGAAGGCACTTGCAATGTAGCTAACTATCAGATGATTTTGTCCAATTACTTTGAAAGGCTACTTGACTGTCAGATTGTCTATTACATGTGTATATGATTTTGAGAGTTTCTTAAAATGCGCTTTATAAAAGCCCAGATATATACATACTACACATACAGACATGCATATACATGAACTTCTTTATGAATAAATCCCATTTGTACATGAACATGCGTTCTGGTGTTGAAAGCTTTGTACTGGTTGGCCCAGTGTCAACTGGCTGCACTGAAAACAAATGTCCATTTTTCTCATTTTTGTTATTGAACCAGGACCATAAATGCGGGCCAAAATTGTCACTGGTAAATGTAGGAACTGACCTACATTTACTAGTGAGATAAGATATGTATATATTTGTATTTATTATTGATTCAAACTGACATGAATGCAATATGATTACAAGTCATAGTATGAACGAATGATTACAATCTATTACAAGAGTCAAATTTAACTGTATGACAGCTGTGCAAGGTGCCCATCTGTCCAACTGCTCATTTCACCAATGCCACCTAGTGAATTGAAGGCTGAGTGGACCTTTGTTATGGTAGCGGGAATCAATTCCACATCCATGCTGACCTTCTGCTCTTTGTGCCGGAGTGTTACCATTCACCTAAACCCTCTCCCTTGTATTGGTTGTAGGCATTTGCTGACCAACCTTTGGGTTGTACAAGCACTTGAAGAAGTTATGTAGGAATTACTTTTCTTGTCATTGTGTTTGGGGCATTTGTTGATTAATCCTGTGCATATGGCCAGTTTGTGTAAGGTTATGACTGTAATCACTGTTACTAGTGATTCATGTAACACAAGATCAGCTAAAGGTTGTTGTTGTCTAATTATTATCTAATTATGTTCACAGCCCATAGCCTGCTGTCTTGTCTGCTTTCACGTGGCTATGACAACGCTGTGTTTGCTGATATATCAGATCTTGAAGTCAACAGGCTTCAGCACACACAAAATTCTTTCACTGCATGCATCTTCTAACTCAAATTCCTTAACTCTGCTCGGTCAGCTGCACTGGCTTCCTGTAGAATAAGATTTAAACTGGCCTTCCTTACCTATAAAGCCCTCGCAATGAGCACTCCTACCTACTGTCACTACTATCTACTTACCTTCTGCCACACAGTGTGTGATCTTTGGGTATAGGTCTTTTTGTTGAGCCTCAATGTAGCACTGTCAGGAACACTCATGCATTTCATGTTGCTGCTCATAAGGAATGGAACCAACTACCAATGATTATTCGATGCTGTAACTCGTTTTCTTCCTTGGACCTTAGAACTCTATTTCTCATTGGCTGTCAAACATTTGGATAACTAACAGCTCTTCACCTGGTGACCAATTAACTGCACTTCAGATTTGCATTGCTGTGTGACCCTGCACGCTTTAAAAGTATTTATAATAATTATTACTGAATTGCAGCTGAACATTTACTTTTCCTCTGATATTTTAATAAACTTAGAAACCAAGATTCCAGCTAGTACCTTTGAATCACTAATTTTTCATTTAACTGAGCCTCAAATCGAATTAACACACTGATTCAATTTCGAATCTTATCTGAAATCAAATTTGTTGAACTATACTATTGGTTTTGGAATTATTAACTTTGGTTTGTTTACTGGTTTTGTACAACAGCATCCATAGACTGATCCTTGCACACTAGTACAATGGCGCTACATAGACAATGTAAGATTTAATGTGCTTTCACGCACCTGACCATGGTTGATGAATAATGACAATGAAAGTCATTAACTTGTTATATACTGTGTCCCGATGACCATATTGTGTTGCAGTTGTTTTGTTGCTGAAAGTGTGTCTTGTTATCCTTTGCAGGGGAGGATGAAAGCGAGATGGACCTGGAGAATGGCAGCAGCGGCCTCTACTTCTACGAAATGCCTGGTCTGCCAGAAATGGAGGAGGAAGAAAACACCGGGACCAAGACGACACGTGTCAGGTTCAGCACTGCAGCAATTGTGGTATGCCATTTGTGGAATTTTACCCATGGGCTCTGTTAGTTTAGAAGTGTGGACTAGATCAGTGTTGGTGTTTCAGCTGGAGCGTGGTAGGTTAGTAGCGGCGTCATAACTCAGGTGTCATGTTCGCTGTAGCATGTTGTTTTCTTGTTTGTCCTCTGTGTGGCTTGATTTGTGATCATAGTTGTGAATCACCGTAAATATCGCACATTCATATAGCACCTTTTCAAGAAAAGATCCTGAGATGCTGTTGCAACCTGATCACACAGAACCACAATCAAGCAGAATATGGATTTTAACTCGTGATACAATACCAGGATGGTAGGGAGAGGCAAAGAGTTCATAGCATAGGTTGATTGGCAACCTATTCTATGATGATGGGCCATTTATGGCAGAACTTCTATATTGCATTTTTAAAGTTCTGGCCAAAGGAAAAATCTTGTCACTTTGTGGTACAGAGCAAAAGTCTGTGGCCAGGTGTGGATGGTATGGAAATACAGGACATAGCTTGTAAAGATAGGTCAGGGCACAGCCAGTCAGGTAGCTATGCATCAGAACTGACTTCTTAAACTCAGTATGCTTTGTAAGCATAGCTATTGCAGCTTTTCCTAAAAAAAGGTTTGTCAATGTCCAAACTTAATAAACCATCGCTTGTAGTGAGCCATGGGATTGAAGACAGATTGCAGCTGTTTAACATGAAAGAGAATGAGGCCTTGCATGGATGGTGTTACTGTGATCAACCTACTGCATTTGGATGCATGTATCGGGGTTGTAGCAACGTTACCAGTGAGAGAGCAGTGTATTGAGTGGATCTGAAATAGATGGTCAAAACATGTTCTTGACATACTTTCCTTGCAAAAGTGGTCAATTCTTTGTCATGGGTCACACAATAGTCACTCACAGAAGTGAAAAGAGACAATGTCAGGGAAGTGGAGCTGCAGAAAATGTGCCCAGATAATATGTTTCGGATTTTTCCCAAGATATAAGTATGGAACATTTTATCGTAGTACTTTTTCTATGCCTGGATGAGTACCCAGAGCTTGACCGTATTAAAATTATTTTTTATATAGGATCAAATCCAAGTATAAAAAGCTTCTTGTAGATTTGCAATTCATATGTGCAACCAATATTATCAAATATTGGATGGCCTACCTAGAATATGGGTGCAAAAGACCTGTTCTTTGAAAAGACAAAAATAGGTTTAGGGTCTTAAGTATTTATAATTTCCAGAACTATGGCAATGCTATGCATTGTATTTTAATGCAATATATTGAGAAAGGAAATATGTATAGTATGCAATATATATAGTTGCGAGTTCATGACCATGATGCACACTAGCGCAGCTTGATCTGCCTAAACATCACAGTCACTGAGTCGTTAATTAGAATTTGCTTTGCAAGTAAAAATTATGCAGTTAAAATCCGATTTTTTTTATCAGTTCTACAGCAATATATCATAGGCATATTTAAAAAGTGTCCATCATTTCTTAGTCCTCAAATCCAAATATAAACTTTTATGTGTGAGAGCTATTGTGAAACGTTCTGTTCCTTTCATGTGTCATGAATATCCTGAAGCTCTTCAACAACAAATTTTCCTTTCCCTAGACAGAAAGACAAATGTTGTACACTAGAGTTAATCACAAACTCACTTAATCACTTATTTAATTAAGCACTTAGATTAATCACAAGCTTGTCTGGTTACATTTATACTGGTCAGTAATTGCCTATGTGTGCCACAAAACTGTTTTTCCTCAGCCATTAAGTTATGCTAGCAAAACTAGATAAAATGTAGTTGAATCAGCACCAAAAATATACCAAATTACCCATGTAACGAATGATTGAATGCTGCTAACAAAAACTTAGACATGGGTATAGATTTAAAACTTTAACGATGAGCTGCATTGGTTTCCCAGTCACTTTTAGTACACACTTGTCATTAAAGTAATTGAGCATCAGATGGCTATTGTAGAAACAGTAGAACCACCGGAACTAAGTTAGTACACCAAAATGCGTAATTAACGCACAAATGCCAATTGAGTTAGAATGGTTAGTTTTGGTTTTTCTTGTGTGTATTAATTATTATCAGTACATCAAGCTTTAGTTTTAGTTATAGTTACAACTCCAGAGTTTAGTTTTTATTTTGTTTTTACTGCTTGTGATAAAGTTATCACTTGTGGAAACTTTACTAAAGGTGAATTACTAATGGTTGTTACTGGTTATATTTATTGAGAGGCAGGCTAAGGTGTATTTATGACTGGGAGGCCCCTGGCGATAAAATATTGTTTGTTTGATGAGTTTTTCGTGAGGTATGACACTGTAGTACAAATGAACTCACAGGTCGCACTGTAAGGTTTGGTCAAAGTATGGAAATGCAGTTGATTTTTGGTTTCCTGACCATTTTGATTTCGACCCTGTTTCTCCGATGAATTATGATTTTAGACTGAGTTCACGTGCTTTTAATAATTATGCTATAGAAGTCATTAGATTTGATAGATACATGGTAATATGCTGTAATTGCATTTTAGTAATTGAATGTGCATTTCACAGGTTGTTATAAATATTTGGTTAAAACATGATTATGAAACCTTATGTATTAAACATTCTGGACATTCTCTTATCTGTTGGTATAGTCTTGTGACCAGGTTGTGATAAATATTTGGTTAAAACATGAATATGAAACCTTATGTATTAAACATTCTGGACAGATTCTCTTATCTGTTGGTATAGTCTTGTGACCAACATCTAATTTTCTTAGCTGTTGCATAGAATTGTGACTTGCAGATCTAATTTTCTTAGCTGTTGCATAATCTTGTGAGCAGCATCTAATTTTGTTAGCTGTTGCATAA
Source organism: Aporrectodea caliginosa (assembly GCA_020284085.1). Classification (NCBI taxonomy): domain Eukaryota; kingdom Metazoa; phylum Annelida; class Clitellata; order Crassiclitellata; family Lumbricidae; genus Aporrectodea; species Aporrectodea caliginosa. Next base: position 110,130 of record JACEVL010002890.1, read on the forward strand.
TGTTGTGACCAGCATCATATTTTCTTAGCTGTTGCATAATCTCGTGACCAGCATCTAATGTTCTTAGCTGTTGCATAATCTTATGACCAATAGCTAAATTGATGTGGATCAATATTTGTATTCTATGTTGTCACTCGTGTTTATTGTTTGTCATGAAGTGTACTTGGAATGTTCAGTCTTGTTATACATGTATTTTGCTTTGGGTGAAATGGCCATGGGCTTTTCTGATCAATCATTGTTCTCTATAGATCTTGTTGGCAAATTGCCACAGTTGGTTGGTTGCTTGTCACTGCAAAACTGGATGTTGCAGTGACTTGTCATGAGTTTAATTGGCAGCTATTGCAGAGTCAAAGGTAGCTGATGATCGGAGGTCAGAGGTTACATATAGGTGTGTTAACGTCAGGAATTTTCCAATAGAGAGCATACAGTGTTAGAACCGGTGTTTCAGTCTGTGTAATAACCAGGATGTACTGGCTTGTTATGCAACTGCTTCCATGAAGACTGTGATTGATTACTCACACAGAGTCTGTTGTTATTGTGACTATGTTTCAGGTTTACTCAACATATTCTGTGGAGGATTACGACCGTAAGAATGAGGATGTCGATCCAATGGCTGCATCTGCGGAATACGAACTGGAAAAGCGAGTAGAAAAGATGGAACTGTTCGACGTTGAACTAGACAAGGGTGAGTTGTTCTTACAAATGTGAAACACGGTACTCTTGCAATTATAGTAATTCATGATTTGTATTCTAAATGTTTGACTAGATCCATAATGAAAAGGATCTTCGTTCAGGTATGTAAAGTAGATGAAAATGCAAGACATCTCTTTTGCAGTGTTTGTCCTGGATATCTCACTGTTCTGACCTTGGCAGTCAGCTGAACTATCACTTGGTTGTGATGCTTCTTTGCTTGTTGTGTGGTGTACAGTATAAGAGCATGCTTTATTTCAGTCATTAGAACAGATTAAACAGAAATCAGATTTAACTGCTTTGACTGGTCTTTGGTTAGACTTAGGTGTAGTAGTTTGAGGTGTGAGTGGTATGTCAGAAATTTGTGATTAAGGTAAAAGATTAATGGTCTCATTCATAAATTAGGGGTAGGAAGTGTGTAAGCTTATGCAGCCACTGGTCTGTAAAATTTTGGAATTAAGTGTCATTTGGTTTTGAAGTCAGAAGAGAAGCTCTTCTGTCTTGCATGCAGGGATGTTCTTGTTCATTAGTTGTTAGATTGACTAACATTTTTTAACAGCTGACCATGTGCTTGTGCACTGACAGTGGCTGGAATTGTTCTGGGCTTTGTCAGTGAGCTGGTTATGATGTGACATATTCAGGTGACCTGGGTGTTCCCTGTTTAACAACCTGACCTGGCTTCTTCTCCAATCTACAGTCAGGGTGGAGCAACCATTACTTGGAAATTCACCCAGTTCTGCCAAACGCTTACTGTTGCTTATTCGCATGAAAGTTAAATATATACTTGGCTGGCATTTCTTTGTACAGGGTCTGAAGGACTTGGTCTGAGCATCATTGGAATGGGAGTGGGTGCTGATGCAGGCCTCGAGAAGCTGGGCATTTTCATAAAGACCCTCACTGAAGGAGGAGCTGCTGCCAGAAATGGAATGTAAGATGCATTCGGTGTCTACTTAGTGATATCTAGAGAAGAAGGGTATGACTAGGTTATGGTAAATTGTAGATATGTTTGTATGTGTGGCCAATAGTAATCAGAGGGTCATTTTATTCATACAAGTTGCAGAAATGAAATAAGGCTTCGGTGTTGTGTAGTAGAACGCAAGGAAAACAACACTTATTTCCTCTATTTAAGCCCTTGAGCCTGTAATGAACATCCAACAGTCTTAAGCCACTGCAGAACTTGTTGTGACCTCTTTCCCAGCTTACAGTGTTACGAAATTCTTGTTCGTGACATAGGCGCATTGCGTGAAGAACTTGCCCAAGGTCACTAAGCCGTTTGTTCAGGTGCCTTGAACGTACAATTCATTCATTCATTCATTCATTCTGAGCACTTATATAGTACTCCTCTAAGATACCAACCCAGAGGTGTTCCCAGCCTTACTTTGGTGACAAAGAACAATTTTCAAATGCTTGTGAAAGGTATATGCAGATTGCCTGGTTAAAAAACATGCAAACCTGAAAGCAGGTTATTCCTTATGGTCAGCCCAACCACTGTAAAGACATGACATTGCATCTTTGACATGCATGCAAATTTAACAATAAGTTCACCTCCAGACGCATTCATTGAATTAGACGTAAAATGTGTCACCAGATGTATAATTGTATATCCGACTTGGTCGCACGTAGTTGCAGAGCTGCTGCATGAGACTCCAGGATTTGAATTGATCAATGCCGGTCTGCAAACAATAACGTCAGCAATTATCAGCCAGATGTGTGTTGGTTGTAATTATGGTTGTTAGCATTAGGTTACTACCAATATGTAATAGCAGAGTTTTAGGCTTTTACAGTAGATAATTTGTTAAATTATACTATTTTTGTATTTCATTTGTCTCTTTTTGTATTTCCTATTTAGTCTTGTTTTGGTTTTACTTTTCAAGAACAAAATTGAAATAATTGTTATTTGAGTTTAAATGTTTCACTGAACAACATAACTGACACTGAATTTTAGTGTCTAAAGCTTACATTCAGGCAGCTGTATGTGGTGGTCTTTGTGGTGACTACTTTTTAAGTTCAGTTCATAGCAGTTTATCAATTTATGAACAACTTACAACCCTAGTTGCATTAATGATTATGAGAAATTATTTATTTAACTAATCCCTGTACTTATTATTATTCATTTATTGTTGACAGTTTTGCAAACTCAAAAAATCATGTTAGCTGCAGGACCATATCAAAGAACAATGAACTGTTGTGCTATAAATGATTATAAATGTTGTTGTGCAGTTTTGCTTGCGGTTGCTTGAGTGCAGGATGTGATTAACTGCTTGGTAATGTCAATTATGTTAAAACATTTAATTCACATTTAAGTTTTTATGAGTTAATCACATCAAGGGCACTGTATATGCCCACATCCAGCAGAATTGATAAGCTATCTACTGTCTTTCATTTCTAATCATTTTGCATTGATGATAATTTTTGTAGGATACAGGTTAATGACCAGATCATTGAGGTAGATGGCAAGAGCCTGGTTGGTGTTACACAGGCGTATGCGGCTTCTGTTCTGCGCAACACTTTTGGCAAAGTGAAGTACGTTCTTCATTGTTTTACTATTAAATAAACCAATCTTCTGTGTTTTAGTACTAAATGAACCAATCTGGTCTATTCTGTGGAATGAGGAGTGAGTCTTAGTCTTCTTTATGGTTGTTTGTCTATGAAACTCCAGTTGATAGGTAGGACCTTCAGTTGAGTGCTTTGGCAATACAGTATGACCACAGCGCTAGTGTATCAAGATTAGCTGTACACAGGGTGATGATGTTAAATTGCACTGAGGAAGTAAACTGTCTGATAACTGTAGATGCCATGTTCACAAGTAAGTCACTTTCATATCGTATACTTTTTTCTGTTGCTTCAGAATGATAAGAAGTTAGACACTTTGTTTGGGAGATTTGTGATGAGACTCATTAGTTGCTGGCTATGTCCCATTGTTCTTACTGGTATCATTCACTTTGACAGATAAGTTGTGATTCACAGAATTCACTTAATACATCTCAGATATTCAGATGTCCACCATATCCAACTGCTCTTGCCCGCGACCATGTCGATCGTTAGTTCATTGTTATGTCGTATTGATGGATTATGTTCTGATTATTGACGTTAAGCATGGAATTTGTTTGATAACTCTGGGGCGTTCGATCGTCTACGGTCATTGAGTGTGCCTGTGGGAATTATCGTTTGTTATCATCATGGATTTACTGTGTTTTGAATGGTTATTGTTGCGTGTTGTTGTGGCCTGGTGTAACTAAATGGTCCACCTACAGAAGGGGACATTTCCAGTTGGACAGTCTAGCCTCATAGGACCTACAGACTTCTGTGTATGCCATCTGAACTGGGAAACTTTGGATTCAGTGGCAAAAGGGCAGAGAGAGTCTTTGTTGCAGCCTCTACCATCAATGACAGAGTGGCTCTATAACCTACTGGCCAGTCAGTGGGCAATGTCTTGCACATATCTGAAATGTCTACAGATATCCGGATGCCATAGTACTGCGGGACAGTGAGACAGTTGTTTGCCATCGGCAGTGGATCACGTCACCTATTGTTGTTCATCCACGCTTCAGCGTACTTCAGTAACTCTGAATATGCTGTTAGCTGTCAGCTCTACTTTGGATTCCATTGATTGGGCTTTGCATGTGTGTGTGTGGCAAGCCTACCACTGGTGACTCATCTCTTTATCTGAACGCTGTTTTCTTATTGTTGACGCTCTTCTCTTATTGATGAACTTTCTGTCCTTAATGACTTTTGGAATCATTAATGCTTGCTTGCGCAGAGAGATTGCCTCTGATTAGTTTCTCTTGAATTGGTGATGTACAAATTTCTGATTACAGTTAGATAATATCTGAGTATTTAGATAGTTATATGTGCAGCACTTTTGTGACATACTGAAAATATGTTATATGAGCTGTGTGAATGCGTACAACTGTACATACAATACATGAATGCGTACATACATACACACTTCTGTACAAAATCCAAGCTTACATTGTGGAATTGCAACATTGTCTCTGGATTCCATGTGTTTCTGGCTATGGTATTTGTCTGTGTATTACCTAATCCCAACCAAAATTTGTAAGTGGTCCACCTTTAATAAATTGAAGGATTCCATTTGGGACATTGTCAAGCCCCAGACTTATATATATCATATTTCATATATTCGTTTACTGAGATATATGCTATCGTCATAATGCATAGATCTGTTAACAAATGACATGAGATTGGCAGATTTAGTCTAGTAAACATTTTTAAACAGCGTACATGATATGTAGCTCTTATTGTTCTTGCTAGTTAGTTCAAATGGATGAGGCCGCGCACAGATTATATTTGTTAAGAGGCCACTCTGAAAAAAGCTTTTATACGAAGAATATGATCACAGTCCCTAATTACAGCAGCAATATAGCCATACAATATGTGAACAGGAAATATCAGATTACAGGATGCAACAGTAAAGTTAACCATCCAACTCTTGATTGGTTAAGTTCTACATGTATGTAAGATCCTTCTAGTTTGAATTTTCGAGCTATTCAAGCACGATTTGCCTACAGGTGAACTTGTTTTCAGTTGATGCTAATCGTTTAGGCTATTGAAGAACATCTTACAGGGTACTTGGACAAGACTGTAAAAATGTGTGGTTAAATTATGTTACATTTTATGTGTAATTGAAGGTTTGTGATCGGACGTGAGAAGGATCCATCGAACAGTGAGGTGGCACGGCTGATACAACAGTCTCTGGAGCAGGATAAGCTGCGTGCTGAGCTGGAGGAAATGCGACGGAGACAGATGATGTGGCAAGAACAGCAGCGGCAGTTGGATGAGGAAGAACACGATGTCGACTCAGACCAGGACTTGTTTCGTGCAACTCCAGGAAGCATGAATGCAAGTGCATCTCAGATTGCATCATCAATGACCTATTCTCATTCTGATTTAATCTGAAATTGAATTGTCAATCTTGTTTATATTTCGAATCAAAGTTCTCAAATTGTCACATGGTACTTGATAATTAAATTGTACTGATATTCATTGCATATGTAAAATAATATATTGTTTTCTTCTGTGTAGTGTAGTGGTTAGCGTGCTGGACTGTCAATTGAGATGTTGGGTTCAAACCCCCGCCAGGGCAGAAATTGCTTCAAGATTTCTGCTGCACCTGCACCTCTAGCCAACTCAGCTTTAATGAGTACACCAGCCATACACTGTTTGTGGGAAGATGAGATGGCGAGGGACTGGCCACCCGCCTTCATATGCCGAGGTTAAAGAAAACGAAGTCGCTAACACTTCATACCCATGGCTGCCTCAGGGCTAGCTTAAGGACTGCACTTCTTTTTCTTCTTCTTTCTTGTGTGTGCTCTGTACCTCATGGTTGACAGAAATTTATGTGGCTGTTCAGACAGCAACTGTGGCTGATTGGTCTAGAGTTTGTTTAATTGCATTGTTTTGTTTCACTTTTGTGACCCCAACCAATATTAGAATGAAAGTCTAGCTTCCTACATCGGTTTGCCTCTAACTGTAGGCAGAAGGGATAGTTACAGTTGTTAGACGAATGTTCTTGAAGTTTAGCATAGATCTGTAGACTGAAGTGCATTTAGAAACTAACCTTTCAACTGTCGACCTGATTTCCTTCCATACTGGTTTCATGTTTTAATAAGCTACTTCAGCATTACCAGTGCGCATGCACAGCCAGTTTACTTTTACTTCCGGTGATAGGTGACCGTTCATAAACAAACTGAATGGTGCCGGTAGCGATGTTGCTATGATCTACTTTGACGCAAATATTAGAAGATATTTGATTGCCACGAGTTCATGTTTAACTCGATGAAGTTGTCTTGTGGCATCTTTCTGTTATAAATTTCTTCAAATCATCTACATTCCATCGATTAAAGTCGTCCACTTTGAACGATTCGTCTAAGCTATCCGCCATGTTTCGCTTTGTTTATGAACGAAGAACATAGACATCTTACATTTAATATATGATGTCTATGACGGGGAACTATCACCTTTCCCGTCATGCCTTGCGGGAAAAATAATGCTGAAGTAGCTTATTAGATGGGTGACATATATGTATGTTGGGAATTGTTATTGATATAAAGTAGTTGTTTAGTAGTGTGGGTGTTGTGATATGTTTTTTTGCTGTTGATAGTCACCTGGCATGCCTTCTTCTACACCTCCTTCACGACCTGGGGAGGTTTTCAGGAACAGCGTACCAGAAAACGATCTTGATGCAAAGCTTCTCTATGTTCAGCTTTTAGAGGTCAGCTTCAGCATTTGACGACCTTTCTTTTTGGTTGGAGAATTCTAGGGCAAAATTAAGGAGTGTTTTGAGAAATAGGTGGAAACGGGAAGGTGTGTACCATTTCAACTGTCATGATGGCTGAATCGGTTGCACTGCCTCCCAGATTTGATTGCTAGCATGTGTGTGAATTGGACAGTTCATATTTAAGGGATGCAGCTTTCCGGGAATTTCGGATTAATGCCAGGTTGAGTTTTGATGCTTCAGCCAAAACTTATGTAGGATTTATTGACTCACATTTGGTTAAAATTTGGTAGGGTACATGTAATTTACCACATGTGAATAATGAGGGATTTTGATAGGGCCTTAAATGGCACCATTTTCAGTGCCATGTCAATACCATGTTTTTTTTCTGCAGAAATAACTGGTATTGTTTAACAGCTGCATTTGTTTTTGTGTCCTTAATCATGTGGGATTTTTCAGTCAGAAATGGCTATGACATCAGTGCCAATTCTGTGTTGTATTTGGTCTAATTAGAACTGATGAACTGTTTGCAGGCTCAGCATAAGATTGCCTACTTAGAGGAAGACCTGGCCAAGGCAAATGAAAAGGTACGGTGCGATATATAGCTGACAGTTAGTAACTAACACTAAAAGACATAACATAACTAACACTAAAAGTCATAACATATGTGGAACATGAGAAGAGGAGCAATTCTGTGTAAGTAACCTACTGGACTTTGGCTTGGTCCTCTGCTGCACTTGTATTTGGTGCCTTAGATAAATAGTCATTATTCGTATTAGTAGTATAAAAATTATTATTCAGGAATAAAAACAGGTTAGGAGCTTATTTCATGCAGATCTCTGAAAATCCTGTATTGCTGTTAGTAATGTAATGTTATCTAAGTAAAAAGATGATCATAATAATTTATACCAATTGGCTGTGTTTTTGTGGACAGCCTTAGTTAAGTGTCTGATTCTGTTGTGCTTTTAAGTTCTCTTAATCAGAGTTTGTGCGATAATTCTCGTGACCACGTTCCCAAAAAGTTCTTAAACTTTGACTTTTGATTTTATGTAAACTCCATGAAATTCTCATCAAAGTTGACAAGAATTGGCAAAATTTAAGTGGCTTGTATAAAGCACTGTGCACAATGTCCAGGTACAACACACAGAACTTTGCATCATCATCGTCATTATTATTCTTGCTCAAGGTAGTGTAATCCTTCACAAAACATTTGTGCTAGGAGCTGTTACAGGCATCTGGAAAATCAGACCTCATCCTCGGCAACATCATTAGTGAATGTGCCTCAAAATGCTTGTTATAATTAGTGTTATTTTTATGTTATTGCTTTTATTGTATTGTATTGTATTTGAACACTTGTTATAGCGCCCCAACCAGATTTCCCATTCAGAGGCGCTCCCGACTACTTGCGAACGCTGAATCGGAGTTTCATGCCGAGCGCATGAGCAAAAAGTGAAGGACTTGCCCAGGGTCCCTACTGGCGACTTTGAGGTGGATCCGAACCCGCAACCCTCCAGCTGCAAGGCACCGAACATACCCCTACACCACCGCCCCAGTTGTATTGTGATGTGTTGTATTGTGTGTTGTATTGTACTCCACGTTTATAATGCGACCGAGCCACCCGCAGTAAAGACTTAATCTCTGATAATCCGACCCGACCGGGAAGCGAACCCGGGGCGCCCAGCGGCGAGCGGGCACCAACCCACTCGGCCACTCAGGATCCTTTTATTATGTGATGCTAATTACATACACAAATTTAGTTAATGATTTGAAACTTTCTAATTTCCTAAACGAAATTCTTAATGATTTGAAAAAGTTACTAATTAACTAAATGAAATTATTAGTGATTTGTAGATAAATATTGGTGCTACTTCTTTAGATGCAGGGCAGTGATGGCATATATTCAAATGTTGGGACAAATCGATCGAATGAAGATCTGTCAAAGCAGTTGAAAGAAATGGAAAATGCTTTATTTGTGGCAAAGAAGGAGTGCACACAGTATGAGGTTTGTCTCCAGTCACCAGGTGGCTGATATCTTCCTTCTTTTTCTTAAAGTTTATATTTATAGTATAGGCTGAGATTTTAAAACTGGCACTTACATTGAAGGATCAGCTTTACAATTAAGTTCAAGCAGCACAGCTGCAATCAAACCACCATCTTATTTTCTGTATGAATTCAGCAAAACAAGTTGCCAATTTTCACTTGATGTCCCGATATATGAATATCTGACATAATAAGTTTGTGCATATCCACAGATGTACTACTGCGTTCCAAAAGCTTTAAGCCAAAGGAAAAAATTCATAAAGATATTGTGACATAGATTTATTTCCAGGTGGCTTTTATTATTCAAAGTATCTTCTAATCTGTATTGTGGATCTAAGCCCAGAGGCACATATAACCATTCTTATTATTGCCGTATTTTCCAGACTATATATAGTTGCTCCTTTGTATAAAGCGATGCTAGGCAAAAGTGGCAAAATTTATGTAAAATCAATACATAGGTCGCAGTGGCAGATACAGCACACCCATACACAGATGGTCAAACACGTATAAGTGCATATGCTAAGGGGCTATATATATATATTACCATTGTTAGCAGATACTTGCTAAGAAAAAATCTTGTGTTGAAATTAAAGTTTCTGCACTTATTAAATAAAAATTTGTCAATATTTGGTGTTTGTTGTGGATTTACGGTAGGTTTAGCAATTTTGAAATTAAAGATAGATAACCTTTGGTGTTTGTTAGGATTTTACAATGATAAGTACTAGATTCTATACCGTTTGTGATAAGTACTAGATTCTATACCTTTTACAGCTGAAGGGATCCAAAGATAATTATTGACCGATAGAGAGGCAGTTAGATATTAAGCACGTTGATCAGTGCAGTACCTTTATATAAGTTGCTACCCTCGACTCTCATGTAATCATCCGCGACTTGTCCGGAAAATATGATAGTTAATCTTTCATAGTATTGTTTAGCTCGTGTTGGCTTTGCATTATTTTAGGACCAGCTGAGCGACAGTCGTAAAATGTTAGTAGACTTGGAAGTAGAGCTGAAGGCTAAGTTGAATCAGCTGGAAGAGGAATGTCATCGGACAAAGGATGAAATCCTCACCTACAAGCAGAAGTAAGAAAGAGTTGATTGGGCCGTGTCAATGTTATCTGTTTCATGTTTATGAGTCCACATTCACTGAATTCACACAAATTTCTGTATGGGATTACAGTTCATGTTTATAGCGTTAAGCGTTATTTGAACTCTGGGACTTGCTGAACTGTCACTAAGATTTTCAGTTCCTAAATATGCTTTTTGTTATGGATCTGGGAAACTCTGAGAATATTTTATATGATATGAGAAATACTGATATGTATATTATGAATTGCCATATGTCTTTTCTACAGGTTTATGGCTGCAAAATTGACCATTGTAATTAACATCCTATGACACTGAATACCAAGTTTAAGTGACCATTCATTCGGAATGATAAAGTTCTTATTCATGCATTTGGCAAGGGAACAGTAAATTATTAAGAATTTGAATTAAGAGTGATAGTTGTCTCATCCATTTTGGACTCTGCGTTTGTATAGTTTTGCGTGTTTATTACAACAGGGAAGAAAATCATCTGAAGGAGCGTGAGGAACTGTTGAGACGCCATCAAGACAGTGAACAGCAGTTTGTGGAGATGGTCAAATCCCTTCAGCAAAGGGTTTGTATCTTTTATTTGTGCTTTCATAGCAGATGGCCATAAAAGATGTTTCAAGAAGATCTAGTTGAGAATAATACTTGATAATTTAATAGTTGATGATTTAATAATATCTAGTTGAAGGGCAACTTGCAAGATACTGTGTGAGGTAAAATAGTAACTTACTAGTAGTTAGTATTAGTATGTCTTCGGTACAATCTAGTCGTTGTAAGCATAAGTCTGTCATCTTATGATCTTTCCAACTGTACCTTGAAGAAGTAATGTACATATTTTATTCGACTTTTATAAAGAAAATAATATCAAAATGTCAACCAGATAACACAGAAACACCAGGGAACTTGAATTTCAATCTCAATGTTTAGCAGTAGTAGTAAAAGTCTAGGTTCACTTTAGTTTGTGACCTATGCCATTTGTGTTTCACAAAATAAAGTTTTATTGTAAATTGTTAGTTAGTTATGAGTTCCATGAGATATTTTGACTTTGAGAAGCGTCTAATGACCCTGAGTAACTGCAGGTGGCACTGCTAGAGAGCAACCTTGGATCTGCATTGGCTGATCGTAAGACTTTGGAAATGTTGGAGAAATCATCGAACAAGTCGTCCGAGTCAGATCTGTCGACCAGCAGAGCAAGAGCAAAGGGCAAAGAATCTGATTTTCCTGGAACTGCTGTGGTAAGACAATTTCCAGTACCATATCTACCAAACAGTTGAAAAGGCAAATGAAGTGATGCATTGAATTACTGAATAGGTCCAGCAGTGGCACTACTAAACTTTTTTCTCCCTTTATTATTATTATTATTATTATCATTTTTATATTCGTTTATTAATAATCAGTGTGGGTTGTCACACAGCAACCTGTAACTTCAAGTGGGTAATGAAGAAGATAAGGAAAAATAGTGTTAATCGAGCTGTTGTAAAGGAAATTTAAGGATTACTTATTTAGACTACTATACACAACTCTAGAAATAAAATTCTTGTCATCCTTGACGGGTAGTGCAAAGTTGCGTGTCTACATTGATCATAATACAGTTTTGGGACAGTAAGAGCATCCTTCAGTAGAGATTTTACTGCAATCATGTGGAGTTTTTTGCTCAACAAAAACTCTTTGGATGAATTGTACAGTGTGGACTCTTTTACACACTCCCAGTGTATGTGCCATGCTGCTTAACATGAAGTGTTATGTCCCCCAAAGCTATTAACACGCTGTATTGGTTAACACACAATATAGAAGAACTGCATTTTAACGTTTCAGCATTATCCCGGTTTGCACACATCCTGGTTTGCTCTCTGTGTCTTTAGTCATGTTTCTCTATGACTTTGCATTAGCAATTCCTCACCATACAAAGAAAGACAACTTTTGAAGTATCTCTTACTTATGTGCATAGCGGTATGTAGTCATGCATGTCCAAGTGAAGCACCTGATGACAGAGGACTTTGTTTATTGTTTGCAGAGTTCTCCTGAAGAGAACGGTCAGAATGACAGTGATATTGATAGGTACGTCCAGCTGTTTGCGCTACTTTATACCACTTCAGTTGCTTATTATTGGCTGCTTATGTACCTTTTGGTTTATTGATTTCCTTGTGTAACCTCAGCAAATTGTCTCCTTAGGCTGCGGAGCCCACTAACATAGTAAAGTGACCAAAGTTTCTGCTTCAGTCATCAGCTGAATGAAAACTTTGGCTCATCTAAGACAATGGTTTTCTTTATTTTACGTACCGTAATGTTTGTGTCAGCTGTTAAATTTCCAGTGCTCGGTCTGAAGCCAATGGAGACCATTTAATTTGAAGCTGGTTTATATATACCAGTTGTAAAATTTAAAACAGAAACAGATTTATATGTTTGTAAATGATCAGGTAATTTTTAGCTTAAAACATGATCTAGATGTAAACAGTTTGGGTTTAACTGAATTTCTTATTAAGATTAACTGGCTTTTAACATTGAATAGGCTAAATGTAACCATCCTCCATATACATATAATTTATAGCTTTGCAGCTTAATTTTTCCCGAATATCATCTGCTAAAATCATATCCAATTTCTTCTATGGCTTCTGTTTGAATGACGTTTTTGGTATTAAACCGCTTTAAATTTCTCATATAGACTGCAGGGAGGTGTTGGTTGATTTGTAACTGAGAAACAAAGAGCTTGAGCGGATAATCTGACCAGTGTCTTAGCTGTAGCAGACTGATGTTGCTTTAACTGTCACTTTAACTGTCAGATCACTTACAGACTCTTTCATATCTTCAGAAACACATTTTAAATTTCATTACTTTTCCTGCTTGAGTAATTTTTGCCTTGGTTTCGTTGTTTTGGATTCATTTGATAGCCTTAGATGGTGTTTCGTTTTACCTTGGATGACCTTTTTATTTTGTTGAACTGCACTCTAGAAATTTTCAGTAGTTGTGGAATTCAGCTTATCGTTTGTATTTTGTGATAGTCTGTGATTTCTCTGAACTCCTGTTAGCAACTGTGAAAACGGACATTGACTTTAACAGTTATCTTCCAAGTCGTTAAGTTTGGATTGTACTAATAAATCTAATTTATTCATATTGTTCACAACAACTTCCAAATGTTAATTGCTCTGTGAGTTTCCCTCTTAGACTTTTCCATTCTGTAGAACATATTGCTTTTCTGTAATTGTGTGGTCTGACTGTCTAACTTTACAAACCATCTCAACCTATTGTTTCCTATTGCATTCTACGTTGCTTCCCCTACAATTGTTTTGACTATGTGATAGTGACCAAGCACTATTAAAATTTCCAGGAAGCTTCAGCCAGCGCAAGATAATTTCGACAACGAATTTAAAATGTCGGATGATAAGTCAATCCATTTGTTTGAGCAACAACATGACCACTCTACGAAGTCTGTGTCCTGCGCTTCCATGGGAAATGTGGTAGCCACAGAGATGTTTAAAAGTGCCTCTGCAAGTTTTTTGGATGATGAGGAGTTCTTCTGTGAAACAGATTTTGATAAAGAAGGGGCAGATGTAAAAGCAGGACCGTGTGGCAGCGATGAGCAATCTGTGGAGAGCAGGTCAAACAGCTTTCTCAACCTGATCGCTCGTATTTTCCGAACGAGCAAGAGAAGTCAGAGGAGACAAAGCGAGAATGACCAGAAGGCAACTTGGTGGAAATGGCTGCCTGGATCGTGGAAAATCAGATGGCTCGAAGTACCACAGATCGGCAAGTGCAGACGAGTTAGATCAGAGAGATGGGAGGAAAGGCTCGTCTTTGAAGTGGCTAAATAAACGAAAGTGTGGCAAGGCTGCCTCTGCCACGTTAGTAGGGGACCATCGGCCAATTTCAGAAGGTTCTTTAGCTATGGGTGAAGCTAATTCCCAACCCCTGGTGAAATTAACGAAAGGTGGGAGGCAACATCTAGAGTCAACGGAAGAAAGGTAAGATGCGCTCGGTTTTGATAGCACGGCTAATGCACGAGCTGAAGGGATTGCGCACGTGGTATGACCCTATTTGCATCCGATGTAACCTATTTACACGTATAATTATGTTTTCGTGACTGTTAGTTATGGTTAAATTCAGATGGATTTATGGCTTTTGCTATGATACGAAAGCTAGTTGTGTTCGTTGGTCTTAAATTCACATTAACAAAAGCAATTTGATTTTTTACCATAAGTTATGTTTTAGAGATGGCCAGTTTCATGTACAACTGAAACTTAAACAGTTGTACATGGCTACAAGCGACCAAGTATAGTTAATGTGACTATGTGCATGCATATTCGTTTAACATAATGACTATATCTACAGTAATCGATAAGTACACTTTAACCATTTTATATACCTGGTACATACTTGTCATAGGAGAGAATTTGTATGTATCTGGTAACTTACAGCAAGCTTGAAAGGACATATTTACAATAGTCCTGAATGAATGAATGGACAATGGTGTCAAAAGATTAATTTTGCCAAATGACTCGGTTCTGAGGCAGTTAATTAGAACAGGACTTGTAAAGAGAATTGACATGTGTATGTGCATGCAGAGTTAGTTAAATGTATTTAAGAATGTTAGGCTATTGTTGTGGGTTAATACAGGGCTTTCACAGAATGTAGAAATGAGGTTCTTGATCCCACTCAAGTTATTGCATCATCACTGTGGCTATTAAACCAAGTACTTAAAATTAGAGCTACTTAGAGTACTTCTTTTGCTCGCTTTACAGGATGTCTGAGTTCGTAAAGAGTGTTAAGTGCATTTGTAATCTGAAGATTTTACGTGCTCCTAGTTTCTATTGCTCAGAGAATTTATAACTATTTAAGTGCAAGAGCCCAGGCATTTGCTGATAGATAGCGTGCCCTCCATCATGGTGACCTCTGAGTTCCTTGGTTTCAGGACTGAATTTACAGTTTTCTGGTGTAATGTAAAGTTTACAATTAAAAATATTTATTCTTTAACTAATGAAGCTTAACTTATGCATGTTAACATGATACTCTAAGCTTGTGAAATGCATATTATGCTTCTTCTTAACTACTCTTATGCTATCAAGTTTCTTTAACGTGAAGAATTATAAATAAAACATCATTTTGGAACTGGGTAATGCTGTTGTTTTCATTTGGAAAGCTCTATAAATCATTAGTATGAACGCTAATTACAATTCTTTTAGTCCTTTTATCCACAAATACCTGAAATTTTTCAAAATTAACTCCATGCATCTCTGAACTGCCAAAAATCATATGTCAAATTTGTCTTACTGACCATCAAGATTGTAAAACACGACCATAAAATGAAACAGATCACCTGCTTTCATTTCTAATATATCTACTATTTAAGTATCCCATGTATACAGAAATTGCAATGGGAAAATTGTAACTTATTTATCACCGTAATTAACAGTCTACTTATTCACAGAGGAAGATCGCTACTTGTAGTTCCGTAATGTTTTACTGCTTTAGTAAGTGCAGGTATGATGTCACAATTCTGTGGCCTGAGTGGAAAGTTCCCATTGTTGCAATCTTGTGCCTGTGGCATGCAAAGGGTTCACAATTTCAATCTTGCAAGGATCGATAAATACGTACATAACGTTGGAAGTGGGTACTGCTGTTGCGTTTCGTACGCGTACGCTATTTTTTGGCTAAATTAATAAATAGCGTACGCTAATTTTTATATTTTTTTATTATAGAATTAACAAGGAATAACAAAATTACAAATTAAAGAATGGAAAACTGAACTTTAAAACAATTCGTCAGCCTGTTTTATTTCCATAGATAAAATAATAAAAATTATACAAAATGAAAAACAAAATAATAATTTACCTCTTCAACTGTCCCACGGAACTACAAATAAGAAATGAGAAAATTGTAACGTAATAACACTGTAATTAACAGTCTAGAAATGAGGAGAGGAAAATGTGCGTCACGAGCAGTTCTAATATGTAAGGCTGCTTTATACGTAAGTGCACGTACGTACCGTCACAACGCTATTGGCCTGAGTGGAAAGTACCCACGCGTACGCTATTTTTCTGCTGTAACGTACGGTCGAACTTTGTTTGGCCGCACTTGCGACAACCTGATTACATGTCCTCTCAGTTGACTTGTTGCTTCCTGCTATCTGCGGATCTAGAAGAGTTTGGCCTGATTTTACCCTTTTCAAGTGGCAACCACCAACCTCTGATTGGTGGATTGTAAATGTAACTAGATGACCTAATGGAATTTTTTGGTCAAATGTAAAGCGTTTGTGAATGTCAGAATATATTGCTGTATTTCCTTTAAAATTATTTTGCCTGAGCTACAGATAATGCTGATTTTTGATTGAGGTTTATTTATTGATAAATAATTTGACAGATTGTGATTTCCTTTTTATGTTTGATATTTGTTTTGAACATGAGTTTTTATCGAAATTATGTGTAGTTTATGCATTGGATGCAAGATGGTATAGTGGTTAGCGTTTTTGATTGTCAACGGAGAGATCGGGGTTCAAATCCCTAACAGGGCAGAAATTTGCTTTGAGATTTCTGCTCCATCTGCACCCTTTAGCCAATTCAGCTATAATGAGTACACAGACCGTACACTGTTGGTGGGAAGATCAGGGCAAGGGAGAGGACTGGCCACCTGCCCTCATATGCCAAGGCTAAGAAAATGAAGTCGCTAACACTTCATACCCATGGCTGCCTCTCAGGCGAGCTAAAGGAACTGCTCTTCTCTTTTGGCTTCTTATGTATTGACGTTGTCTTTGAATTGTTCAAATGTTGAAATGGTGAGTGTCATTTGTGCCATGTGGTATAATGAGGTAGCAAAAACAGCGAACTCAGCTGTCATTCAGCTAAAACTATGAAGAAATTGGCTATTAGTGCCAGTTGGAATCTTCCTGATGAATAGTCAAAAAGTGAGTTATTTCAGGGCCAAAGGTCGAGTTGGTTGGTTATGCATGTGTTTGTATTTCTTTCTAGTGATGAGGACCTTGAGTCAGACGTCTCAAGTGCCTCAAGGACGTCCTTTGACCCTAGTCAGCCGAATTTTGCTGCTGGGTCTGAAATCTCATCGCTTCTCAACGATGGCCTTGGATCTGGAGGCTCACGAAGTGACCTCGGTAGGATTTAATTCTCACAAATGGTATTAGGTATTGCTTATGACTTTATTAATAATTTTATTTATTAATAATTTTATTAGTGTATCCCACAAAGATCATCTGTCCTGGAGTTTGGCATAATGTCCGTTCTGTGTAAAATTCGCTGTTGCTCCCCATTTGCTAAGCTGCTTGTTATCATTGTACATTCCTCCCTCTCTCCCGCTACTTGCTACCTTCATTCTTAAATCCCTCTCTCCTGCTTCCACCTCTATCTCTCTGTTTGTCTCTCTCCCCTCTTCTGCCTTCCTGTCTTTGTTGTGCCCTCACTTCCTCACTCTCTCTCTCCCTTTGTGTCTCTCTGTCTGTCTGTCTCTTTCTCTCTCATCACAACTTTATACATGAATGTAAATTATACATGAAACTAAGTACCTCTGATGATACAAATCTTATGTATTGGTTCATATGGTTTAGTATTTGAGGATCCTGTGGGATTTAAGATCACCGATAATGCTTCTATCGGTGATATATAGCAGTATTTGAAATTATTATGATCTGAACATTTAGCAATGCAAAGGAGTGTTGGTGCTGTTTGCGCTGCAATGCACAGCAAGTGTTTGTGTTACGTCTGAATGTGAATGTCATGTTTTCATCTGTAGATCCGAAATCAAACTCGTCGTCATCTGCCACAAGAAACAACAATGATGGCATTGTACTGATATCACGTGTCACTCTTCCCAATGACTTCAGCGAATTTGATCCAAACAACACAAGAGGTATTCATTCAATGATTGATCTGATTTAATGCTTTTCAACTGCGGGAAAGAAGTACTGGCTCAAGCTGTCTAATGAATTATCTTGATAAATGTGGACTTAGAAACAGGTTAGTAACAGTTTCTAACAGAGATGGGTGACTAATTGATTTGATTCTAATCGATTAGCTAATTCTGATTGATTAGCTGTTGCCTGATCCTAAGTCTAATTCTAATTGATTAGCAATTTTAAGCTAATTCTGATCGATTAGATTCTCTATGCTTCTCACAATGGCTGTGCAGGCGACTGGATACAAATTATCTTTAATTTGTTGAAACACTCGTTAAAAGTATTGAGATAAAAGTGGTATTGGAAGGAAGAGCTAAAGTAGTTGGGAAGTGTAAAAGAGGCAGTAAAATTATCAATGCTAATTGGAAACCAGCTTATTGTAACGAGTTCACTCCTAATCAAAACACTCAAAAGCTCGAATCTAGTTTTCAAGGTATAATTCTCGACAAACAACAAATCAAACGATACATTACCCAACCGTAGAACGACTGTGGAAGAAAGGTTCGCTTTCAATACGAAGAACGACCAACTAACAAGAAGTCTGTAAGGACTCAGTCATGAGACCCTAACATACCCCCGGACCACAAAAAAGGCAGAAACCAGAAGGGTTTCTGACTTAACTAACATGCACATACAATCAAAACAAAATCACAAATAAAAATCACAATTAAAACTTATATACACAAATACATTATTATCAAAAACGAAAAACATTTCAACTGTACACACTTAGACGTGCACTTACGTCTCCCTAAGCATGATTTCTCAGTCACCAAAGGTGAACCGACAAACTAAGTCTGCTAACACTTTCAGACAACTCGTTCTATACCCAACGTTCAAAAAACATCGTTGCAGTCCACAACCAAACTTCGGAGGACTGTCAGTGTACAACACCAACGGTACAACACCAAGGTACACCTCGAAAGCGCGAAGAGCGGCGAGTAGGCCAACCAAAGCCACCTCGACAACCGTTTCCACCAACGGAAGCAACGCCGTGCAACTCGTGACCGAAGTATCACAAGTCGACAACACCAAAACCGTCAGAACCATCCAAAGGAAGACGAAGGCGCTCACTCCCTTCGATCCCCGTCTCGTCAATCGTCTGCGTGATCGACATTCGTCTCCGACCGGAAGTTCCATCGCACACACAGTCTGAAAATAAACTTGAGCACACAAATAAGACTCAAGACAACCAATACCAACAATCTCCATAGAAATTCCTGTCAACTCTAGAGACACATCATAAGTATCTTGAACCTCATTCAACCGACACTCATTCAAGAAATCTTCATCGTCAACAAAATCTTCACCAAAATCTTCAAAAACATCTGGTAAAAGTTCCTTACTTTCCAGAAAAATGTCATCACACTCATGTACAACATCTGTGAGACAAACGTTCAATTGCTCAACAATACTTTCCATCTTCAAAGAACTTTCAAAAATGTCGTCATGCATAAATTCTTCCGTCAAGAACACCTGACAACCAAACATGTCCATGCTCTCGTGCAACAACTGACCCCTCTGCGTACCGGGCATAATAGTGACCACTTGCGTGAATACATCATTCAAGCCATTAGTCATCTGACCACAAAGTTGCAACAACACAACCGTACGCACCAAAATCACTCTTTCACCACAGTCGACATTCATGTACATTAATGTTACATTCGACGAAGACTCATTAGAAAAATTCGTATGTGCAACATTCTCACACACAACAGTTGTCATCACAGCCTCCATCGACAACAGTGCTTTACAATCATTCACCATTATCTGAGACGTAGGCCTATCACCCAGACACAATTCCGAGACAACATTCATGTCCATTACAGAAAAATCACCGACCAACAACTCTTGCGCCTCAACCGCAAAATTCAATTCTTTCTGAAGACAGCTATCCAATAGAGAGTGACATGGGGAGACAATCTCGTCCCCATCCCCACCCCGCACCAAGTTAGTCGTCCCCATCCCCACCCCATCCCGCAGGGTTTGTCCCCATCCCCGCCCCATCCCCGCAGGTTTGCTCCCCATCCCCACCCCATCCCCGCAGGTTTGCTCCCCATCCCCACCCCATCCCCCGCAGGACGACATCACATTCCCGCAAAAAGTTTACACAAATTCAAATTAAAAATTACAGTTTTTAGCTTACAAAACTATTTGTATTGTTGACTGCATTAGTCTGTTATTATCTTATGGACAGTTTGCATTAACCAAGTCCTGACTATTTCTGACTAGTAGGCTTCAGAAACTAATAAACTCTCCTTATCAGTTCTCAAGTTCTCAACATCACCCGGGTTTATTGCCGGCTCATTCCCCATTACCGCGGTATTACCGCGAGAGTAAACTTCCCATTACCGCGGTATTACCGCAATTTTTGTCCTCATTACCGCTGTATTACCGCAATTGTTGTCCCCATTATCGCGGGATTTACCGCGGTTACTAACTCTTTCCGCCTGGAAATTCCCCATGTCACTCTCTACTATCCAACTTTAAATCCTCAGACGCACATTCAAACACACCCAACGCTACTTCCACTCCTTCATTGAAGCATTTGCCCGTGTGCACATTCTCAACAGGAGACTCAACATTCGTACACACCTCATTCGAGTCAATAACCATGCGAGACAAATTACCGACATTCACAGCCTTTGTACAATCATCATACGCATGAAACTGTATTTCACTGAAGTCAACAGATAATGACCAAGAAACCACTTGTTCACTTTCATACAACTCTTCAAACATTACACACAAATCATTCTCGTGCCCATCCTCTTCCTGCGTATCACAACTGAAATTAATTAGTTCAGCGTGAAACACCGAATCCGAATCACTTTGTACACTCGCATTCGAGTCATCAAACATGCACGAGAAAACACTTTCGTTTATCTCTTCCAAACAATCCTTAGGCGTATCATGCACTTGACTATTCTTATTCGTCTCCGAAGGAAAACTCACATTTTGTGCGCTGTCATTCGTAGACTTCGTTTGAGTGTTTGAGCTTTTCTTCGACGAAATTTGTTCGGCCAATTCATCGAACTCACGGCTTATATCCGCCCGAATTTCATTCTCAATTCGCCTATGCTCCTCCCACGACCAACTATTACTCTGACTATCATTGTTCATTCTCTTCAGAAAACGCTCACAAAAAATTGTTGCTTCCTTCAAAGGCCTGTTTCTTCCTCTGTCCTCACATTTTCTCTGTTTCCTCCTCTCTTTACATGCTACTGCCTTTGCTCTTTTCTCTTCTAAATTCTTCCAAGGACCCATTTTCAAAATTTTCGACAGAAAACGCCCCCTTCAAAATTTCACCGTCAACTTTGACACAACGAAGCCGTACATTTCCCTTTACGACTCAAAAAATCTCAAAAATCTCAACCGGAATGACTACCGTATAATGGAGACACGCCCTCCAAATTCTAAATTCTCTTCCTGACGCAAATTTTGTCTTAAAGAAGAGCAAAAATTTCCGCGAAAACTCAAATGTTGCGACTACTACCAACAAATTATCCGAACGTACAACGAACCGACGGACGAAAAAAAATCCCGCGAGCCCACATATGTTACGAGTTCACTCCTAATCAAAACACTCAAAAGCTCGAATCTAGTTTTCAAGGTATAATTCTCGACAAACAACAAATCAAACGATACATTACCCAACCGTAGAACGACTGTGGAAGAAAGGTTCGCTTTCAATACGAAGAACGACCAACTAACAAGAAGTCTGTAACTCAGCAACGGGCTGACGAACATCACAAACTGAAGCACCGTAAGAAGACTTGAAAATGGCACAAGCCACGAACTAACTTGACTACCATGCGACCCAGAGAAATCTCAGACAACCCGACTAGCACGAAGGCTGAGTTATCGGAGACTCTCTCTAACCGCCCCTTTTCGTACCTCCTTATATAGGCTACTCCCCTCGGCTAAGGAACTACCCAAGGGTAACGAATGCCCATCCCAGGACCGGTTAGGACTCAGTCATGAGACCCTAACATTATGTATCGTCAAACTTTGTCAGTCAAGTTGAGTTCAGATTGGCAAACAAACTATGGTCTGCCTGCATGGTGCTTCGTCTAGTTCTAATTGCTAATTGATTAGCTGCTGCTAGTTCTAAAGATTTTGCTAATTCTAATTCTAATCGATTAGCAAATTTCAGTAGCTAATTGTAATTCTAATTGATTAGCAATTTAACTAATTGTGCCAATCTCTGGTTTCTAATTTGCTTGTGTAGGTAGTGCCTTTTAAGAAAATGCAGTCTCAATTTTTAAGAGCGAAGCGGCATTTCTTATGCTGTTCATCTGTTTCCATGAATTGCCTTTAAAGTTTTGGACTGACTTGGTGAAGTCCTCGTCATGCGTGATTTTACTCAAAAGCATCCATCTATTGTTGCTTTGCAGTGAATCTAGTATTCAGATTAGATTAGATTATATTAGAAAGCTTTGGAAAGGCTGCACCAAGGACCCAAGGTAACATATTGGGTGAATTGAAATGTTCATGACGATTTGGTTTGTCATTTGCAGCTTCACCATATCGAGGCAATGCAGCTGGAGAAGTTGACTTTCTGTCTTCATTAGGAGGTGACGAGGTAGGCCATGTCATCGCCATGTCCTCTATTTATCATTCCTGTGCTAAGTTATTTTACAGAGCAACCAATAGTATGTGCTTATATCATTGTTTCTTTATGAAAATGGTATGTTGTGTTATTTGGTGATGTCCCAATTTTTATTCATTAGGGTATTAAATTTTGTTATCTGATTTGTGAGTCCTATTTTTATTTCATTATTGTGTGTACTTTAGTTTCTTTCACTCAAGGAAAATTTAAATTGGCAATGAAAGTTTGATTGATTCTGTTTTGGTTTCATATTTTCATTTCTTCAATTTATCATGAAATGTAGAAATTGTTCTTATACTTGTTCAGTTCTGAGTGTTCTGCAATGTTGTGTACGAGGTGCCTAATGTGTATTTTAAGCACAGCAGTGTTTTACTTGAATCTTTCTTGTTTTTTGTCTATGTTGTGTGATACATTTGAAATTTTTGTTGCTCCAATAATAAAGATGAAAGTTGTGTTGTTATTTCAAAATACTGATAATATTATCTGTTATGTTCCTTATTTGTTTCTAATTAAAAAGTATGCAAAACAGATCACTGATGGCAATTTATGATTCCACCCGAAACAGAATTTTTCATAATTTTAAACTGATTCTTTAATCTAATGTTTATTTCTGTTCTACGTTTACCAGTCGAATGAACTTCATTCAACGTCGGTCAGTGATTGGACAACCCAGATGGTTGTTCAGTGGTTGACCCTTCAGAAGATGGAGATGTATGTGAATGAATTTACGGCAAAGAAGATCAATGGCCAACAACTACTACAGTTGGACTCCAGTCAGCTCAAAGTACGGTCCATAATATTTGTTCTTATGACTTCCATGATGCCAACCAGAATAATAGGTGCATAAGTGCCAGTCTAAAATCTACATTGATGTATTATTACGGATCTGAAAGCAGAGGATACGTGAAATTGTAAAGTTAGGTGAAATTCTCGCCCGTGTGTCATCTGTCTGCTGTGTAGATCTGGTCCTCTGAGGTGTAAACTTAGCATAGGGTTGTTCAGCTGATGTGGAACCAGTCAACAACGGTTGGGAACCCAGTTGTTGGTTTTGTCAAGTGTGCAACAGTATGCCAGTTGTAGACTTCTTTGAGCCAACAAACATCATTCGGCTCTCGTTGAACTTCCCTAAATGATACTCATTTATCCTGATGCTCTTGGATTACTTTCAGTACATTTTAAACTGCCGAACACAGAACAAATTATCTTCAGCATGGCTATATAATAAATTCTGATTGTATGTGTATATCGGAGCAGTTCTATATAATTATGGCACGTTGCTAAACTCTATCAAAGGCACTGAAACATGACTTTTATTCATTTGACTCGAGATTTAAGATGCCCTGGCCACAGGCAGGAATACGAAGCTTATCCATGCACTCAACATCTGGAACTGAGCTGTAGAGAGTGACATGGGGAATTTCCCCTCGGGGAAACCGCGGTAAATCCAGCGGTAATGGGGACAACAATTGCGGTAATACCGCGGTAATGGGGACAACAATTGCGGTAATACCAGCGGTAATGGGGTTTACTCTCGTGGTAATACCGCGGTAATGGGGAATGAGCCGGCAATAAACCCGAGTGATGTTAAGAACTTGAGAACTGATAAGGAGATTTTTTATTTCCTGAAGCCTTCTTCTAGTCAGGACTTGGTTAATACAAACTGTCGATAAGATAATAACAGACTATTGCAGTCTGCAATACAAATAGATTTGTAAGCTAAAAATTTATTTTTTAAATTTGAATTGGTGTAAACTTTTTGCTGGAATGTGATTTCGTCCTCTATGATGGGGATGGGGTGGAGATGGGGAGAAAACTGCTATCAAAGGCCCTGTTTGACTCGAGATTTAAGATGCCCTGGCCACAGGCAGGAATACGAAGCTTATCCATGCACTCAACATCTGGAACTGAGCTGGCCTTTGACATTCTGCTATGGAGGAGGATGTCAAAGGCCAGTGCAGTTCCAGATTTATACATCATATAGTTCGTCAACTAGATGATATATAAATCTAACTAGATGATAATTATATAAATCTACAACTTGCCAGTTAATGTTACAAGCTGCGTTCTTTCAGCTTGTTGTTCTGAATAAACGAAAATTCATTGATTAATTGATTTTGAATTTAATTCTTTCATCAATCTGGAACCAGTGTCTTGTACATTCGATCGAAATATGAGATAATTTAGGCAAGTTGGCCACAATTCAAGCGGTGTTATGTGCAGCCACAAAGAGCTACAGAGATTAGTTCTAACCGTAAATACCTCGATGTAGGCTATTGAACGTAAAAACTTAAAATGGTGATCTAAAGTGTGGCTTTGTATTTTAGGCACTTGGAGTTACTGGTGCCAAAGACAGAGATCTACTCAAAAAACGAATCAAAGAAATGCGGTCGGCTTCTGACAAAGAGAAACGACTTCAGGACAAAGAACAGAAGGCACGAGAACGCCTCGAGAAGCAAGCCAAGCGCAAGTGAAGAGGACAAGGCAAAGCCGTTCAGAGCAAAGTCTGAAAGAAGAAACTGAAAGAATGACATTCTGTAAATAGGAGGCAAATAGGAATGCCATTCTTCAGTCATAACCCAGGAGAAAAGGCTGTTGTTATATCCATATGCGAAATGAGAAAGACCTTCTTTTGCTGAACTGAAGAATAGAAAGCCATTCTAAGCGAAAGGCCATCTATAGCCAGTTCAAGAAGGAAGACTGGTCTGTAGTCTAATGGGTATACCAGTTCTTCCAATAAAGGCTAAAGGAGAATGCATATCTCTAGAGAAATGCCTAGATGAAGGCCATTCTTTAGGCAAATTCTAAATGGGAAAAGGCTCTAGCAATTACTGTAGCTTCATTTTAGGCCCATACCATGTTGCTGTTCAAACTCTGTGTGGCTGGTGCTAACGCAGAAACGATTTAATCCCAGCTGACCTTGTGATAACTGGTTTTCACGAGCAGCTATAAGACTTACCACGAACCTTTTCAGGCACTGTTTCACGGTGGACATTGGGTTTTGTTGTCTGCCACATAGCTGTCTTGTGTGTCTCTGTGTGTGTCTTTCTAGCTGAGGTCTTGTTAACACTGGTTCCTTGCTAACTCATGTTTGAGTGCTGTTTCTTGCTGTCATGTTCACGTTCATGTTCTGTGTGTGTTTGTGCGTGCGTGCAGGCTTTTCTCATATTTTTGATGGCAATTTATTTCTTTAATAGGTTGC
The DNA here is from genome assembly GCA_020284085.1 of Aporrectodea caliginosa. NCBI lineage: Eukaryota > Metazoa > Annelida > Clitellata > Crassiclitellata > Lumbricidae > Aporrectodea > Aporrectodea caliginosa. Next base: position 135,901 of record JACEVL010002890.1, read on the forward strand.
AGTTTTACTACATGATTTAGTGGTTGTCTTCTGTTTTTACTGTCATCTTTACTTTCATTTTTTATTCTGCACTGCTGCAATGCACTTGATTATCATTTTCACCTTGGTACAGATCCAGGTTTTTTGGATTAATTAGTAATATTTTCATGCTTAGCTGTATGAATTGCAAAGCTTGGTTTTTATACTTCGAATTGGATATTGTTCAGCTGTTTATGTCAGTGATTCTCTGGGGCAGACATGATTCAATGATACAGTGTGACTGGTTAAGGCAGTGGGACATCGTGCGTGATTGGTTAGAATGCTTGGCCTGTAATGAGTAGGGTATGGGTTTGATCATCCCGATGTGGTTACCATTAAGGGCCTTCAACAGGTCCTTCACACACAGTTTTTCAGCACCACTGATGCTCAGGTGTGTGGACTTGTATGCACTTCTGAACTTGGAAAGGAGGGTACAGTAATATCAAATACAACTCTATGTACAATGTCCTTATGTTGATCAATCAATCAATCAATCAGTTTTCGTTTATTCTGTCAAGACAGGGTGACATAGACGCATCGTGTTTACAATCAGATGTCATGGTGTTCAGTGTCTTATAAATCTTGTTCTCAGCTTACAAGCATTTCTATCCATTATCTAATTAGTTTCCATTGTGGGTCATTTGAACTATGCCTTGCCTCTGACTGCTGTAGTCATGTGAAATAACTTGGCAACATATTTCTGTATTTAGAAGAGTTATGTTTTCAACACTTAACCAGCCACTTGTTGACACTTAGGGTTTGTTTCCAAGTTATTTTAATCACTGCTAGCCGTTACCGGTAGTTCAATACATGTTTCTCGATCAGAGAAAGTTTACCAGTGAAACAAACCAGTACCAGTGGATATCTGTTTGATGACTATTGTAGGTAGTAATTGGTTCTTCTGCTGACTAAAATTTATCAAAATCGGAAAATGGGTGACTTGTGATCTAAATTAACTGACAATATTAGTTGCGTGTTCACGTTTGATTGCAATTTTGGAACCTCGAAGGTATGTCATTGGGTTTAAAATATGAAGAAACTGGTTCCATTTGAAAACATTTTACAATTACCATAGAAATATACTGGTTCACCTGAAGCCTTTATTGCCATGTAAAAGAAATACTATTATATCATGGTATTTATGCAATACATTTGGTGGAAACTACCAGTATATGTCCTATTAGAGGAATTTTGGGAATGTGTCATCTGATTAAATTTTTCCAATATGGAGGAAATGGTTCTAGCTAGTTACTTTCTTCTTTTTCTGCATTCTGTTCTGTTCTGTTCTCAGCCATCCTCGTTTCGAGGGTCGGCTGCATCATGAACAATATTCCTCCAACGTCTCCTGTCTTCCGTTAGTCTTATGTTGTCTGCATTAGGTGTCAAGTTAATCAGTAAACACCCAACTCTTTACACTGCACATTTAATTTTTGTATATAAATTTGTTTTACATAAGGAAATTTGCAATTGTTGATTGTGTGGTGAGTTGAGAGATTTGGCGTTCGCGGTGAGTCACTCTATTGGGCTTCATATCCGTTCGAGGATGTTCTGTCTGGCTCTGTGTGCTGTGGATATAATTTGCTCACTGGTTTGTACCAAGGATCTGATTTTAGATGTAACATTGTTGCAGGGTTCATTCACAGATCAGTTGATTGTAAAAATAATAGACATATTTAGGAATGGAGTGCATTTATTTTACATTTGCCGTAACCAAGAAGGAACATTTGGCACTTTTGAGGTGCTATGTAAATGTCTTCTTGCCACGTTATGTACTAAAGTGTTAAATAGTTGAGTGGTCATTCCTTTTATTTTGAATCGTGGCACTAAGTAAACAAGGTGAATGGTTTTTATTCAGTCTGATCCAGAACTATACATTTATGCCTATTGAACGTGTATGAATGTACATAGTTTTATTTATTTGATAATCTGTGTGTATTTAACTAATACAGGCATATATAATTATATATGTATATATATACATACTTTCTAGCATAAATGAAAATGAATCTTTTCAGATTTTAACCATCACTGTAGTACTCTTGATGAAGGGTTGTGACCCAGTAAAAAAAACCCATATGTTGGTTTGATTTCTGCTCGATTTTTATGTACTGAGCAATTAGCGTTGAGTGCTGTGACCCGTCAAAAACCCCTACTTTATTGCACAATTTCTATTTAAGCGGTGTATTTTCCAAACAGAAATAAAGAATCGACGTTTTCACATTTTTTAAGCTTCAGTTGTTGGAGCCTCAGTGTAACTATCTGTGTAACTTGGTTTTAGAAGTTTTTCGTTCACTTGCAAGCGTTTTTTTATGATCTGTCATATATTGCATTCAGTTGTTCCTATGTATACAAGAACCTCATGTAACACACATCATTATAATGCAAAGTCTGGTATAACATGGATTCCAAATTTTTTCAGCCAGAGTAAATTACTTCATTATAAAGCAACGTAACTTTGTAGCGATGCAGTTTTCAATTAACACTTCTCATAAAGATTGCATTAAAGTGTGGTTCACTTGTATCATGATGTCAATATGTATTTGTAGTGTGTTCTTCAGCCATGGAATTTGTCTGCTTCATGTCATTATTTTCGTTTATGTTACTGGGATGTCATTAGTGCATCACTGCGCAGTTTTACAGACGTGCACCTGTAACAAACATGTACTATAGTTGTTATCTAAATAGCACCTCCCAGAGAACAAACTACTCTGCACCATTGTTGGCATGAATAGGTGAGCAATGAGCTGCATCACTCGTACAACCCTCTGAGCAGAATGATTAGAGGTGAAGTTGTTCCATGGTGATGGATCTTTCAGCACAAACCCCTGTATGCAGCCTCTTGCAAGTCCAGCCCATAATACCAGAAGGGAATACGCTTCGTAAGATGAGTCGAGAGAATTGTTAAAAATGGTCAAACGAGGCAGGATATATGCGGAGATAATGAAGGTACAGTAACCGAAAGCTACGGCCACAAAGCTATCTGGCAACAAGAGACGAAACGGAAACCAAAACCAGTACAAAAAGAAAAAGTACAGAGCATCAACAGCAGTTCAGCTCACTGTATAATGTTATCAAACTTGCTATACGGTTGGGTAATGGCATCATGTTTATTCATACTAACGCAAGGCAATCATCATTATGGTAATTATCTAATAAGTAAGTCCACATAGATTATGAATAGCAACATATATGGAAGCCAGCTGAAAGTAATGATCAAAGAAAGTACTGTGGAGATCCACTTCCAAGTGTTTGGCACTGGTTGAAAAGGCATCAAACAGCAAACAGTGGTTATGCATTGCCAGCTGCTGCTTTATGCCAAACAATATTACAATAATTGTGTTTGGAGGAATCAACTGAAATCTTGAATGGAATGATACAGGATGTTCCTAGACCCAACAGAAAAGAGACCATGAGCAAATGGACTGATATCACCTGCATGAAGTATCTGTCCCACAAAACAGATAACAAGGCATTACTGGCAGTACAGAGAATATGGAGTAATGGGTCTGAAAACAAAACCATGAATGACAAAATAGCTCAACATTAGCCCAGTTTGTGGAAATCTTGTGGATGAACTAGTAGGCTAGAATCAAAGCTGCTTTTGCCAGTCGACTGCCAAAACTCCATTCATATATTCATTTTTATTTGAGCACTTTTAAGCGAAATGAATTGTTTGTGCCGTTATTGTATCCTGTGCTCGTTTTGCAATTGTCATCTGCGTGAATTGTAGCTCCAGTTATTATTTTGTAGCCATTGTTTGACATCATGTATGTAACTTGATTAGAGTAGGTTAGGCATTCTGCTGGATAACTACTTGCTCGTTATGGGAACATCTCGGATTGAATTCAAGAAATGGGGTTGTCATCATTTTGGTGCTTCTGGAAATTGTAATAAATAGGATAATGAATGAAGGGTTGATTAACCAACTGACAACCAGTGCAAGAGACTGTGCAGGCTTAGACATAATTATGTTACGATGTTTACAATTGTGGTGGTGACTTTAGTATAGTGTTACTTTCAGTGTTTCACGTTTTAACAGACTTTTCCAGTAAAATTTAATGTCTACTTTGTTAAGTGATATTCTTCCAGACTCTGTGAATGTACATTTTCAAAAGGGCAGAGGCAGAAAGACAGACTAGACTGACTGACTGACAGGAACTTGTTTAAAATGGACTTTGTTTTTATGTAGTGTCACGTGGGACTGAATGCCTGCCCGAGTTTTGTAATTCCATAAATCATAACTCCAGTGTTTTAGTTAGTACAAATTGTTAATCTCAGTTTTTCGTATATTTTTAAAAGATGATGTGTCATAATAATAAGATACATTCATGTTTTGTTATGTGTAACCATAATAGTACTGCTCATTTATACTCCCCCTATGGAGTGGAAGCCGAGTGAACCTTATGGGACTAGCGGGTATTGAACCCCGTGTCCTTCTGATCTTCGTGCCAGCATGTTGCCATTCAATCAGCTCCCCGCCCCAGGTGCAGCTACTTCTGGTGTCATGACATCAAGTCTTCCTCCTAAACAGTCTCCCTCCTAACAGTTTCCTCTGGATTGGAACAATCTGCCATAGAAATGTAATCTTCCCTATCTACATGTATGATACAAAGTTGCCCTAACTTCAAATCACCCCTCCATTTTGGTTAAATTTTCAATAGGATTTAATATGTACATTATTGACATAAAAGCTTTATAGCATTACTTAACAGGATTTAATACCACGCCTATGTTGAGCACGCTTACGCTATTAGAATATGGCGAAGATGCTCCATATGCTGTTGCATAATAAAGAAAATAGCTCTTACATGTACATATAAAGAACTTTTACTGGAACACAAAGAACATGTATTCATATTCAGTCATCTGCTGTATGCAAGTAAGCATGGACTCCAGGCAGATGAGGACAGATTGCTTGCATTTGAGACAAAATAGTCCAAAGGATCTTGTGCATCTGAAGCCAACAATCACAGGTGCAGAGGTAAGTAGATGAGTGGGTTGCACAACTACATGCAACAACTACTGGAAAGGAAACTCAATTTCTTTGGACACATTTGAAATGATGGATGATCAAACAAGTCATGTTTGCATGATGGGCGGGCGGCAGTTATTAGGGCAGACTATGCAGACAGGATGAAGTCGGGGATTGTGCAGAAGTTGAGACTATTGGCACAGGACCTATCAGCCAATAGAGACAAAGTTAAATGTATGATTGATATCAACAGGTGAATAAGACTGAATACCCATATTTTAGTTATTTCAGTACAACCTGTACCTTAAAACACCAACTCTAGTGAGACAGCTTTCATTGCATCATTGTTAGAGAACTTTGCTGGGAGCATAGACCTGGCAGCTGTACCTTGCCTCACCCGCTACTGGGCTTCAGATGTCAAAGAGAAACTGTAATGCTGTAAATGTGTACCATGGAAGGGAGGCGTCAAAGCAAATAATTTTTTCTAGACATCCTCATATATGTACCAAAATGAAATAGAAATATCTTGTAGACTCAATATTATATAACACTAGAAATTCATATGAATATTTTAGTTGCCACCTTCATGAACGAACATTTATCAGGTGCAAAGTTTACTATATTACCACACTTCCTAGGAGTGAAAGAGAGAAATCTGCTTTATCAGATTTAATATTTCTGAATCTCTACACTTTAAATCCAGCAAATAAACACAGCTACACTAATGGAATCACAATCCAAAGCATAAACCTCAGAATAGAAGAAATTTCAACATCTACAGAGCATCAGTCACAATACTATCCCATAAACAGATGGCTCTCTTCATAATCAACTCATCTTTGAGAGCAACATTCCCCTATACTAAGAGTATGCAAACCAAAAAAGGTAACGGACTGTATATGCTCAATTACTGTATGAATCGACTATAAACCATGGATCTCACTCAGATCCATGGTAGCTGCAGAGCTAAAAGGTCCCTCGGCTGAAGCACAAACGTGGCAACCGCTTAACATGTTTTTCTTATTAGTTGCTAGGCTGCACCGTTATAATTATAATTAAAAATTATAATTAAAATGTCACAATCCAAATCTGAAGTACAAGGCCACAGAATTACTCGCAACACTAACCACGATAACGTATAACTTCACAAAGGTATTATCTACAAAATTAGATGTTAGATTCTGACCTCACTAGCATTCACCAATTCAACGAGGCCACCCATACACTTTTCACAATTCACCAAAAAGAATACATCCACTTTTCCATTCTGCAAACAACTGCTTAACTCACCCAAGCACCCAGGTAATGAGACAAGTGAACAGATAAGCAACCCCAAAACATTCTGAGGCAAATACAGATGGCTTTAAATTCAAGCATAATAACATGAAATCTAGCATGTTCCAGTAATCTAGTCTTCTTCAGTCAATTTGCCTTTCCATCAAAATTTAATTAATGGAAGACAATGTTCACTATGCCTCGTCCACAGCAGTCACAAGCTCTTACAAAGTAGCATTTCCGATGCGCATATCAAAGGTTTATACAGCCGAGACGCGCTTGTATTTGTTGTCTTTCTTCTTCGAGCTGCTGTCTGATTGGGCAGACAGTCGTTTCGCATGATCTTTACTTCCCAATTTAGACGATGACTCTCTTGAATCCTGCACATCAGTACCATCAGTGTGTTGTTTTTTGGCACGTGGACTTGACGGCATGTCCTTTCGGCGTTCACCGTCACTGTGAGAGGGACGCTTGCCACTGCTAGATTTTGGGTCGGTACCTGTGCAGGAACTAGATGTCGAGGAAGTGTTCTTCTTACTTTTCAGTGGCTCACTTTGATTTAAAACACAGTCAAACAGAGTGAGGGACGAGAGTGTTGGACTTTGGGTATGCTTGGTGGAAGGCTGTCCTGACTTTTTCACCAGTGACCTGGAAGAGGTGGATGGTGGCATTTCCAATTTCTGAAACAAAACAAGAACAAGTTCATACTAACTGGCACTGGGTTTATACCTAGTCACAAATTTGATTTCAGACTACTTCCAATGAGCTATGATATTGAGCAGTATGATCTTTTGACTAGAGCTTCAAAGGATTACGGGGTGCTCAACAGTGCATGGTTAGCGTGCTGGACTGTCAATTATGAGGTCAGAGGCTCAAATCCCTGCCAGGGCAGAAACTTGGCTCAAGATTTCTGCTCCACCTGCACCCATAGCCAAATCAGCTACAATGCGTACACTGTCAGAGGGAAGACGAGACCGCAAAAGAGAGGATTGGCTACCTGCCCTCCTACGTCGAGGCTAAGAAAATGAAGTCACAAAATGAAGTCGCCAACACTTCATGCCCATAGCTGCCCCAGGGCTAGCTTAAGGGACGGCTCTTCTTCAAAGGTTAATTTACTAAGTCGTGTAATATTGAAATTTCAGTGGCAATGACCAGCATATCACAAGGAAATTTTATTAAGTTTCTGGATTGCTGTTTTCATTCATGAACTGCAACTGAATAACAACCCTTTAGGTTGCAGTACTGACACAGCTGACCAAGGAATTGTGTAAAATGTAAATCATCAATTATTACTATGGAACTACATTCAATTATAACTCAGTCACACATATTAAGCCACGAATACACATTATGAAGTGCTAAATACCAGTCGCTTGTGTGATGACGATTTGCCTGATTTCTGCTTATCTGCTGTTGGCTTGTGTGCTGAAGATTTGTTTGGTTTCTGGTCATCTGTTGTTGTCTTGTGTGATGACGATTTGCGTGATTTCAGGTCATCTGTTGTTGACTTGTGTGATGACGATTTGCGTGATTTCTGGTCATCTGCTGTTGACTTGTGTGATGACGATTTGCTTGGTTTCTGCTCATCTTCTGTTGGCATGTGTGATGATGATTTACTTGGTTTCTGCTCATCTTCTTTTGGCATATGAGATGATGATTTACTTGGTTTCTGCTCATCTTCTGTTGGCATATTGGACGACGATTTACTTGGTTTAGGCTCATCCTCTGTTGGCATGTGTGACAAAGATTTGTTTGGCTTCTGTTCATCTCCTGGTGAGTTCAGCTCATCCGCTTCAAATCGCCGTAGCAGCTCCTTTTTTCCTTTGACAACAGTTGACACACCGGAAGGTGTCAAAGGAACATCACTTTTTTGAACACAACTTTTCTCTTCATATTCAACATCAGCTTTTACACAACTCTTCTCCACTGGCATATCAGGCAACCTCTGGATGTCAATTTTAATGGAATCTTTTGATTCACATTCATCAGCGCTCGAAGAGATTTGCTTTTGTAAAGACACAGACTGATTTTCACTTGAACTAACCTTATCAAAAGCCTGCAAAGAATCTGTCAAGGTTTTTGTTTCCGTAATCGCAATCATCTGTTCAAAGAGTGGGCGTCTCTCTTTAATAGGAACTGGGCCTGCCACGCGCACCTTTTTGCTACTTGTGCTGAGCACAGTTTCGGTTTCTGCCTTTCTTTTCTTGTTCTCCCTCAGTTTTGTATACAACTTACGCTGTTTTACGAATGACTCCTTCTCTTTCAACAGTTTCTTTCGCTCCTCCTCAAGTGCCTCCCTCTCCAGGTCCAAAAGCATGCGGTTGCGCTCCAGTCTCTGCTCCCTCTGTTTCAGATCACTTTCACTTCGATTCAACTGACCACGTGCCACCATAAGCTGGCTGTTGCGTTCGTCAAGCTCTTGATCAATAGCTCTGAGTTTCATCATTTCTGCAGCAACAAGTTTGCGAAGGCGTTCCTCACGTGACAGTGGCAACTGATTTATGGTAAAGTCCTTTTCGTCTCCACCTGCTTCTCGATCGACGAGTCCGCATCGCATGTTTGTTAAAAAGTGTTCAAGATCAGCCACTACCAGAAGTGCTGCTTTATTGTTGAGCAGCCCCAACACGTTTTCTCCGGATTTCTTAAAAACTGGCTCCATTTCCACCTTCTCGCCATGCTCATCTGCACCTTGAAGATGTTTCAACATCGACTTTATCAGCTGGCTGCTTACCTGCATTCTGTCCACATTTCTTTCCTCTCCCATCAGTTCAACGTCGGAGCTGAGATTTGCAGCAGACTCTGGCTCACCCGATGACTCGTGATCAAAATCTTGGATGTCCTCCTCATCAGGAACTTGACGGTCAAGAGTGGCATCCTCCTCCTCTTCTACAGGAACAAGGCACTTCTCATCTGAGCACAGGACATTCTCTGCATCTACGTGTATGGCTCCGTGATTCTCAAATTCAAGAGTTTCGTTACCAGGCAATTCCTCAGGCATTTCCACTCTTGTGTCTATCGGATTCTCAGGCTGACTTTCAACTAAACAACTGCTATCTTCCCAATTAGCATCGTACGTTTCATCTTCCACTGCGGTCTCATCAGCTTTGGTCAACTGGCAAGCATCTTGAGAAGTGACGGCATTTTCCAATTCACCATTTGCACTGTGGACTTCTGACTCAACGAAGTGTTCTGCTGCTAATTCACTGTCAATCGTTATCACTTCCTCAACGACTAGGTGCTCCTCCTGTTGCTCCTGTATCATCAGCTCCACAGTCTTACTTCCGACATCTAATTGCCTGTCTTCAACTTCTTCACATATTGTATGACCACCTGCTGTACTATCATCACATACATCCGTTATACTTTCACAATCTTCCTTTACTAGATTTCCAGAGAAGGGCTCTTCTTCCAACTCACGAATTGAGCTGCTACACTCTAAAGTAGCTAAGTGACCTTCCTTTTCGCTCAAATGTTCAGCAACAATCCCCGCAACTTGACTTTCGTCCTCAGCCACTTGCCCTGATCTTAATTCTCCATCCAAGTTTGACACCTCTACACCAGGTTCTGGTGACCATAGTAAATGCTCAGAGGTTGTGTCAACGCTTATCTCAGTTGCCATTTCTCTCATATCTTTAACAGTTGCTTCTGTCTCCACACAGAGCTTATCCCTTTCTTCTGCATTCTCTGGGTTCTTGAACCCACTCGCCTTTTTCTCACCCGTACTTTTTCGCCGACCCCTACCACGTTTTACGGATTTCCGCCGTGAGCTTGCACCTGTCTCTGCCTTGTCAACTGTATCTGATGTAACAACTTCTGAATGTTCTGCTTTCATTTCCACTCCACCAGGTTCGAGCACATCAATGAAAGCAGGTTCAGTACTGTCATTTGAATCAAGTGCAGTCGGTAACAGCTTTGAATCAGACAACTCAAAACCCTTTGAAACCACATCAATTTCAGACGTTACAACCGCTTCTGCTTTAGAGGATTCTTCCATGGCAGCATGTATAACTTGGTGTCCACTGTCATCCCTGCTTTCTGTCGTTGAGGCACTCCCCACAGAAACCAACTCTTTCCCAACAGCACTGGTTACTTGTGGCGTTTCTACAACTTTTGGGCTTTCAGACGCCAATTTCCTTGGTCTGCCCTTTCCTCGTTTGACACTAGCGACTGGAGACTGCACGTTAGTAGGCGTCGAATTACTGACGGGACTTATCTCTACAGTTTCTTCACTTTTCTGATCTGCATTATTCACCATCGCAAGATCCTGTGGTGCTAATGTCAACTGTGCATTCAGTGCATTCTTACATTCAGTATTTGACAGCAAAGGAGACTTGGGTAGCTTCTCAGCAGTCAATGCTAGCTTCTCAGCAGTCAATGCTTTCTTCTCTGCTCCCTTGGACTGACGTCTCTTTCCTGAATGCTGTGTAGCGCTTCCCCCATCCACTTCTGAATCACTTCCACTGCTTGCATGAGGCTTCCTGACCTTTCCCTCTCCATGCAACATTTCTAGAGCTGACCTTCGAGGCACTGATCTTTTTGGTCTTCCAGTGTCAGTAACAGATGGCTCCGAGGCATTGGGTGTGGCATGTGGCTCAACAGGATGGTGAACGCCCTTTTTGCCAGACTGCAGAGGTATCTTCTCAACAGCAGAAGTCTGTGACTCAGTGGTGCCAGCAACCGGTGCCACCAGTTTCTTTTTCGATTTCTTTAATGGGTTTTTAACCTGCGATTCACCTACAAAACCTGCATCAGTGCTCCTTCCAATGCTGCTTGGAAGGTCGTGGTGACTGGTGAAGATGGCTGCCCTCTTAGAGTGCTTGACGGAAGGTTTTACTGCAACAAGTACCGGTTCCGAAATCTGAAGGCTAACCACCTCCTCCTCAAGTTCAATCTCGTCTTGAGTGAAGATTGTCTCTGAAGCATTTTCCAGATGAAGTTCACCAGTTTCATCCATTGTTGCCGTACCAGAATGTTCTTGTATGCCAAAATCCCCATACGAAGCAACAGGATGACCTTCAGCAAGTTCTGTCTCTGCTGGTTCCGACTGTCCAGTAAGTTCTTGTTCCTCTCCTGAGCATGGAACAACTTCCTCTTCGAGATGAACTTTACAGTTTGCAGCAGGCAATTCCATTTCCCCAGCAACCTCGGCATTTTCGCTTGAGACCTGCACCAAATCATTTCGCAACTGGTCACTTTCCTGCAAGTCATGATCCATGTTATCATCTTCCTCCTCTTCATCTTGAAACTCTCCGTGGACAATGCTTCCTGGTGGAATCGGAATAACTTTGTTGTTTTCATCTACAAAGTAGTGATATTCGGTGAGCTCCATTGCTTCAACAAATTCGTTACGTTCTTTGGGCAGTCGCACGGGCCGGCCACTGCCAGGGCCAGTGTTGAGTCGGGCCACAAGGGGGTCACTGGCATCAAGAGGCTGAGGCACCCCACTTGCATTCACCACCTGGACTGGCTCGGTCTGTCCTTTATCATTCAGCATCATATAGAACATTTCCATCGTGCCACGAATTAAATCTTCACCTGAAACAAAAGTGCATATGAATTTAATCAGTACACAATCAATCAGTTCCCAATGGCAAAATCCAATGTGTATGAAATATTAGTGACTCCAAGTCCTTCACCTTGCACATCAATGTCATGGACATGCCTCTATTTCACTAGGCCTGGCTTGAACAAATTTAAAACCTATCTCTTTACTGCGCTCTTTCCCTTCTCATTCCAGTGTTGACCTTGCTGGCTCTGTTCCGCTGTGAAAGACTGTCGAAACAGTTCAGGTCACATTCCAATCCCACATGTATAACAAATCTTGTTTCTATCACATCAGAGCAACATGTCACATAAGGTCTGCTCTTACCAAAGACTTGTCACAGCCTGCTCTCTTGTTTTTTCTCGCTTCGAATATGCCACCTCTGTGTTTGCAGGCATAACAGATCTTGAAGTCAACAGGCTTCAACGCATCTAAAATTATCTGGCTCGCATGGTGCTGCTTGCATCTTCTGATGCAAACTCCCTAACTCTGCTCCGTCAGCTGCATTGGCTTCCTGTTGAATAAGCATATGATTAAACTGGCCTGTCTGACCTATAAAACCCTCACAAGTACTCCTACCTACTTTCAACCACTAGTTTCTCTGTACATCTCGCCCCGCTGTTTGCGATCTTTGGTTATGGGTCTTTTGGATGAGCCTCAATTTAGCCACTGTCATGGGTAATTGAGCATTCTGTGTTGCTGTCACCAACTCACCATGGAATGGAATCAACTACCAATCTTTATCCGTTGGTCGAATTCCTTTTCTTCTTTCAAGAAATGTCTCAAAACTCACTATTTCTCATTGGCCTTCAAACATCTCGATATCTAACTGCACTTCCCCGTCGACTGACTAACCGTGCCTCTGATTCGCATTTCTGTGTGGCTATGCACGTGTTAAAAATGCTTGTAATAATAATAATAGTAATGAATGACAACACATCTGCTAATATATTTCTGCATTTTATAACAGATCACTCTGGCACAATGGTATTTTGCAATTAAAATCACAAGGACGTAAAACACTAACACAATAGTACTTAGGATATCTGAGGATTTTTTACAAGTAAAGCTCGTTCTATTAAGAATAGATTAGATGCTATTGTATGCCATCGACACTGTACTAGTCACACAGAATTTAGCTGTGCTTAAGGGACAGCAGAATAAAGCTTTACAAAGACTGAAGTCTCTTTTTGAAAGCCATGGACTATCTAATAACCTTAGAACAGAATCTCAAACTCAGATGAAACTGAAAACCATGCAACAGCTGAAACACCAGGTTAAGGGCCAAAAAGAAAATTAAACTGAAAATGACAAATGAAATATGAGTCTCTTACAGCAATTAACCTTGTAATTATTTCACAGTTATACAAAATCTTATCTGTGTTGTGAATCTCATATTTTCATATAAGCCTTTAACTACACACCCTTACATTTACAGAAGCAGATTCTTGCACAGATGTGTGATCAATTTTCAGCTTTTACAGTTAGGTTGAGTTATTTCTGAAAATTTGGCTCATTTTGAACATGTTCCATTTCTTCAGAAAGTAAAACTTTGATCTCACAAGGAATATGCATAACATCATGCTAAAGCCTCTATAAAAATAGTATGGCCAAAGGCTTCAGGATGTTACGGCACTTGCACCCCAGTTCCACCTGTTTTGTACACCATATACTGTTGAAACGGAAACGGCTTCTGAAGACATTCCAATAAAGTTAGCTAATCTTCAGCATGACAGCATTTTGAAATGGAAATACAATTAGATAAATATACAATCAATCAATATAAACTTGAGAGGGCACCCCTTCAAGATACCTTCTCATAGGCATTCCCGGCCCAGCTGCAGCTGAAAAAACGGTTTTTAAAGTTAAGTAAAATGCAGAAGAATTTGTCCTTGGTAGCATGCATATCTCCATTGGAAGGCCGTTCCAAATGGTTGGGTCTGCAATGGAGAAAGCTTGGTACTAAATGGTGGGAGTGCATGCAAAGGGGCTAAGCAAGTCACCATGGACTGCAGAATGTTGAGATCGGCGGTTGCTGTAGGCCCAAGCAGGACAGCAGAGCTCCCGTAAGTATGCCGGCGCAGTACTCAGAAGGCAACGCCAAACAAAGGCAGAGCTCCTCAAGGTGAAACACGTTGGGAGATAGAGTGAGATAGACATTCCACTTTTATCTCTTTCTATTGGTCATAATATTATAGAATGAGATAGAAAATTCAAGCGATTGTAACGGCAGTACGGCCATTTGGCAACCACGTAGCCTACAATAAAGACATGTACTAGAAAGCTTTAAAAACTTGATAATCAAGTTCACGGCACCGAAATAACGAATTTGAAAAAGCCGTTAATCCTAAGGAGAAAATGTCATGTTCTACATTCTACAAGTCTTGCTTTTTTATTTCTGGGCGAACAGTACACAAAATTAGTTTGTTTTCTGAACGGTGACTTAACGCGAAATTAAAACCCATTAATGTACGCAATATGGAATTATAAGCAATTTATCGCACATACCACTTCGTTAAACGACAATTATTACGTAAAGTTAAATTTTTAACTTCATTTCGATCTCCGCCATCACAGCGAAATATTGCATTTGTGCGCATGCGCAGAACTGAACCATAATTTTCTAACGCAACTGTAAATAATTATCAGTAATTGCGCTCATAAACTCCGCATTTATTCTTCAGCTATCAAGAAAGCCAAATTGAAATAACTGACAGCTAAACTGCACGGATTCTTTTTCCCACAACCGAGTAAAAATCCGATAGTTGAACCCATCGACCATTAATGCAATATGTTATAATGCATTCAATGACTCGCGATGCACATTCCACCAAGTTCTTTGAGCGCTCGTGAATAAGCTGGTACCCTGCGCTTGGCTTTCGAGTGGCGCTTTAGAAGTTTGGAGTTTACGATGACGATTGCGATTACGATTTGATTCAACCGTCGGAGATCATAATCGCAGTCTTGCTGTCACGACCTGAAACCCCGCGGTGCCTCAAGACCATGCAATTAAGGCTTTAACCTAAAGACCAAGACCAATAGTTGAGACCTTAGAACGCTCAAACATCATTATATCACTGCCATCCTCAAATCACGTGTAGGCCTACTCTAATGGCTAAGAATCCTAGAGCGAATCCACTTCGAAGTTTTATCACTATAGCCCACAGCTCCCTACAATTAACATTCCCAGCCCAAGTATCTCCGTGAACTCGATCCTCACCATCCATGCAGGCAACCCGCTCCTTCCGATCATCCTCTTGTCTTAGTCTTTTTCTACCCCCAGTTACTGTATAGGCCTACTCATCTCAAGGTCTCCATGGCAGCCGGACCGTATCTAATACTTCACCACGGCTCTGGAACGATCTCCCTCCCGATTTCTGAGGTAGATATGATGGTGGGTGAGTTCCTGAGTGGCAATAATGACGGATCTTGAGGAGCCGAACAAGTGAGAAATTGAGGAGATACCGGGATTGTTCCAGACACCAGGTGAAGCCCATGGTATAATAATTGGAGAACTTGAAATGAGCAGTGACAGATCTCGAGGGTCGATATCAAACACTGAGATAATAATTAGGCTAAGAGGAGGCTCGGATAGGCCTAGATCTCGAACGCACTCGATCCAGTCCATCCTATCTCAGCTTCTTAATTGTGTATCCTTGCCTCGAGCATCTAGCCTATTCTTGCTCGCAGGTCCCTACGATCGGCTTCACACGGTATCTTCGTTGTCCCTCGGGTTAGATTGTATAGGAATACAAAAGTTTTGCCATTGTTGGCTTTGTGTCCAACTGGAATAAGCTTAGTCTCCCTTTTAAACTTAGAAATGAGCTAATCAGTCCTTCCTTTAGCAAACGCTTGAAGTCTGTTTTGCTCGACTGTGAAACCGCCCAACTTGGTCGGGAGCGCTGCTGATAAGTTTTTTCATGATGTTGCGATTTATAAATTTTCACTTATGTCACTTATGTCACGTTGTTGGAAGCAAGGCTTGAGGCGACACATTCCGCTCGTCCAGACGGAGCTCCATCGCGTAATACAAGTACATGACATGTATTCCACTGTGCAATGGCCGCCGTTGTAAGGTTGTTGCGTATTATTTTTTACGGAAAAATCGTAGTCTTCGGCTAATTTAGGACTCAGATGGTAAATAAAGACAACGGTTCGACGCCGCAGATTGTTAAGTCTGGAGTGATGTCCTAAGAATGCCCGTGAATCATGCTGAGAGGCCGAGCGAGGCCCATGGGCGTCCGACACCCGCGGCCCCCTTGCACCACCACCGTCTACCCAGCCGACTTCATTTCCATCATCGGCGGCCCTAGTCGGCCGTTTCTCTGCTAGAAGCTTAGAGGAAGAAGGTGGCTGACGAGTAGGAGGTCATGTCAGCAGCCAGACCTATCCAGCAGCAGCAGCAGCAGCCCAACTACTCAGCTAGAGATGCTCTGCACTGCAGCCCAGGTCCCAAGACAGATGCCGCCTCCAATCCGCACAGCCAGGTAGACGAAGTTTTACCTGTTGGCCTACGCCCAGTGCATATATACAAACCCTCCTATGACATTCATTACTTGTGTGAGTTTATGCATGTGTGCATAATTGTGTGTATGTTTTTGTAGGTGTGTGGGTGTTAGTGTGTGCGTATAGGTAGGTAGGCATACAGTAAAGTCTTGTTATGAATAAGATTCAGCTATAGGGATCATCCACACATACCTCCAGAGTTGAGAAACAGGAAACAATTTATTGGTTTACATTTGATGTTGATAAAGGAATGTAGTGCATACTGGAGAGTTGCCATAGAGCCATTTAAGATCCTTACAAATGTAGTCTGTTGTATAAATAGTGAGGCCTTACAGTATATGTTTGCTTGAATATCTGACATCTTTCTTACTCTGCGTCTGTGTATAGTTCAGTACGTATGTGTAAACTTATGTATCGATGCGTGTATACTGTATATGTGAACGTGTGTTTCTGTGTTAGGGTGGGTCTGGTGTGATTATAAACTTCTAGGAAAGGTGAAAGGTACACGAATCATAACTGTTGTTCTCACAGTGTTCTGTTTATGATTGTTCTGTTTAAGATGGAGTGATTTATTAGGGGTTTGATATGGGTGATGATGTTTCTCGATAGCTAGATGTGAGAAAAGTGTTTATGTCCGTCCTCTTAGTATAACCTCAAGAGTGGTAGGCTACCTATGGCTGTAACAGTTGACCAGTCTGTATTTTGTTTTATTATTATTTTATCTGTATATCTCAAGATTTGTGTTGTATATTTAAAAACCTTTGAAGCGTGTTGTTCTATAGTGTGCCACATACCTTATATAAATTTTGTCACTTTCCCAGCCCAAAGTTTATACTTGAAAGCAACTTGTACTTGATTATATAAAGTAGTCTTAGTATTGTATTAGAGTGTTCATTTTATTGATAATTCAATTTTGTCCTGAAAGTTCTAAAATCCCAGTATCAGCAAGTGCATGCAGAATAAGACCCTACTAACAAAACCCACTCCACAGTTTTTATAGTCTACACCGCAATCAGAGACTCTGGCAAACAGCTGTGTTAATGCGTGAGTATGGCTGTAGCTTAAAGAATCAGAGAGAAGCTTATCAATGGGATCAGTCCCACGGCTAGTAGTGGATGCGGTGCAATCATAGGAGCGTCCTGAGCTGGAGGGTGTTGCATTAGCCGGATGGGTAAAGGATTTATCTCCAAGCAAGGCTTGTTGATGTAAACTGTTGGAAGCAAATTTCAGTCTTATGTAAAACCTTGCTGCAGATGTTGTAAGCAGCACCTTGGATTCAAACAGTTACAGAATTAGTAACTGCTGAATCTGTTGGTGATTGAGTACATTAAGGTGTTTATATTATATTAAGAGGGGCAGCATACTGTGTAGTGGATATGGCAAAGACTGTGTATTGTGTGTGATATTATAGCACATCTGATGCATTTTGCATCAGGCATTTCTAATTTACTGGCCTTCAATTTAAAGTTTAAAAACTGACAGAAAGGTATTTGATTGGAAAAATAAAATGCCACAACTGACCTCAGATGGCTGAGAGCCTTAGACGACAGAGCTTGAATACAAGCAACTGTTTGTAGAACTCTAGTTATTGTCCGTCAATGAAGACAAAGTGTTGTCAGACAAAGGTGTGTCCCTTTATTATTATTATTATTGCTCAATAACAATAGTTCGTCAAATCAAAGAATCACCTTAGAGCTAATTAAATTAGTGAAGTATGACAGAAGTTCATTATGCCCTATTACTTGTAAGGTAATTGAATACTGGCAATTTGTGGTCAAGCCATGCAACCTGTGAACTTGTTTTGGTTGGCAATTTTTCTCTTGTCCTGTTTGAGTGTAAAGTTTTGTATGTTTTTTTGTAACCAATAGTATAATTTTTGTCTTCTAAGTACCTGTCTAAGTGATTTTTGCCAGCGTAATTGATGTTAAATTTAATTAAAATCAGCAAGTGCATCTGTTAGGAAGTAATGCTCAAGTATAGTTTTGGTAGGGTCACCACTGGTGGGTTCTTATGGACATGTAGAACCCAGCCAACAGAGTCCCCCATTCAGCACCATGTTTTGAATTCCTGCTCTGTATTGCTTTGAGAAAGAGATGGGAGTCAAACGCAGTATTTGCAGTATGCAGTTACAGTGTCTCACTGGCACTCCATGGGTATGTGGTAGAAGATGAAACATCCAGATGTATGTCAAGTCACAAGGACTGTGCAGGACAGCAAGGGCATAGCCTAGAAACAATGGAAGTTTCCATTGGACATGGTTGCAGAGTACAGGGTCAGATTTGAAGAACATTACATTTTTTCAGCAATTATTTATTTAGGTGTTGAACCCATAAAATGCCCTAAATATGCCCATGAGGACAGGCAATAGCTAGCAAACAGCTTTTTGCTTGCAGAACCCCTCAATGCAATAGTTGATGCAACTGCCGTACCGCGTTGCTTTGCTGAATTCGAGAATTTCTTGTGGCAGATGGCATATGTATTATGTGAGCACATATGGCATAAATGACTTGACACTCACTGTTCATATGGGACACGGGACATGTTGAGACACCTGTTATTATGTTGACCAATTCAGAATGGTGGGTGGGCTTCATTGATAGGCGTTCAAATATCTTTCGAAAACATGAAATCCATAACTGATAGGAGATAACTCTGGAATGCAGACTTGGCCTTGATTGGCATTTGAAAGTAGGAGAATTATCAAGCCAATTCAGCTGTAAACAAACTATTTGATCAAACGAACAAGACACTTCGACAGCATCCATCTTTAACACTGTAGTACCATGTATATCCAAAGTTATTAGATTACACTTTGGTTCATCTGGGCTTCTGTTTCTTCAATGCTGTCACATATACTGGCAACAAGACATCACTGGTTTCATTGTTTCACTGGATGCATGTGAAAGCCTACCAACTGAGACTTCTTCGTTGTTGAGCATCTTTTGCCTGCAGATGAACTTCTTGCTTTAACTGAATTGTAACTTCATTTAGGCTGTTTCAAAACCGTTTCTGAGAGGGCGTTATATAAATCATCCAGCCGCATAGATACGCATACAGCTATACATGTGTGCATGATAAATGAGTGATTACCCTGTAGATGATGAAATCATGTGATTAAGGTACATTGCATAAGTACTGTAATGTGGCAACACATGAATTATTTGGTTCCTGATGAAGTTGATTTGATTTTTTGTGTAGGGAACATCGCGACGTTCAGATGGCAGCTTCTCAGACAGTTCCAACAGTTTTGTTAGACAGGTTAGTCATCAAAGATACCACTAATGTGTCTTATCTTTGGAATTTGGATGTTGTGACCAAGTGCGAATTCATACTGACGACCTGTGAGGCTGTGACCACTGTGTTCAGTATTTGAATTTCTGATGTATACTTTAAAATTGTTGTCAGTAATGCTTGTTCAGTTTTTTTATTGTTTTGACTTTGCACTTCAGGAGATAGATCTTTACATTGTATGTGCTTTCAGGGTTGTGTCCATTAGTACACATAAATAACAGTGTGTTATTACTTGGTCTCTTACAAGTAATACGGTAAACACATGAACTGTGCAACCTTTTAGTATTTCGACGAAACTTGTAAAGTCCATTACCGGATTTCATTGAGTGGATGCTAGTGTCTGTTACCGGATTTCACCATATTGGCTGTGGAGTTTGGAGTTGATAAAAAACTCTGGATGTACCAGATTGTTTTAAAGCCTTTCTTAAAGTAGTCCCTACTGAGAATTCTGACATGGCAACAGTAAACTTTGAAATGCCAGAAAGTTTTTTAATTCTGCACTTGGCGACAATCTCTCATAATGACAAAGTAGGCCAATCATTAATGGAGTTATTAGTCTCTTCAGCCGCATCCAGTGGTATAGCCATAGGTCCATGATTCTCTTAAGGGGCTGGTCCGATCTGCAAGGTATGGCCTGCTTAGAGCCTAGTTAGCCTAAGTGGGAAGGGTGAGGAGGGATCTTTATGCTATGCTCTTGTTATAATTCATCCACTGATGAAGAAACAGTATCTGGACCTTGCCGACATGTCTAATTTCAGACCCCTCTCAACTTTTAATTTCATCTCTAAATTCTTGAATGTGTAGTTATGATTCTATGCAAACCCACCTATCTTCCCCATTTCAGTTTGCTTACCATCTGTTTAAATTCAACAGAAACTGCACTCTGTGTTATTCATAATGACATCATGTGCTCTGTGGATAGGGTAAGGGACAGCTCTTGTTCTTCTGGACTTGTTGCTGCTTTTGATAATGTGGACTATTCTCTGCTTTTGCATTATCTTCAGCACTGTTTGGGGTTTCTGGTCCTGTACTCGATTGGGTTGATACTTCTTTTAGCCCACGCACTGAAATCAGTATATTTAAATGGTTATCATTTGTCCAATGCTTTGTTGACGTGGTGTTCCGCAGGCTTCTGTTTGGACTGCAGTTTCTTATGCTGTATAAAAGCAGAAACATTTTTCAAAGTTTTTGGGCAGGGTGTTTGAGATGTCTGATCAGAATGTTCACTTGAATGATGCTGCATTATTTTCATAGTCCAAGCAAAGTGAACGAAGGTCCTCAGTCCAGTCGTGATTCCAATGCAACTGATAAGGACAGTCTTAAGCACATTCGACAGATATGTGGGAGGCAATATGTGCAAATATTCATACTTGTACTTGTGTATGCATATATATACATTCATATGTCTGTACACACGTGTTCTTGCCTTCATTTGTGCATAACTATATACATGGCACATACTTATCATAAGAGTAAGAGAAACTTGTTGCGTGTCAAATTGATACTTAAATGTGTGTTTAGTCTGCTAGGATGGTGTGTACAAGCCAGATGGTATAAACTTATGCGAAAATAATTGGTGCCATATGGCTGTTCCTACCATATGCATATGGTACATTTTACAGGCATTTATATTGTGAGCATCATCAGTCAGCCTGTAGACCTTGTCCATCATGCAGTGCACTTCTTCAGGAGCCGAGGTCAAAACCTAAGGATGCCATTATGTATACAAATCTGCTGCGAAATTCTGTGCATTGCTCACAAGCTGACTTACTTACTGACTTATGGCCTTGGCGATGCTCCCGCACGCATAAGCCGCTCGTTTATGGAAGACCTCCATCCCTCTCTGTTGTATGCCCGATGCATAGCCTATAAGTGATCGGGACTTCAACCCGAGAGTAAATAGTTGTGTCTTCCATTTTGAGTTTCATGATCAATGGGGTGAAGGCGACTGATCAGGTCTCTCCCTCTTCCTTGGTTCAGATTTAGCCGGGACCTAGTCCCGCTGCCCGAGGGAGACGGCGTGGACGTACTGAACCACCTCCCTCACATTGCTCACAAGTCCTTGCCGTTTCTCTATAATATGATGAAGAAAACTAAACTGCTTAATAGCATTACAGATCTTCCTTGCCAGTGTTTAAATGGAAGTGGATACTTATTTTACTACTCCAGATGGAAGATGGTTCAGCTTTGTGTCTGTCATCTGCAGGTGTTCCTCGTTAACTCACCAGTTGGCATCTGGAGATAGAGTGCTGGTTTTTTTGGCACAAAGATACTCAGAAATTGTTTATCTAGCAATGACACTGATGGCAACCATCTGTAGGGCGCTGTCTCCTCATATCCTCTTCTCCTTTCTACTCTCCCAAAAATAAATCGTTACTTTCTTTATTTAATATGATTTTGCATTTTATATGATGGCTTGCCTTAAGATGTCCTGTTTTCCTGTCTGTCTCACACACTGCTTTTCTAACTATTTCTCTATGTTCTTTACTCTCTCATTCTATTGCTTGCTTTCTGTCACACTGTCTATTGCTGTCTTATACTTGGTCTCTGGCAGGTCTGAATGCTGTTTAGTGAATTGCAGTACTGTGTGTTGTCTCCAAGCATACCTGGTAGTATTTTAGTCAACAACCTTTCTTGGTTAGCTAAGAGATAAGACATTGATGTATTTATATTTTTACTTCACGGCCTTCCATCATATCAAAAAGATACAAGCACTTACAAATAAATGCCATAGGCTTGTTCAAAGTTCACTTATAAACAAGTTTCATTTTTACATTTTAACTCTAACTTCAGTGGTTGATTAGATCATGAGATATAGTGTTTTGCTCTTAAGGGGTACAATAGACCAGAACTCCAACAAATATCTGGCTGGGCCAGAGCAAGGGCTAAAAATTTATGGCGTGCAAAGGATTAAAATGTGCTTTATTAGAGTCCACAAAACATACCTATGCACATTCATAGTGTGCCTGTTAGAGAGTCCCAAGTATGACTAACATTAGCAGAACTTGGATCTTATCATCCATGGATGTGCAGACAAACATTTGTCTGATAGGGATGAGACAGACAGACAGACAGACAGAGACAGACAGACAGACAGACAGTGAAAGAAGGTGTGTTTTCACATTAATCATTCATGTCAGTTCCTGCTGGAGAACAGAGGTGGTGTGGTACCTGGTCTCCTGTTGAGTGGGAACCTAAGGAACTGGAGATGTTGAGGAGCTGAAGCTGGAGCTGCTTAATCACAGGTCAGAGGAAGATGGATGGCTGCAGGTAAAAAATGCAGAACCTCTGCCCAGAAGAAGAGATTGAAAAGTAAAGATAAGGAACTGAAAACCTTTCAGTGAGAGTCAGGTGTGAGGGAAGGTGTAGGGACACTAATGGGATAAGGTGAGAAACTTGATGCAGATACTGTCCTATTTTGTGTGTGTGCAGATTGACAGAAATTAAGTGGTTATTAAATGAGGGCCTGTTTAGGAAGGCATATGCAGTGGACAAAAGATGGACTGATGCAGAGGACGATAACAGATGATAAGTTCTGGGAACTGTCAGTTGCTGCCAGATGCATAATTGCATATTATGTCAGAGGAGCTGTAGCTCATGTATGCCTCATACGTCATAAGATTCTGCCAAGGTGTAGTCTCAGATCCACAGCAGCTAACAGGGAAGAACTGTGCATGGAGTGAGTGCTGGTGGTGGTAGTGAGCTAAGGAATGATGCAAATTCCAGGCCGTCTCCGTGCCTCCCTGCCCTAGTAGCGTGCAGCTGGACTGGAACGGAGATTGTATCCGACTGAGAATGGAGCCTGTATCCAGTGCCAGCAGCCTACCATAGGCGGCAGCAGCAGCAGCTGTTGCAAGACCAGCAGAAGCAACAGCAGCCCATGCATTCACAGTCTTGCTGAGTTGCCAAGTCAATTAGAACCGGGTTGCGAAAACAGCAGAAGCGGCTAGAGAGGCGAGTTCCGGCTGCCGAGAAGTTTACGTACTCCACTTTGTTGCCGGGTTGCTTGAAACGCGTCCGGCCAACGTGCGCCTATGCTTTGTCTGGTGTAACAGTCATGCGTGCAGTACTTAGATGGTATAGCTTGTGCATCTCTTTGGATTTAACATCAGGATTTGTTGTTTTCCGCTGGTTTTCAACTCTGAAAACTGCTTGCAATTCTCTGAAGGATAATGCTTCCATGGATTAACTGTGGGAATTGGTCATGTTAGTGTCGTCTTCATCATCGTCTTTGCAATTGGCTGAGTCTCGTTGTCATATAGTCGACGCATTCTGCTTTGGATAAGCGGATTTTGAAATCTGGTTGCGATGGATAGTACCCAGCTGCCTATGAGCCCAGAGGCAGATGGATTCATGCCTCCATGGGCCGAGTGGGATTTTAACGAGTGGGAAACGTGTACAGACACTGAGCATCTGCTGGTAAGAAAAAGCAAGCTGCAGTTTATTGGTTAAGCCTGTTAATCTTGCCTTGCCAAATGTGGTGGTGCATTTGTTGAGTGTTTTTTGTTGAGCTTCTTTACACTGGGACCAAAGAAAAAGCAACTTGTTTGGACTGCAGTGTAAAATCAACATTTTATGTATCTGCACACTTGTAAATAGTTATACGATTACACTGGAAACTCATTGTAATCTGATTTGTACACGAGACACCAAACTTCAAGACCGAGTCAGTGAGGACCGAGACCGAGACTTTGGGAATCGGGACCGAGACAAGGTCCGAGGCAGTTCGAGACAGTTCAAAACGAGTGAAATGCACATTGGACCCAAATCCCGAAACAATTTTCTCTCAACTTTTGAAGTCTAATACCAGGGACAAGTCATTGAAATCAGCCGATCACCTCAATAGTATAAACTATAAAGAAATTAAATATTTCAGCCATTCTGAAATCTTCTAGATGATTCTAAAATTTCAACCAACAACATTCCATATATTAGCGACATAAGTCACTCAACCTTGAGAAACTAGATGTTGTTCCAAGCATTTCACTTAAGTTGGCTTTACACCAGCGGTAAACGACATGACATTTATTTTGTGTTTCATTGATTTTAAATTGCGTGAAAGCAAATTTTACTATTTCAGGTTCTTTATGAGACATTTTAAGATATTTGCACTGATAGAAATTAGAAAATTGAACTAAAGTAATAAAGTACAAACTTAAAACTGCTCTTTTCTATATCTGTTAATACCAGAAACACCGCTTTTCTAAACGGTTTGTTTAGCAATTCGGATTAACTAGTTATCCTTTCAGCACATGACAGCTTTATAGCGCGATACTGTCAGAAGTTCAGAACTAACGACAGTTTGAGCAATAACTATGGAGACCGCTTACACAAGAGAACAAGACTTTCGTTTTGAGACAGTTTCCAAAAAGTCAAGAAATGACCTCGAGACTGAGACCGAGGCAGTGGGGTGACTGGGGTCCGAGACCGAGACATCAAAAAACGTATCTCGAGACCGAGACAGTGTCTTGAGACAATCAAAGTCTGATTGTAATGTTATCTTTGGGTGTCGTGATCAGGAACCGCCGTATAATGAGGTTGTGTTACAATGGGGTCATTTTCTTAAATTGAATTAAATTTGTGATCCATAGCCCCAATCAGTTTATATCAGAATTAACGTTATCATGAAGTGTCTTGTGTATTCAAATTCAAGATGTCAAAGATTCACCATTTGAGGTTTTCATGGCAATATTTGTTAGCGCCATTGACCTAATCCTTTTGTCGATTTTTTGTCATGCCAGAGCCCAATATAGTGATCCACTGCATGTAGTGGTTTTGCCTACAGTTTTGAGCAGTTACTTCTTGCCAACAACAGTTGCAAAACAGATGCAATTCGATAACAAATCGTAAAGCTAGTGTTTGTCCAAAAAAGAATTGATTTGAATCATGAACTGAAAAGAAATTCCACATTTTGTTGTGCAGTACAACAGAATAAATGCACGATAATATTTGAGAACTATTATTATTATTATTATTATTATTATTATTATTACAGTAGTTTTATATAGCACCCCTTCAAGACAGTCTACTCAGGAGCGCTCCCAGCCCAACCTCGGTCAAACAGGACAGTCTTAAGACTAGAGAAGAACTGAGCAGAGTGTCCTATTGAGGTCAGACGCAGTGCCACCGGAAGCCCATTCCAGGTCACCGGGCCAGCCACAGAGAAGGCGCGGCGCTGTCGGATAGCAACAGAGGGCAACAGTGACACCTGCCGATTGGTCAAACTGTTGATGTGGTTCCCCTTCTTAAGCGTGCCAACCAAGGGTGACAGTGACATCATTTGGGATGCCGACATTGTAGTCTACACATTCGAGCAAACTGGTACCAAACTACAATGAAACAGAAGCTAGAATTTGGTACCTCATTCCAGTGGCGTAACTAGGGGTTCGCGCGCCCGGGGGCAAGAATTTCCTAAAAAAAATTTTTCTTCCTTCCGCCAAAATTTCTGATGACCTTTTGTTTCTTTTCTGTCTTTTTCCTGAAGAAAATCGTTAAATCGTCAGAAGCCTCATTTTCCCCTCCCGCGAAAAAACATCAAAAGTCATGTATAATAGTTACTTTTACACTATTTTATGCATGATTTCTTTAAAAAAATTGTTACAAGCCTAATTTTGCGCCCCCCTCCTGCGCCGGGGCGGCCGCCCCCCTGCACACCCCCTCGTTGGTGCCCCATTTCAAAGGGCAAAGGTTCAAATCCAGTATCAGCAGAAGACTGGTTGCTTCCCCTCCAGGTTCCCATGACAGCTTGGCAATCAATCCCCTACGCGGGGGCGCATTACACTATGCCTTATGGAGCATGTACCAGTGACTTAATTAACATAACATCCGGTTGTAAAGGCCAATGTTTAGCTCTACCCTGCAGTTCTTGTATAGCACGCTGACCACTATGGTGTGTTAAGTTGATGGCTTTGGGGACATTAATACTACTTTGCATTAAGTGGAGCAGTGCTTTGTCCGGTAGCATGTAACAAGTCCACACTGTATTAAGAATGCTGTTAAGAAAACATTTTTAACAGTGATGTAGGCTTAGTCGTTTTCATGTTCTTCTGTTTGGATACAATATAACTGGCCATGGCCCACGTATGAGTCGTACCCCAACTTTAAATTTAATGTCCACAATTTTGAAACTGATATTTGAGTATTTATGGTAACTGTATTGGTGTGCAATTGTTATTTTTATTGATTTTGTAGTTGTTCATTGTTTCTATTGATTTTCATTATTTTCTCATAAGTGTATCTTGGTCAGTGTTCTGTGGTGACTTTAGCATTAGTGTAGAGTTGCTCTTCTTTCATATGGTACATGAAAACGCAATTGGCCACACAGTTGGCCATGCATAACCAACCATACGATTTCATTCATTCAGAGGACTTATATAGCGCCCTCCAAGATAACCTACTCAGAGGCGCTCCCAGCCCAACTACGGCGATAAAGAACAGTTTTCAAATTCTTGTAAAAGGTGTATGCAGAGTCTCCAGCTAGAAGAACACGCAGATCTGAAGGAAGATTATTCCAGATGGTCGGCCCAACCACTGAGAAGGCACGAAGTTGCATCTTTGAAGTGCGCGATGTTTTCCATGATTCAACCTCTGCTTTGTAAGGAATTAATCAGTGTTAAGTGAAAATGCTTTGAAAGCTTCATGGTAATACAGTGTGTTCTGTACTTTGTTAGCTGACTGACTGATTCATTGTTGGTGTGATCTTGTTTTAGGGTTCGGCTGATTCTAACTACAGCCAGCCTTCATCAGACTATTCTGTGGAAGAGGATCATGAAGCGGTTCGCAAGGAACTCCATCGACAAGCTCTTATTCAGCTAGAGAAGGCCAGGGTTTGTGTTACCATCGTTGCAGTTAACCTTAAGGGTAATCACAGTCTGAACTGCACATTTATATAGCAGCTTTACGAGAACACTGCCCAGAGGTGCTCCCAACGTGACACATGACCTCGATCAAATAGGTCTTCAGTCGTTGGCAGAATAGACACAGAGAAATAGCGAGAAGCTCATGCCACAGGTCGCATGGAAGTCTGTTGGAGGGTGATGGGCTAACCACTGTGAAGCTACCATGTTGCATTGCAGAAGTACGAGATGGATGGATAACTAGGACACCTTTTGCTACTTAGGGAAGAGATCCATGATGTGGGACAGATGAAACTGAAACATGTACCTCCCTGAGATAGGGTGGAGCACATCCAGCGAGGCAGTTACTCATGAGCTGAAAGATTTTAAACTTGATGCACCTGTGCATGAGCAACCAGTGCAGCTCATCCCGTACATAAGTGTGGTGGTGCTTATCAGGCTGGGTGCCCTCTTACCTGCATGAGCTTTGCCGCCCTCTTTCCCCTTGCGCAGGCCGCCAAACACTGTGCTTCTCTGTCCACGCTGACCTGGTGGTCCCATTCGCCCGCTCTGCAACAATGCAGATCCGTTCCTTCTCTGTGGTTGGTCCAACAACCTGGAACTGGCTTCCCTAGCTTACAACACCTCCCAAACTGTTCTCAGTTTCGCCAACTGTTGAAGACTACTTTTTGCCACATGGCCTGGGTCAGGAGCGCCTCTGAGTAGGGATCTTGAAGGGATTCTATAAATTTTTATTGATTGATTGATAAGTAGAAAGTTGACCAAACTTTGGAATCCTACCAACTAACTAAGCTGCAACATTTAAAACGGACTGAAGTTCATTAATGTGAAATTAAGATGAACCTGCATAGACAGCGGGCATTGCCGTAGTAGACCCTAGTACATGTGTTGCAGGGCTCCTTCATAGGCCCACAGCTTTTCCTGCTGTACATGGCTGAACTGTTCTCCAGCATCATAAGCCAGGGACTGGCTGCAAATTCATATGCTGATGATAGTCTGCTGTATGTCTATGTGCCAGCTGTGGATGCTTCATCTGCAAAGTCTGGAAGATTTACAGATTGTGTTGCCTGTATTTGGAGTTTGATGGGTACCAGTCATCGGAAAATGAATATTGAAAAGACTCAGCTTATTTGGATTGGCACGATCACGTGACATTATAGAAGTTCTTGCTTAATTATTATTATTCGGTTGAGTAGTTACAGGTCTTGGGAGTCAGCATGAGATGAAGATAGTGATTTAGCTAAAATGTAGAACCTTATAGACAACTAGGTGTGTGCCCGTCCTACTACGATTGAAAAGAATTTGAAAAATCATCCCATGTACCGCATACCCGTGGGCCGCATGCCCACGGGCTGCATTTTGGACTTCACAGCAATAAACTATCTCTCACCTAAACTTTGATTACGTGGAAATTTGAATGTACGTGACGGTTAGCACGTAGTGCGATAGCAGCGTCACCTACTGAAATGAAATGAAGTCAACATCCATGGGCAGCCATGGATCATCCAGCTAAGAACATCTTAGCGCGTAGTGTGATAGCAACGCCACCTACTGAAATGAAATGTGTCCAGTTTATTACGACTCATAACGCATAGGATTTTAGCAGCGCCACCTACCGAAACGAAATGAGTCTATAGCTTAACAGAAAAGTTCACTCCAGAACTTCATTACTTTTTTCTTCTACTATGTATTATTATTCTCTTTCCTGTAGGTAGCCAGTGCATGAATTTAGGACTGGAGATGTATGTTCATGCTCTGGACTTGAGTGATGGCTCTGTCCAATTTGTTTTTTTTACCATTTGAAGCTTCTTCAAGTTATCTTTTGAAATGCCAATAGAAAGCGAGTTATGGTAGTCTAGAAAGCTAGAGACCAGACAAACCAAGGGAGAAAAAGGGATGTTGCACCTAATCATTTCTGGGCTGACATACTTACTAAATCAGTGTGTTAATTGAACGATAGGTTAGAATCAAATACAATATCCAAATTTACGAGATGCTCAGCTGTGCTGTATAATAAGGATTACCTACATGTACTAAGTTAAACAATTTAAATATGTTCATTTGCTGTACACATAGTAACAAAAAGTAGGAACTTGCTTTGAGATGGTTTTATGAGCACCAAGACTGCACACAGTTGGAAACCTCATATTAATAGAGTAAGAGAGTTGAAAGATGTTGAATTGTCTAAAGAATTGCAGAGCTCAGTATCATCCACGTTTTAAGTCACTGGTTCAGTAAAGTATTTAGCCGAGTGATGTGCAGTGAGACAAGCAAGGGATGAAGAGCAGAGCATTGAGGGATGCGACAGGTGTTAGGGATGATGTTGATCCTCCATTGAAGACAGATTGAGAGTAGAAGAAGGAAAAGCTCAGTCCCTTAAGCTAGCCCTGAGGCAGCCATGAAGTGTTGGCGATCTTATTTTCTTAGCCACAGCATATGAGGGTGGGTGGCCAGTCCTCTCCCTCGCCATCTCATATTCCCACCGACAGTGTACGATCAGTGTACTCATTATAGCTGAGTTGGCTAGGGTTGCAGGTGGAGCAGATATCTTAACATAAATTTCTGACCTGGTGGGAATTTGAACCTCAGACCTCTCGGTTGACAGTCCAGCACACTAACCACTAGACTACCGTGAGGAGTAGATATGATTAGAAACACTCCAAAACATTGCTCGGGGCAATGGAGCGAGATAGCATGGTCGTCAGTGTCAAATGCAGCAGATATGTCAAGAACTGCAATAGCGGTTACTGTACCATTGTTCATAGAACAGATCATATCACTGTGAATGGAAAGTAGACTGAAATTTATGATATACTGGCTGATAAGGAATGAGTAACAAGTTTGAAGACTAGTGTGCCTCCAGTCACTTTGTAACAACCCGTTCGAGAAGTTTAAAAGTGGCCGATAGTTTGACACAGTGTCCACATCCAGAGACAGCTTCTTCAACAGCGAATAGACAAATGCATGGGAAAACATCAAGGAAAATAGTCCTACACCAACAGGTTGGTTACTGTCCTGACTGTTGTCCGTAGTACATCAAAGCATCTTTTAAGAAACTAAGTTGGAGTAGAAGAAGTTGGAATTGCTTCAAGGAAGCATTGTTTGTCAGGGGATTGGAAACAAGTTTTCTTCCATAGTTCATAATTAAATTATGGGATCCATGGCCACAACCATGTTTACCCTTGTTCTTGTTATATCAATGTGTGTTGTTACAAGGGTCTGGTGTAAGAGGAGTATATGTGCTGATATTCTGGTGAATTTCGTATGTGATTACCAAGATTTTCCATGCAAATCAAGGTTTGGAAGATGGTCAGGTTGGAGGAGAAAAGCAGTCGGGAAGAGGAATACCCAAGAAGGAAAAGGCATCATTAGAGGTTTTGAAAAGTTGAAATGAGTAACAGATCACTGGTGGCTGATTAACATGCAAGATTGAACGATTCGAAGTCCAACTTATGGCCTGTGGGTCACGATCACAGTTGTAGCAAAGTCGATTTTGCAACTCACAGTGTATCTTTCCATTGACCGTTTGTCTTGTGACTCATTTGTGTGGTATTATCCACTGCTTCTGAGGAGACACAATCTTGGATGGTGGCCAATAAACTCCTCCTTAACCCATCAGACTTGCATTTCTGCTACTGGTCATTCTACAGCAACTTCAGAAATTTGGTTGGCTTGAATCTTTGAAACTGAGTGACTCATTTGTTGAGTTGCCTGATGCTGTTCATAACTTAGGCATTGTTTTAAATTTGCCATGTAAATGGTATTATATGTTGTTGTATTTGCACATTGGTGAGATACACAGAATTAGGTGTTATGTCCCCATATCTTCAAGGATGTCTTTGGCCGGTTCAATGGTCTCTAGTTACTGTGATTACTGTAACTTGTTTGGTACTGATATCACAAAGAGTTCAGCCTTAGCTACCAGTAACATACTAAAATATAAAGATATAACTTATGTGCTTAAATCTGTGCATTGGCTTCCTGTTCAGCAAAGGATTTGTTTCAAATTGGAACTCATAGTTTATAAAAGTTTAACTCTGTCCAATCACAATACTTAAACTTGGTCCTGATTCCACAGACTTATCATCATTTAACCAAGTCTTTGGAGTGTCATTCTGTGGTCATACCTAAACCTGGAACTCTTCTTAGTGAAAGAGCTTTGTGGTTGCTGGGCCTAGATTTTGGAACTCTTTTCCTGTACAGTACATGTCCATGCGGCTCAGTCACGTATGTCACTCTGTACGCAAGATAAGCCTACTTTTTTAAATTTGCGTAGTAAGTAAGTAAGTAAGTAGTTTATTCACCACCAAATAAAGCAAAATGACAATACTAGGGATGTTAAACGAAATTCGGAAAACCGAATTTCGGTTTTGAAAACGAAATTCGGTTTTTATTATTGACAAAACGAAATTCGATTTTTTTAAAAATCATTTTCGTAGTGAAAATTTCAAGAAATGCCAGAAAGAATTAATTTGTGCATTTCTTTAGTGTTTATGATTGTTTTCATCGAATATAGCCGGCAGATAAGAAGTTGTTTATTTAACGTACGTTACGGTACCGGTACCTAATATATAAAATAACTTGCGTTATATAATAATATATTAAATTTTCTATGAAGGCCAATAAAAAACGAAATTCAGTTTAAAATCGGATTTCTAAAACCAAAATTCGGATTGCCAAAAAACGATTTTAACAACCCTAGACAATACACAAATTTTACAAACTGAGTGGTGGGCTACCAAATAGGACTCATCTTGCCAGTCACCCTGCTTACCAGAGAGGCAGCCTATGGTAGTATAGGCTGCCTCTCTGCCTTAGTGGACTAATCTTCTAGATATTGACTTGAGAACAAGCTTGATTTTTTTGCCATTGGTTGATGTCTTGTGCATTTTGTATTGGCACTATAGAGGTTCCTAGTTTCAATTACAAAAGTCATGTTGTCTAGAGTAGCATGGTATCTACTTGTAAGGCATTTTGAAAGTCTTTCGTTTAAAGTGAAGTGGTTTATAATAAGGAAAATGAACAAGCAGGAAACGAACTTGTAGCACTTGCTATTTTGCATGACTCAGTTGAGCATGCCTCTTCGGCCTACCTAAGTCGTACAGTTGTTGATAGCTAGCCATATACAATGTTAAGG
Organism: Aporrectodea caliginosa; assembly: GCA_020284085.1. Taxonomy (NCBI): domain Eukaryota; kingdom Metazoa; phylum Annelida; class Clitellata; order Crassiclitellata; family Lumbricidae; genus Aporrectodea; species Aporrectodea caliginosa. Next base: position 168,498 of record JACEVL010002890.1, read on the forward strand.
GGTCCTGAAGCATGCACTGCGTAAGACCTCTGATACTTATGTAAGGATGACTTCAGCGTTTTATGCCTTCCTTTCTCGAATTATCTGCTGCAGTGCATCAATGATCTGCTTGATGCAAGCAACTCAAGGTATTTTCAAGCTTAATTTTCTTTGTTACAACACTTTGCGAAAGTTGTACAAAGGCAGTATATAAATTTCCATGTGCATACATGCACACTGGAAGAAGTGTTAGGGTGGCCTACTTGTCATTACAGTGCCCACGAATCCTTTCATCTTGGCTTGTTTTTATTTGGAAAACTGTTCAACTTTTTATTCTGCTTGCCTATTTCTTCAGTTGAAGCCAGTGGCGTTTGCAGTCCGAACGAACGTGGCCTACGATGGCACTGCATTTGGTGATGCACCAGTCCACTCACGAGCGGTGTCATTCGCAGTCAAAGACTTTCTTCACATCAAAGAGGTCTGTCTTTTCAGACTAACGGTTTCGCTTCTCGACTGTAGCTTTCTTGTGAGCAATTTTGCTTATAAATTTATTGTAAACATCTATTTTTTGCTGTTTGTAGCATTTGCATTATCTGCATTGGCTGTACTTAGTGTTTTCAGTCCCCGTGTGAGCTCTGATTTATGTTTTTTCTGCACGACTTAACTGTGCTTGTATATTATGTTTTCTGTTTGTGTGTTTTTGTGTTATGCACAATTGAACTTATCGCATATACTCGCCTATAAGTTGAGTTTTTGGACAAAGTAGTTGAGTGAATTTAGATTTTATTTTGAGCATAGTTATGGCTGAAATTACTGTTAAATGCAAGCGACTTGCATTTGACATTGAATTCAGACTGAAAGTTGTTGAACATGCTGAAGCTAAAAACAGTTGTATTGCGGCATGTCAGTTCAGCATTTCCAAAAAGCTTGTGAGAGACTGGCAGAAACAGAAGAGTTTACTGGAAGAAATGCCAAACACAAAATAGCGCGCCGAGGTGATGAGGCAGCCATTCCTGATGGAAAATGTGCTAGCTGACTGAGAAGGTGCTAGCTGACTGAGTTGTCGAATCTCGACAGAACGGTCTCGTTTTACAAGAAACTTAATTTGTTTGCATGCTTTAAAACTACACAAAGAATCTGCTGTACATCTTCACAAGATCAGTCTGTTAGTTCTGCATTTTTTGCATCAGCTGATCTGTGCACAAGAGTTATGAACAGAAGCAATCTTACGCTTCTTCAATGTACAAAGATTGTGTAAAAGTTACCAAAGGCTTTGGAGGATTAAGTGGATTCGTTTTTAAAGTATGTAATTAAAGCTGTGCAAAAGGCACAGTCACAAGCTATCCCAGGTCCATAATTATAATATGAATGAAACACCGATGACGTTCAACTAGCTGAAGGAGACAGTACCATTCTGATAAAAACTACAGGTCACGAGAAAACACATTTTACTGTTGTCATTATAAGCTGCCTACCTGAGGGGCCAAAACTGAAGGTCATGGTTATATTCAAGTGAAAGACGTTGCCAAAAGGAATGACTTTTCCAAGAGGCATAATTGTGAAAGCTCATCCTATCTTCAACACTCCCTTAACAACTTGGGTGGTATACAAATCTCCAGCAATCACTGATCTTAGGTAAGAACAGTCAAACTTCACATACGATTATGCTCTGAAGGGGCAGACAGCAAGGATGAGGCACAGCATTTAGATGAAAAGAATTAAAAATTTACCTCAACTTTTTCTTGGCATTATAGATCGCAATCCCAGGCATCTCCAGGTTAAGTAAGCATTGCAGAGGCATTTTTACAATTCCCTGGAGCAGAAGCTAAGTTGGAAATAGTTTTAAATCTGCATATATGCGCTTTTTGTAGCTGGGCATGCTGGATTAGTGCTTTGATGGCTCATTGCTGAGTATTAAGGCGTGAAGGTTATGTTCAGCAATGATCTTGGCCGTTGATTCTTGTAAAACTACAAAGATGTATAAGATGCTAACGAATTTTATTATATCGACAAACCGGCTGATCATTTTAGGTAAAGTTTTTGACCAGCCTTTATTGGATATGCGCAGAAAGTTTTCCCGACAGTGCTGCGTTATTATCCACAATTTCCCGACAGTGCTGCATTATTGTTTTCATTATCGTTTGAAAATTTGTACACCAGTCCTGTTTGTTGTGGTGCTCAGACATTTCTTGGATAGTCCCTACCAATACCTAAGTCTGTTTGTGATGCACACTACTCTGACCCTTCGAGTTCCATGGCGGGATGGTGACAGACTGAATCCACAATTTTCTGATCAGGAGTGGTGTGTTGCTCATGATTTGACAATTGCTAGGGTAGTGGGCGCCAGATGTAGGAATTCTGGATGTTGGTTGTCAGACTATGCTAGAATAATGGTTTCTAATCCTATCCTATCTTATGTAAGCTGATCAAATTACAGTTGTATCAATGGTTTGTATATATAGTTTGTGTATAACAGTACGCAAGATATGGATCACTTGTGATTTCTAATAAAACATTGATATCCAGTAGGTAGGTCAAGTTTAGGAAAAACACCATAGTAGTTTTTGTAGTTTGAGTAATAGTAGTCTGTTGTAAAGCCATATATTTTTGTAGAGCTTTTTGTAGTGCTCTCTGCTTTTCTGGTGTAATAGTAGTAGTTCCTGTTTCATGATGCTTTGTAGTGATAAGACTTAGCATCACCCTCCTAATTTATCTGTCCTTGGGATTGGCACCACCTGATAATGGCAGTGGTGATCGAAGTTTCTGTTTTATGTTTTGCAATGAGTTTTCAGAATGGCTAATTGATTTCAAAATGAATGCAGCAGAGTGGTGTTGCTAGTACTTCCCTGTGTGACAAGTTTTCTTTAAAGTTGCGTTATTTTTATTAGTTTCACGTATATTATTAATTTCATGAGCATCTGTTACTTTATACACACAGTTTATTAATGCCACATTTGATTGAATGTATTTTCATTTTTATTCACTGCACGTAGCTCTGCAAATTTTCCAGTGATACATCATAAACTCGTGATATTTCATTGTCATTTGATACTTAGTTACAGATGTTTTAAGTTGGATAAATATTTTAATGTTATTTTTTTATTCTGTAATATGATGTTTCTGGTGCTTGATTGTCTTCACCTTTTCCTGCAGGTTATTAGTTGTTATGTTTTCACCAATACATTGATATTTAATTCTTTTTTAATAGAAATTCAACAATGACTGGTGGATTGGGAGGCTTGTGAAAGAAGGTGCCGACATTGGTTTCATCCCGAGCCCTGCCAAGCTGGAAAGCCTGCGAAGCGTGCAGGGCAATCCAGCCCAACCTAAACCTGCTAGACTGTACACCAGGTATGATGTACAAAAGTCTTTGAAGTCTTAACAGTCAAAAGTCTGCAAAGTCTTATTCATAGATTTGCAGATTCATGGATTTATACGATGCCTTTTGATGGGCATTTGCTCCAAGCTGCTCCTGACCTTACAAAATGACAGTTGAAGAGCATCATGATTTGTGTACAGATGGAATAGAATCAAGGCAGGTGAAAGTGTGCAAGTTTTATCATATTAAGAATTAGGCAACATGAGGAACAATGAAGGCACCTTGCACTGTTAATAGAAGCAGTTGGCAACCTGGTACAGATGACACAGGAGCATAGCTTTTAAGATAAGATCGAGTCCAGCCAGTAAGCTAGTAACGGTTTATTTGATGTATTGTTGCAAAAGAAACCAGAGAATCACTTCCTTTGTAAAGGTAGATGTATGAGCATATAAGACTGATTAAAGTTTGCTAATGGTGAAGGGCATGAAGTCCCATGGATGGAATTACTACTGTAATCAGCCATGCTACCTATGAAAGCATGCATTAGGGTTGTTGCAGCTTGAGTATTGAGTGCGCAGGATACTGAGCAAATCTGAAGTTGATAAGAAGCATGTCGAAACATTCATCTTGTGTTGCAAATTGATGTATGGGTACTTATGCATTGCCTATGTATAACAGCAATAGAAGTAGAATGACAGAATTGCTTACACATTAAGATAGGGAATGAGCTAGGCAGCTAGTGGTTCTGAATTCCTATAGCAATGACAAGATTTTCATCTGTTCTGTTCTTGTTCCACACTGTAGTCAAAAGACATAACCACAAGAATGACAGTAGATGCTAATGAGGGCTTCTTGTTCGATGAGACCATGAAGTTGGTTTACAGTTCAACAAGCCTCATTTGTTCCTCTGTCCATGCAATTTTTAGAGTTGTAGTTGGCTATGGTAGGGCAGTCACTCACCAACGAGGTGTGGACCATCAATTCAGTACCTTCTTCTTCTTGTGGTTCTCTGCCTCTTAGGCAGGTTCAAATGTCCGACGTCGCCACTATTCTCGTTGTTGGGCCTCTTTCAGCTTCCTCTAACCGTTTGTCATCATCCAATCCAGCATCATCTGTCTTGGTGTTCCTCTTGTCTTCCTCCCTCCATTTTTCCTTCGATGACCGTTCTTAGTAGTGAGTCTCCTCTCAGCATGTGCCCGATCCATTTCCTTTGCCTCTCGCTTATTGTGCGTATAAGGACTCTTTCTTCTCAAATTATTCCCATCACTTCTTCATTTGTTACATGTTCTGTCCAGCTGATTTTTTCCATTCAATTCAATACCAGAGAATCAATACTGAAGAACTGAATCCATGATTTCATGATCACAGATTGTTTCAAGTTTAAGTGTGCATGCAATAGATGAGCCAGTCTATGCATTGGTCAGACCCACACAGGAGGCTAAGCTTTAGCAATCCAGTGTCCTATGGAAATGGTGTAAAAATCTTTTTGCAGGCTTATAGACTGGTGCAACACATGGGTTGAAATGTGATAGAATTCTTCCTGAATACATTATGTCAAATGGACGCTATAAAAAATTGCAAAACGGCAATGTAGTTGTAACTAAGTTTCATTTGGTATTAATGTGTTATGTTTGAGCATAGCGCTAATGACATGAGAGTGACTTAAATCATTTGTTTTCTTTTGCAGTAAAACAAGTTCGGCTTCAAATGTAGATAACTTATTCAACTCAAAGTCTTCTAATTCTCGGGGTTCAACTCCTCCAACACCTGGTGAGTGTATGGCTGGTTTTTCTTCCCTAACTCACTCTTGATCGTGGTCAGTGGCTCCCAGTTGCGGCTGCAGTGACTGTGTGTCTAAATGCCAAACACATGGGAAACATACAGGAATGGAGAAGAAGGAAGGCTGTTTGGCAAATTGGGAGAGGCATAAAGGCAAGAAGGATGGAAGATAAAGAGGAAAAGAAAAGAGTAATTAGAAGGGAGGTGACGATTGAGTGAGAGGAGTGTAGGAGGAATGTATTAAGCGAAGAAAGATACTAGTGAAATGGAGAAAGGAGAGTGAGAATTAATGGGAGCAGACCTTCCACTGGAAGAGAGAATAGAAGAAAGTATGTATGTATGTATGAATATTTGTTTATTTCATAAAACAACAGGCAAATGCTGTAGGTGAACAATAACAGTTGACAGAATGGCTACTTATGGATGGGTTACTTAGTACATGTTTCTGTATAACATTTGTGGGATAAAGTTCATCGAGTCTTTATCGGGGAGGGTGAAATTGTGTGCCCTTTGTCAAAAGTTACATAATGGTTCTCAATGCAGTGGGCAGAGGCCACAGAGAACTTGAAGTTCATTGCCCTGGACAGCTCTGAACAGAGAGAGCATCATCTGCCGAAGTGGAAATAGAAGGTGGAAATAAAGGGAAAAAAGTATTATTGACACCCAAGTGTCTTTAAGGGTAGTGACTGAGCAGTAAATGTTTAGGAGAGATGAAGAACTCTATTATATAGTTTCAGCCATTATTTGGTAAACTTAGCCTTTGGCCTTATAGGTTAACTTCTGTGTATTTGAGTTTTGTTATATCTTGTAGTTAAGTCTTCAACTCTTCACGTTGATTGACTTTGGTGTAGCTCTGCTTTGAATAGTGTTTCTTTGTATCAGGTTCTCTTCTATAATATTTTTTGTGCCTGTAGCAGGATTAATATTTTGTATTTATGTACACGGGCTTTCCTGCAACAACCTTTTGCTCAGTTTTCAGTGCCTTTAAGATAAGAGTGTTCATCAGTGCTGCCCTTTCAATTGAGACCATAGTATTTTTAAAACCTTAGGTGTGATCCATACTAGGTATCCCAAGGTACAGATGTCAGATAGATATATCTTAAATACAGTGATGATCAAGATTCATTCTGTTATAAAGAGCACACAACATGGTTGCCTTGCTGAAGTGACTTTTCGTTGGTGTTGAGGCATATTAGGAAAGCATGGGAAGAGCTGCAGAGAGTTAATTAAATTTGTTGCAAGTTGAATTCTTCAGTCCGAATAAGTAAATTGAGTCTTTGACCTGCAGCATGTAGACAGATACCACATGCATTTGTCTTTGAGGGGTGCTATATAAATGATCAATTGCAATTACGATTACCAGTTGATTTCTGAAATCATATTTGTATTTCTTACCACACGAAATATTCTACAGCATATTAATTTTCGCTGTAGTTGTATAATGTCAGCTGGGCCTTGCCCCAACCTATCTGTGGGACCTCTGTCGTCCCGTATCGGGAGCCCATGGTTGTCGCTCCCTTCGCTGTGCTGGGAGGGGTACTCATAGTCCCATTTGCCCGCACAGCTACCATGCAGAACCTTGCTTTCTCAGTGGTAGGCCAGACTGTCTGGAATGGGCTGCCCTTGGAATTGTGCCTGCTTCCCAAGAACACTCTCTGACACATTCTGTACTAACCTAAAAACTGTTCTTTTTGGTCGTGCTGGAGTCGGGAGTACCTCTGAGTAGTTCCCTTGAAGAGGTGCTATATAATAAATGTTGTTATTAATGGGACTGACCATGGATTTTGGCATGCCAAACAGTTTTACACGAAAGCATCAATCAGTTGGTGTATCTTGTGTATTTAGAGGGCAATGTAGAAGTTTTCTGTTTAAAGAATTGTAAGGAACCCATTCTTTTTATTGGTGGAGCTCCTCTTTCTTGTTTTTCAGATCAGAGCGGCCTAGAGGGAAACTTGGCTGATGACAGCGACAGCTTAAGTAATCAGCGCACTTCTAAAAATAGCATGAATCCAATGAGCAAAGAGAAACGAAAGCCGTTCTTCAAAAAGGTTCTTGTTCTTATTACAGATTTATGTTAGACTTTAAAATATTATGAATTGTTGTGACATTCTCGCTAAGTTTTCTACACAATTATGCTATTATCCACTGGACCACTAGTGCTGCTAGTCTGTTGCCTTATAGCAGACTGACGTGTATCAAATGCTGACAGGCGTAAAGAAACTGTCATAGCCAATTCCTACGATTTTCACTGATCTCATGGACATATGACTTGTTTATAGATTTGTAACTTGCTTACTTACTAACTTATTTACTTACCAATTAATCATAATCAGTCTGATATGTTTGTTGCAAGATAATTTATTATTGTTGAAAGCATTATTGTAATTCATAAAGCTCATTCGCGTTGGAGGGGCATTATAGTGACAGCACACCAGTTGTACAGAGTTAGGCATTCGACATGACCTCTTGGTGCCTTGGAATGGACTGCTACTGCCCAGTACCATGCTTATGCATCTGTTGACCCTTGCTCTGGAACAATCTTCCCTCTATGACTCGCTCTATGATCTTAACTGGGGAAACGTTCTGTTTCTGCCCCTCTCTTAAGATTGTTTTTTTCTTTTGGAGGGGCATTTTAGTGACAGCACTTCAGTTGTACAGAGTTAGGCATTCGACATGACCTCAATAATAAGAGTATCATTAACTGTCCAACTAATATGGTAGTATCCATGATACAAATACCTAACGTGAGTAGCGTTCATTGTTTTGATATCAACTCACCAATTTACTAACTCTGATGCACGGAGTTGAATGTTTCCAGTTTGTGTTGTCTTGTTGCAGGTGGAAGCAGTGCCACCATATGAGGTTGTGCCATCGATGAGGCCAGTTGTCCTAATTGGTCCTTCATTAAAAGGATACGAAGTGACAGACATGATGCAAAAGGCACTTTTCGACTTTCTTAAGCACAAGTTTGAGAATCGGTAAGTTCATGCGCATCCAATTTGTGCTCATGATGAGCTTGATACAAGCTGAAGTAAGCAGTCAGCTGCATAAAACCTTTATTTATCATACCATAGTGAAAAATTAATTATAACTGCCCGTCACACTGAATGAAAGATTTGAAACTAGAAATAATATGCTACAGGAAACTTGTTACTGATTGTGCTTACTTAAAATTTGGTAAAGATATTGCAAGTTGAAAGTAATGTTTTTTCATCCTTCTGCTATACAAAACTACTGGCTGTCAGGAGCTTGGGAGTTTTTGATCTGCCAATTGTCAAGGATTTGTTCTTGTTTCATAATTGGTAAAGGATTTGAACACCATGTTTTCTATATTCACTGAATTTGTTATCTTTCACTAAAGAGTATCATCGTACATAACTCTTTACTAATTACCTTTTAAAAGTGAGTTTCAGTTTCACTAATTTTAAATAAAATTTTCAGTTTTAGTTTAGGTTTTAAACCAAAGTAACATGTGACAGCAAATTCACTTCATTAGTTGTGTTTTAGCTTGATGAGAGCTGATGTCATGAGTTATTGTTTCTAGGATAACAATAACGCGAGTAACGGCTGATATTTCGCTCGCCAAACGTTCACTTTTGAACAATCCTGGCAAGCGTGCAATCATGGAGCGATCGAATAGTCGATCGTCATCCATTGGTAAGTTGCACTTAACTAAGATGTAAGCTAATCAAGTGATTTATATAGCACCAGTATCGTAATTCAGTGCTCGTGTTTAAGCTGGTACTCTGTGCTTAGCTTTGGAGTAGCGCTTTCAAAATTTGAAGTTTACGATTACGATTCACAAGGCATCAATTGATGGTTGTAGAGTTGTAAAGTAAAGAGTTGTAGAGTTGTAACTGGTGATACGTCTAGATGTATCACCCATTTGTCTATCAGTGCCATCAGTTTGTCTATTTGCCATCAGTGCTAAGGTGTGTGAGCATTTGAATTACAAGTTGTTGCAACTCTCTGCCCCATATGATAACTGTTTAAATTGGTCCTTGAGGTCATTTCAATGGGTAGAGCCTCTTATATGTAACTACTTACAGGCACTCCCGGCCTACCCTGGTGGAAAAGAATATTTTTCAAGTAATATTTGTAGAGAGTGCATCCCTAGCTACGACAAAGCACGATCACTAAAGACTTGCTAATCATTCGTCAAGCATGCCCATGGCAGACTGCCTCTCTCTCTGAGTGGACTTACTTGGGCATTGACCTGGCTTTCAGCTTGGCTTGCTTATGCAATCTAGGATAAAAATAACTTGAGTAGTGAATAGTAATCATGATGATAGCATTGAGTGGTATTTCTCTTGTGATTGCAGTTGAAGTGCAGGGTGAGATAGAGCGTATATTTGAGTTGGCTCGTAGTCTTCAGCTTGTTGTTCTGGATTGTGACACAATCAACCATCCGTCACAGCTGACTAAGACCTCACTTGCTCCTATCATCGTCTATCTCAAGATATCATCTACTAAGGTAGGCAGTTTACATCAGCATATAAAGAGCTTAGGGTAATGGTTCGAGAAAGTAGGTAAGCTCAAGCAACGGCTTGATTAGTGTGATTGGCTGCTTTTGTTTATCTGTCGTTGTTATTTTTACAACAACTTCCTGTGCTTTGAATTTATCTCATGATGCACTTCAATTTGCCTCATGGGATGCTTTTTCCACTTGTCTAGTAACCGTATGCACACACTTCTGAGAAATTTTCTATGGCAATACAGAAATTGTATAAATACATGGCATTCGATTATGTTAGAATATTTTATTAATTACTTGTTGGGGATGCCTTATTGTATTAGGCCTGCTAGGTCTTTCAGGGCATCACACTCGAGTGTATCTCAAGAATCCTGCATTTATTATTGACCAAAACGTTAGTTTCCATAGTTTGTCAAACTGTTCAGTTACTGTTATTTCTGATCTTTTCTATATATTCTTTGCTACCAGGTCTTGCAGAAGCTTATCAAAACACGAGGCAAGTCACAAAGTCGCAACATGAATGTTCAGCTTGTCTCTGCAGAAAAGCTGAACCAATGCAACCCGGTGAGTTATAGATTGACTTGCTTACGCTCTGATATTAAAGATATTTTGATGTTTGTCTTTTCTAATGACACCCCAGCACCTAGCTGCATATCTTCCACGAGAAGATCGAGCAGTAACAGAAAGAAGTGTCCTCCAGCTCTCATTTATTGAGTCTAAGAAGAAGGATGTTGCTAATGCGTCATATCCATACCTACTTAGTAGCTTGAAAGAACCACTCTTCTCAGTAAGTAAGGAATACATGCTGGAAACATTTACTCATTTACTCATATGCAGGCAGTTTGAAAATTGAAGACCGTATTGGTATGTCATTTACCCTGAATTTTTATGGTACAAATTACAGTTCAATTATGGTTCCATATCAGCAAGATTAAACAGTTTTTCTATATTCGGTGATTATCTGTTTGTTAGGAAATGTTTGACGTCATCCTGGATGAGAATCAGTTGGACGAAGCATGCGAGCACTTGTCAGAGTACCTAGAGGCCTACTGGCGAGCCACTCATCCTCCGCTCGTGTCACCTACCCAGCAGTCTTCCAGTCGGAGTGCTCTATCCTCACACAGCGTCAAAGGCTCACACCCAACCAGCTCGCCTCCCGGAGGACTCGAAAGACGCAACACTACAGCAGTGCAGAAACATAAGACAGACCAGCTGGACGGCAGCCGGGCCAAGACCAGCCTTCGCCCCGAGCCGGAGTCGAGCGCTTATGCGACCGAGTCGCCTCGCTCGATGCTTCGGAATGCGCCCCGCGAGCGCGAATCGTTGCAGCCGGTGGCGGGGGATGTTCGTCGGCACGACCCGAGGACTCGCGACAGCTACGAGCAAATCGAGCTGAACTCGTGCTCGCGGCAGACGTCGACGGCGCGGGACGTGAGCGCGAGCGAGCATCACCCGTTAGACCATCGGGGCCAGAACCATGCGCTGGCCTACCAGTTACCGGTTACGACGGCCAGCAGCAAAAACACAAAACCAGCGTGCCGAATAGGAAATGGATCGCCGGGCCGGGACCAGCGCCAGGCGGCCATCAAGCGAGGCAGTATCGACGTCTAGCACTAACTGAACGCTGCCTCCACTAAGACTATTTCCACCAGGTTCATTTTGCCGTTACTTCGTCTGTGAGTCGTTTTCTTCACGCAGATCGGCGACCGTTTAGTGTTCAAGTTTAACTCTCTACTTACTTTTTCGTGTTTTCTGTCATGGCACCTGCAATGGGCACTTGCGCTCGGCAATGCGTTTGACAGGCACAGTGCTGGTACTTGATTTTTGGTTTGGTGCCTTGTTCAGTTTCCTTGTTTATTTTTCTTCAGAAACCCTGTGTATGATGATGGCACCACATGTGTTTAAGCACCAAAGACTGGTTTAAAGTTGCTGGTCCAATCATTGGTAATTTTTTCTTGATTTTGCTGTACACATGTGTGTACAGATGTGTATTATACGTGTGCACTTGTGCACATATTTCATTGTACATAAGTACTTGGTGTATATATACAACACCTTTTTGCAGTATATAATTATGAGCTGTTGTGCATTGTGTTATCTTCTTTTGCTTGTATTTTGCTTGTTTTTGCGACTTTCTTTCAAACTAGTCGTCAATTCTCTTTAGTAATTCAGATAGAACTGTCACTCTATTCCCACTCTTTGCTGGATTTCCTTTTCTTTTTCATTTCTTGGTGGTGCCCTCGTGAGTTATCACAGGTGGCACGTTATGACATGTTTTCTGAAGTTACAGTTTTCAGAGTTTTTCAATTAAATAAGGAGAGAGTTAGTTTTGCTTTCAGAGAGCTCATATGTGCGGAGTTGTGTGATAAGACACACTGAGTTATTTCAAACAGGTTTCGTTTGTGTACCTGTATAGATCCTGTATTGCGGGGAGTTTGATTGGCAGGTCAGTGGTTTACCTTATTATGGTGATGTTGGATTAGGAGGAGATTGAGAGGTCAGAATTTTTTTAATTTGCTGCATTTGGATGATTGTGTGGAATGAAATTTATGCAAATCTTTATTTTATGACGAGAATGGCTGATAAAAATTTTTGCAGGTCCTTGAATTAAACCTTACATTAAAAAGATATTTGCTGTATGGTATGAATTGCAACCAAATTTAATAAATCCTGCATTGTGAAGATTCAAGATACACCAACCTGTTTTTTGAAAATTAAAACAAGATATGGCAATGAATTGCCAAGTGAGTCTTTCATGTTTACTAGTGTGTTACTATGGCGGTAGGTTTAATTAAGCTGCTACATTAAGGGCTTCTACTGTTTGACAGTTTATTGCAGGTAGTTAATTAATTAGGTCAATTAACTTTTATAATTATGGCAGCTTTTAATGGCAACCTGAACTAAAGAGGTCAACTGTTGGTCATTGACAATGTATCCACTGCTCAGTCAAGGTCGAAGGTTGTCTCTTGAGGTTGAGAGTGCAACCCATGCAGTGAGTCTGCAAGGTTGATGGTTTGGGTGTCTGCTTTTGAGTCAGGGATTGTTACACCTCATTTGAATATAGGCCTACCTTAATGGGCTTTGACCTTACCTCCTGGACAACAAGTCAAAGGTAAATGCATTTACAGGAAGCAGATTACGAATACCAACATGAAATTTGATCCCGCTGTAAAGTTAATGTGCTGTGAAAGGAAATTCTACTGCTACTTTGAGGCATTACCAGAGCCAGCCAATCAGAGTAACATAATAATAATAATAATAATATATTCTTTATTAATTCAAACTGACAATTACGCAGGATGATTACAATTCAGTATGAACGGATGATCACAAGTTATTACAGGAGTCGAATTTAACTGTATTCGGCAGCCATGCAAGGCGCCCATCACATCCTACATCTCATTTTACCAAAGCGCCATCTCGCAAATGATAGGCTGAGTGGACCTTTGGGAGGGTGCAGGAAGCGATCCCGCTTCCTACTGCTCTTCATGCCAGTGATGTTACCACTACTCCATGGACCCCTCCATGACCCCCCCCCACATAACACTTAATTGAGGAGTCGGCCATTCTGTTTAAGGGGTTTCAGATACCACTGTCAATCAGGCGTTTTCTCAATACAGGATCTCGAGGGTCTCTTGCTGGTCCGATGAGATCAATTGAGTCTTGTTTGTGTTGTATGTAATGAGACGAAACTCGTGGTTTCAGGTTTGTAAATAGGCAGTCATGAGTGTGCGTGTGTGACTCTATGCGAGTGCTTGTGTATACCTACCGGTTAAAATGTTTGTGGATGTAGATGTGTGTGAATGTGTGTGGTTGTCGATGAATGTGTGGTTGCGCATAGGTTAAGATCTGTTGTAAATTTGCTCAACTGTTGCATGTCATGTCTGTCTGTCCTCGCCTGCACTACTCGGGGGAGTTATGCAGACAAAGAAGGTTCAGCACGTGATAGCTGCGGACACGGTGGTGGCATAGCGGTAGGTCTGTCGTTTTGAGTTTTGCAGCTGGCGTAGAGGAAGGCACGGCAGACATTGACGTGTGTTCGTTTCTTGACTCTTTTCTATCGGATTTCGACTGTTTAGTTGATCTCTGCTTTTGACTTGAACAAATTATGGATTATTTTGTGCATTTTCGTGATGTGCCATTATATAGAACGTTTATTCTTTCGCTGACCATGAATACTTTAAAAGAACTTGGTTTTCCGGCCAGGAACTTGTCTGCTTCCCATGTGGTAGTGTTCTGCATAACATAGTTGAGAATTTGTAAAGCGCAATGTCAAGGAAAGACTCATCAGTAGCACCCCAACCCAGCAAAGACAACCCTCGTTCAAACAGATTTGACTTCGAGCGCTTACGGAACAGAGAAGGAGATAGGCTGACTAGCTCAGCTCTTGTTTTATGAGGAAGGTTGTTACAGGCCACAGACCAACAAAAGTAAAGCTGTGTTATAGAGGAATGAGCCGAGGGGACAAGAAGAACACGTTGGTTGGCTGAAGAAGAGACCTGCAACCAGGAACAGACGATGCAGAGATACACAGTGAGCCAGGAAAAGAAGGGGCAATTCTCACCAAGTAGTTCTGCATGAAAATTAAAATCCTAGATTTGATGCGTTGAGCGATAGGCAACCAGGGCAAGATATCGCACTTATAGGTAGAGAATGTGATTTTAGGAAAAGACCAGTAAAGGACAGAAAGATCAATCTTGGAGATTTGAATATGACCACCGAACCAAATAAATTGGGTTTTGTCAGAATTCAACCAAACACGGCTTGAGGACATCCAAGCAGCTATGGCCTGTGATGCATGCACAGTCTGACCAACTAGGGTCAATTAGGGTAGCCGCTGCTGCAGTCGTGCCATGAACATAAGCTTGGGTGTCATCAGCATATTGATGATAGGTAACCCCTTTTTGGATAGAATGCGACTCAAATCTTAATAGCGCTGTAGGAGAGTAGAATGATTTTGGTGTCAAAAGCAGCGCAACATCAAAAGGAGCCATCAGTATTACATACCTTTGATCAGAGGCCCTGAACACTTGAATGAGTAGGTTCGTAATAAGTGTTTCAGTAGAATGAAATCTATGGCATCCCAACTGGTGGAGGAAGGTAAGAGGAAATTAGATTCAAGGTAGGACGTTATTTGGGTACAGACAACTCTTTTGACCATTTTGGACAGGTAATTGAACCTGTACTTTCCTGTTTCTTTTGTAGTTTTGAGCACTGCCAGTTGATACATTGTGCACATATATTAAGGTCGTGGTATTTCTAAGGTCGCAGTATGCATTCATTCATTTCAAAAATTTATATAGCACCACCTTAAGAAGCCTACTCGGAGGTGCTCCCAACCCAACCATGATGATATAAACTAGACTTGAGCAGCTTGTGAAACAGAGACGTATTACTTCTTGGCAGCAGTTGTGTCGCCAAAGGGAGTCCGTTCCTGATGGTGGGGCCAACAACCGAGAAGGCACGATGCTGCCTAGTTGAGGTGTTGGCACGGGGGACCAGAAGCTTGCCATCAGAAGAAGAACGAAGAGCTCGACAGCCAGCCAAATCAGAAACAGGGCAGCAGTGCTCCCATATCTGGGGCAAAGACAAGATCCAAGATTGCCAGACCCAAGTGCAGCTGTTCTATAGCTGATGCTTTGTGAGATAGGAAGCCAGTGCAAAGTATCATGCATATAGTCCAAGACAGGAGCGTATTTAGGGATGTGCCCGACAATGAGACGGGCAGCATGCAGAAAAGTAGCAAACAGCTTCTAATTTCCTCCTGTCCTTTGCTTCCTTAGGACATCCTCATATTTCCAGTTCCTGTCATTATTATTTACTTTTTGCAACACTATTATGTTTAAAGGAGCACTGATATCAAAGGCAATTGTCTCTGAAGTTACGCACAGTTCAGCAATCTGATGTATGCCAATTTCACATTATGGATCGAGGATTTGAACCTGGGTTGCAAAGGGCACAAAACCAACAAGTCTGTCTCTTCGCCACTGTGCTTCTTCTGACTTGTTCACATTTACTGTCTGGGCTCTTATAACTAGTATTTTGTCAAGTTCTTACAGTATTGAAATGCGAAGAATCAGAGGAGGATAAACTTCATGAAAAGTCGGATTAGAGTTCAGCTCTTAGCAGTGACTATGCAGCTTTTTCATGAATTTGACATATGTGACACAAGGGATCAAAATGAGTCGGATGTCGGCAATTTACATTATTAGGAAAACAGCAAAATATGATCAGATGTCAATTTTTCTTATTTTCAGATTTTAATGAAAATGGGTGAAAAATTTTTGTTACATTTCTGATTTCTCACATTTGATGAAATTCAATGTTTTAATGTGTATTTTCAGAATTTTTTACAGAGAATACTTTTTTGTGTGATTATATATTAAAATAAATGAAAATTTAAAAAAAGCCATAATAGCATAATCATTCGTAACTTTGTCAAAAAATAAGGTAGAACCAAACTTTTGGTGTCATTTTAAAGCAAAATATGTGGTCTTTAAGAATATGTAAAATGCTTATATTCTAAAATTTCCGACATGCGACTCATTTTGATCCCTTGGGTCACTTATTCTTTGTGTGGATCTCATCTGATCCCGCTTTCTACTTAACCGGGCTATTTGTTCTTATCTTGTACACCGGTTTGCTTAGACCCCAACTGCTGTATATATCCTTTCACTGGGTTTGCAGAAATTAGTAAAAATCTCTGACTTTTGAGTGCTTATCCAAGCTGGGTGGTCCATCAGATGCTTACTTTCAATGCATAACTTCTATTCAGTTCTAGTCCAAAACATTCAACCTCAAAGGCACGCGTATTCTTGTGCCAGCTGATCAATGCTCGAGTCTCAATCAATACTAGTCAGCAGCATTTCAAAAGTAGTTGAATAAATGCTTTATGTAAATAATTGGAGATTGTGAAAACTGGTATAGATTTTGTGGTATTTTGTTCTGAAAGTATTCTTGTTTCTGCTGTTATATCGCAGTCTGTTGTTTTCTAACGTGGCAACACTTTCATCGTGCTCAAAATCTCCATTTTTTATTGGATTGGTTTTCAAGTTAAGATGAAGTCATTTCCAACGGCAATGCATGTAAAGAACTGAAAGGCTATGGTTTCAGGTTAATTTTCAATTAAATGCTCTGATGGTTTAGTCCATTATAGCGTAACAGGATGGATGACTGCCAAACTGCTTTACCTACTTTCTACATCTAGCAATGTTCCACATTTTAGCGATGTATCAGACCTGAACTGTTTGAATAGAAATGTTTCTGACTATACGTGACATGGCTTCAGGATTGAAAGAGAGCATTTTGCTTGGCAGATAAAATATGTTATGCCAAGAGTTGTAGGCCAGGAAGGATATCAACTGTCTTCAGCAGTCATGTGATATGTAGATAAGGTATGTATGTATGTATGTATGTATGAGTCAAGCCTCTTAACACTTTAACGACGAGCTGCATTGGTTTCCCAGTCGCTTTTACTACACTCTTGTCATTAAAGGTACATTTTAAGTACGATACCTCGCAAAAGTGAATGTGAAAGATGACCACATTGCAGTGATTTCTCTTCAGACAAGTTCCTTTCCTTCAATTTTCATTCTAAGTTGTTTCCTTGTAACTTATTTCCTTTCAGCTAGTTCCATTCAGGTCTACTGTCTTTCAGCCTACTTTCCTCCGAATGTACTTCTTTTCAACCAGCATGTATTTCCTTTCAGCATATTTTCTTCCAACCGGTTTCTTTTAAACCTATTTCCATTCAAACACTTGTCAGTATTACTGTCATAATTAAACGAATTTATTAGACAATGCACAGTTATTGGGTGGGGGACATGTATTGTTAAGGTTATATTGCAGCCGACTGCTTGTACGGAATTATCTATCTCTAATCAAATCTAATCGTATTGAATTGATAATTGTTCATCTATATGTTTGCATCAATCAAACTGAATAATCACCAGCAATCAAATTCTTATTTTACGATGCTAGTAATCTGATGTATTTCAGCATTGAGGGATCTAAAAAACGCGTATATCACATTTGAATCCCTGCTAATATTGAACCCAGTAAATTGACTGAATATGTGCATAAGATGTGCCCTAGACAATATTTTTTAATAGCAGCATGATTTGTCAATGACAGCTCATTTCCGTATGTTAACGCAAATCACCAACTGCGTGTACATTGTGACGCTGTGTGATAGATGATATTCAGATATGGCGATGAACTGTCAAATGAGTCATCCACATATGTGACTTGCTCCAAAAGGAGGCTTTTGTCCAAAAAATTAGTTTTTTATATTTTGTGCTAAAATTGATAATAATAATTTCAGTTTAAAATGTTGAAAAAAAGTATTCTATCTTGATGGGTTCCAGAGATATGAATTTCATAAGTTTTTGCTACTCGAAAGTACAATTTCGAGAAAATACATGCAAAGTTTATTATCTTAATACAAACCCTAGATAGATTGCAAAGTTTATGTGTAAATTTGTCATGAAATAGGTGCATATTATCAAAATAATATTTTTCCATATAATATAAGATCCTATTTATTGATATATGAAAAAACTGAAAAGTGAAAAATTTACACCTGATTGATGTTTTGCTAATTTCTTCAGATGAACTGTCAAATGAGTCATCCACATATATGTGACAATAGAATTTGATTAGTTTTACCTGATTGTTTCACCCACCAGTTGGAACTAGGCTTTTTAGGCACCCTCGTTATTGGTCATAGCCACATTTTTACCATGTTGCTCGATGGTTTTATGTTAATGTTGATCATTCTATGATGTTACATGATTTTCTCTTGAGCAGACGTACTTGAATTGTTGAAGGGGAAACAATGTGCTTCATAGTATCTAGTTTGTTCACCTCTAATAAATGATTGTTCTGTCACATTGGTAAACATTCTGGTGAGAAATCTCACAGACCAGTTCTCTTCAGTTGTATTTTGCAGAGGAGGTACTTTGTGGAACAGTATTCTGTCTTAACTTATTGAAAATTGATCATGATGTTTAATTATTTATTAACCTGCATATGAGAATGGTTTGTTTTATTTATTTATTTATCGATCTGTTGCTGACAATGTATCACTTTTTAATTAATTTATTGATGAGTTGTCATAATTTAATTATTTAGCAACCTATTTATGCAAATGGATTGTTTTCCTTAATTTGTTGGTTTATTTATGGAAAAAGATTTAGGTTGATTCATTAACTTAGTCATGCCCGGTATGACTTTTTACATGGGCTTCAGATTTCGTTGACCTCTTTGACCTATTTCTATTGCTGCATGTTGTGTCTCTGACACCTTGATGCTATTTCTAAACAGCAATTCAGAACATTCTTGTGCAATTTGTCAACTATTAAAGTAAGAAATTGAGCTTTCATCTTTCTAAGGACGTGCATTTTCTTGTTGTAGTGCTTGACCCCAAAGTTACTGATGGTAAATCAATTTTACCACAATCTTTACTTTACAAATACTTTTTAATATCAGTTTTGTTGTTTCATTTCTCCATGTCATCATATGAAATTGCCAGTTTTGTCAGAGAGAATATGTTCGGTTTTTTAAGTATCTGTTTTAAGTCGAAATGGCTGACATCTTCTGCAGGACTGAACCTTGGCGGCATTGGACCGCTGACCAAATGATTATTGCATCGCTATGATTGTTCAGCTTTAATTTGTTAAATCCGTACACTCTTTTATTTCCATCCGCAAATCAATCCCTCGTTATCGCCATGCTGTTCTACTTTCATATAAAAAGATGAGAATAACTTTGAAATTTAAAGTCATGTTTGCTCTCTGCCGTGCATAAGTCCAAAGGTTTCAGTTACCAGTTGGGTTTCCATGGTTGCTCCCATTTTTATTCCCCATTCACAGTGACTCTGGGATCAGGCCACGTGATGACGTTTCTGGTCGTTTTTACTGTTAATATCTTTTGGCATATACCTGTATGATACATGTATATAAAAAAATGTATACATATTCATATATATATATATATACCTGCATGTACCACATATATGTACATGCATATTTGTATATGTATGTAGGTTTGTACGTGCATATTTGTGTATGTATAATGATACATGTGGATGCACCAAGATTTTTCACTGGGTGTTCGAGATCTGGGAAATGTGGCTACCAATGGTGTGTTGAAGCAGTTGGATAAATTGTGTCACATATTGAACTAGTCTGTGTACAAGTTTTGTCACAGTCTCGGTTTTTTTTTAGCAAGGAAAAACACATTAGGCTAACTTATGTCAAGCAGAAGCCTTCCAAACTGAGGCAACTGTGATGAAAGTGTGTGTTGTTCAGTATTTTTCACTTTTATAGGGTAGGCACAATTATTGACCAGATCCCGGTTCAAAACAAACACTTTGCATGAGCCCTCTGTCCCCCTTGTCACTGATCTGACTACCGTGCACATGTCAAGGTTAGCCATGTCATGTCAAGCGTAGCTCTAAAGATTTAAATAAATGAACTGAACTGAAATATACTTTACTAAACACCAGTAATCATATGATTAGTGAGAGCAAATGCTTGATTATATTGCCCATAGCTGCTGTACCTCTGAGTGTTGTGTTTCAAGAGGATATATTAAGCCTGTCACAGGTTTACCCTACCTTAACTTACTGTGGGTATTTCTATGAGCAAGCCATCTTGTACAGCATTTTATTTCAGTGGCATTTGGATTCTGACACAAACTGAGGAATTGGCTGCATGTTGTATGGATTTCTGTAGGCTGGGGAGTTTTGTCTTTGTTAGAAAGTTGAGATCATGCACCTGTGATGTTGGTAAGAAGAGAGCATATACCGCGCATAAGCTGGCTAGCGCTCTGTGATGCACCAGAGGGAATGGTTAACCAAGATTTGACTGCGATGTACTTGAGTTAACTGTATGTTGGGATGGAAATAACATGGTTTGTTGTTTCTGGCCATTTTTGCAGGATTGAATTAAATGGTTTGTTTGTAGTTCATGCAGAGATGGGGTTGTCATGGCTACTGTTGCTATGAGACCATTTGGTGCTGATAACTTTATTGATGCAGAGAAGAGAACTTGTTAATATTGTTGTCCTGGCTTTTGATAACCATTCTCTATTTTAAGCATTTATGAACTGCTCTGTTGAAAATAAAAGAATGAATATATTTGCGCACTGCCTTTTCTATTTGAGATTCTTTTGATACAAGGTGGGTTGTTTTGGGTGAAATATGAGTATGTCCAGATAATGTCTATCACAGAATGAGTGCTATAGATGAGCATATGTATAGATATGTGTGTTATTGTATTGTATGTATCTGTATATGTTACTGTATGTGTCTGTGTGTGCACATTGTAGCAGTAACCCCTCCACGTTGAAAACTAGCCTACTATACTTAACCCACTTTCCTTTGGAGGGAACTTGGTCAGCCTCCTTAGATACGAGTCTCCTTAGCAACCAGCCTCTTTGGCAACCAGCCTCTGTAATGACCAGCCTCTTTAATAACCAGACTCATTGGCAACCACTCGGACAGCTAGACTCATTAGCTATTACAGGCTCTTTGGCGATCAGGATCCTTAGCAACCAGCCTCCTTAGACTGCGTACTAAAGGAGCAGTGCTGGAATAGTGCAAGAAATTGTGTGTAGTGGAAACCAGTGACTTGTGGAGACGAGAGAGGACTTGAGGTAGAGTTCAGATCAAAGGAACTGGTGAAGAAGACTGGGGTGTCCTCTGTAGCGAAGATGTGGAAGGAAGAAGCACAACTTGGAAGAGAGCAGCCACACCATCAAGGACCTGCCACTTCAAAATTATAGGCAAATTTAAGGACAGTTATTCATTGAACAGTGCTGTCAAGTTACCTACTTACTGCCCGCCGACGGATTCTAAGTGGCCCGCCCCAGCTCACTAAATATTTGCAATTTCTGTAAAAATGAAGTAAAAAACAAAGTCACTGCCCTATACCTGCATAGCTATTAGTGCTTTAGCATTTATTTTTGTTATTGAACTATTATAAAGCATGATGCACATTCCATACATACAATATTCATTATTATTACACAATAATTTTAATACAGTTAATATTTTCAATAAATTTTAGTCGCTGCTTTTGAGTTTAATGGTGCGGCCCTCGGCTTCAAGAATAACTTCTGCGGTGGCTCGCGGGGTCAACCAGGTTGGACAGCACTGCATTAGAAGAAATTAAAGTTTAAGCTTGACACTCCTTGCACATGCAGACAGAACCCAAGTGGGACATTGGTTTATTGTACTGTATTGTATTGTATTTTCGTTTATTTCAAAACTTGCTGTCAAGACGCAACAAGTAACATCAATGCATGATTATGCAGTTATAGTGTTATAGACTATAGTACTATTATAGCTTTAGGCCTAGATAATGCACTGTTCAGCACTATAATAGGTATAGTTCTAATAGGGCAAATTGGATTGGATTATAGTATTGATAGTGAGGCTAAAGACAGCTGCTAGTAAATGTCTTTGAACATCTGGTGTGGTAAAAAGTTCTTGCTATCCTTGGCTGGCAGGGCAAAGGGGTGGGGCCTGAGTCGCAGATTGTATCGGCTATCCTGGCGCTCGTGGCACATTCGACGTAGAACGTGTTTAGGTTCGCTTATTATGGCCTTAAACAGCGCGTCGTCAGCTCGGTTAGCCAAGCTTTCAACTGTTGGGGCCTCCTGCGGCAGAAACCCAGCTCGCCTAAGTCGATTAGTGAAGCGTTCCAAGCGATCACGATCTCCGCCACTCAGGAACCCCCACCACGCCGGAGACTTCAGGTCATCCTGGTTGTAGTCATCAGTAGACCAAGTGACCCATGTTGACCACAATATGAATGTATGTGTACATGTACATATTTGTGTGTTATCGCCCATAACAATCTTCCATTGTGTGTGTGTGTGTGTGTGTGTGTGTGTGTGTGTGTGTGTGTGTGTGTGTGTGTGTGTGTGTGTTTGTGTGTGTGTGTGTGTGCCTATGTGTGTGTGTATGTGTGCATGTGTGCGTGCGTATGTGCATTGTATATATCTGGATATCCGTATATGGGAATTTTGGAAAACAATATAAGCGACAATATGCTGTGTACATGCAGTAGTAAGTGAAAACAAAACAATTTGTCTAGTTTGAATTGAAATGCTATTGAAAGCAGTATTTTAAAATAACTCTACTATATGTTGCTATTGTATGCCTGTCTGAAGCTCAGTTTTGGCCAACAACTGATGTTCAAAACTGCTAAGGAAATTATGCCTGCCAGGCTGCCGCAAATTTTTTTATTGTATTGAAACTATAGGAAGCCTAAATGTAATATCTTGCTTGCTCTGTGCAAAGCATGATGTACATTTGCTTTATCCAAAGCCCAGATTTTGTTTTTAATGGTATCAGTTGACCAACCAAACCCACCTCACAATTTTATCTATGACTCACTGTAAACATTTAGTAGTAGTGGTAGTAGTAGTGGTAGTGGTACTTAACAGCAGAAAAAGCCGAGTATGATTACCATTGTGAATGTTCAACTTCATGATGATATCTGCAGAGTGGCAAATTGGTGATTGCCTATACCGTAGTATAGTAAAAATCTTATAATATTCTTGTGGCCTTGAAAAGAAATGCTTATGTTATGATAACATATCACAAACAGAATTGAATATCAATCAATCAATCAACGAATCGAATATCACTGAAACTCACGGTTTAAGCAGGTAGCAAAAACCTTGCTCATGTGAAAGCGTTAGGGTCATTTTCTCTTGCTCTTGTCCAGCTTCCAGATGGCGCTAGCGTGTAAAGGATGTGTTGCATCTATGAATATGTCATTCGTTTCATAATGTGCAGCTTTTGAAGGAGTTTAGCACGAAATGGAGCAAATAAAACGCCAGACGCAGAAGTCAATTATTACGATATTTTAGAAAATATATTTAAAATCCAGAATGAATACGAATATCGTAAGTGTTAACGGAAACCGCGTTGTCGGGTACTTTGTTGACATTCGCAACGGCCTTCGCATTCAGTGGCCACAGTTAGTGGGAGGCCAGCTGCTGGACGAACAGTCACGAACACGGAGAAATTATTACACGACAATCATAATTTTATAAAGATTTTATGATAATATGTTATTATGCGACTAGGCGCCATGGACTGAACTGCGAGGGAACCTTAAGCGTGAGGGTTCTTGGAAGTCGGCGATCATTCCTGGAAAAGTTATTGCGAGAATCGTGTGCGTTTTTTAGACAGTTCGTGTTTAGTTATTGGGATTATTTGGCTGTGGTATTTATGTATGCCATGCGTTTTCGTTGGTAGTGTCAGAGATTCAGTGGAGAGGAACTTAATGAACCCTTTTCGTTTTTAGGAATGCTCTTAACAGAAGTCGTAAGTATTATTTGATGATTATTACTTTTAAAAGTTTATCTATGTTGTGTTCATTCATTCAGAGCATTTATGTAGCACCCCTTCAGTGGCGGATCCAGAGGGGGGCGATTGGGGCGATCGCCCCCCCTAAGAGTCTGAAAATTTATTTTTTAATATTAGGACTTGATGGCTATTTGTGTTATTTAAACAAATTAATTTAATATATTATCTGCACACACAGCACCTATATTATTACTCTTTGCATAGCCTACCCTAAAATAATGTGTTCTCTGATATGACGAATGTGTTCCGTAGTTTTGCCCACTGGATGACTTTAGCCCAAGTTGAAAAATTACTTTTTCACCTTCTGGCTTTCTGTAGTTATCACGTGGTTTCGACATCAACGAAGTCTATGTTATTATTACCATGTAACTTCAACTCCATTTTAGCATATTTTATTATTCCTCTGTAGGCTTATATATATATAGACTACTCCATATGTTAACGTAGCCTACTTTATTCAAACGATATAAAACCTAAGAAGCAATCATTTGGATTGGTGAAAATAATTCTTTGCATTAATGGAAGTTAGATTGATTAAATTATTCTTTGCGTAAGCCTAAATAGAACTTTGATTAATCAAACATTATTCTTTGCTTAAATAGAAGTTTAATTTATTAAAATAATTCTTTGCGTAAACAGAAGTTGGATTGATGACAGTATACGCTAATCATTAAGCTACAAATCATTCAAATAATTAGCCTAAATAGGCCTACGCTAAAATGCAGTTGACCATCCATAATAATTAAATACGCTATTAGGCCTACTCTTTACTGGGAAAAAACAAGAATACCATTCATTCATTCATACTGAACATTTAGGTAGCGGACCTTCAAGAAAACTACTCAGAGGCGCTCCCAACTCCAGCACGGCCAAAACGAACAGTCTTAAGTTGAGAAAAGAACATGGGAGAGAAGGTCCTATACGAAAGAGGCGAAGCTTCAGAGGGAGGCCTTTCGAGGTCGAGGGACCACCACCGAGAAAGCGCGGCTCTGCATGAATAGTAGAGGTACGGACAAAAGGGACAGGCAGGAGACCTGTTAAGATGAGCGGAGGGATCGAGAGCCCCTAGCACTAAGGACAGGGCAACATAGCTCGCGAAGATAGGCAGGACCGAGGCTCAATAGGCAGCGCCAGACTTGGTCAGCTACTGCTATCCTAAACGCAATCTGAGGGGAGCCAGTGGAGTACGTCGTGAATGTATCAATAGAGGTGCACGGCCGATAAGGCGGGCAGCAGAACGCAAGATCCGATCCAAGCAACCCAGTCGACTAGCTGGGAGGCCAGCATGGAGCGAGCAACAGCTGCAGTCAAGTCTAGTTGTGACGAAGGTATGGATAAGAGTGGAGGTAGCAGAAGCAGTGAGTGGCATGTCCAAGGTGACGCCTAGGTCACGTACAGCAGTAATTAACAGTTATGATGTATACAATTTAGTCTTACCGCTTCGTGAATGACAATCGGTAAACGTGTAGCCATTATTTTTTAAATCAAAATTTGGTTCTTTTCATTGTAAAATTTGTTGAAATTTCTTCAGAAATGTTTGTGAGCCTAAAAGAATTCTTCTAATGGTACCGGTCAGCATTTCATCAGTGATAGGAGCTTCTCTTCATCACTTCAACTAAAAACATGGCTGAGAGACCAAACGGGTCAGGAAAGTTGACCTGTTTAGCCGGTCAACTCCTGAACGCGCATCAAGAAATTTAAGTAGATGCCGAGAAAGTGATTGATGACTTTGCGAAGATTGGAAACAGAAGATTGGAATTTGTCTTGTAGGCTAACATGTTATAAAGTTCAAAAACTATTAATTTGATCAGTCATTTTAATTATAATTCCTTTGGCCTTGCAAACAATAATTATTTAGGATTAAATGGTTAATAAAAATCAACTATTAATTCTTCAAATAATTGTCGCAAGGATCCATAGGCTAATACTTGATAGGTAGTGCTTTTACTTTTGCAGCGGTTTTTATTTGCAAAATTCTTGGTATGAAATTTTTTAAATTTATATTGCGCTAGGTTATTTACTAAATCGCTCATGGGAGCCCACAGAAATCGCCCCCCGTACAGGAAAAGTCTAGATCCGCCCCTGCACCCCTTCCAAAAGCTACTCAGGAGTGCTCCCGGGCCACGGCCTAACCACGACTAGCCAAGAATGCAACAAGAAACCAGAGCAGCTGTTATAATTTATATTAGAAGTTCTTTTAAACATTCACTAAAAATTACCTAAAAACGAGATTTGCAATTGAAAATCTGAACGTGAATGAGTTTCTTTGAAACTCTATTTTAGCGTATTTTGTTATTCCCATGAATATTCAACTCCAATTTTATTACTCCCTGTAGGCCTTAGTCAACACCATTTTAACATATTTAATTCAAACAATATAAAACCAAAGAAACAATCATTTTGATTGATGAAAACTAAATCTTTGCATAAATATAAGTTGGACTGATGAAAATTATTCTTTGCACAAACAGAAGTTGGATTGATGAAATATAATTCTTTGCATAAATAGAAATTGGATTGATGAAAATAATTCTTTGCATAATAGAAGTTGGATTGATGACAGTTATCATTAAAATCATTGAAATAATTAAATACGTTATAATGGAGTTGACCATCCATGATTATAAAATATGCTGGTACTTTTTAATGGAAAAAACAAGAATAAAATATGCTGAAATGGAGTTTTACCTAAGTTTCTTTGAAAAGGATGACAGTGTTTGTTTGATGTGACCATATATTGTGCCATTAAGAGAATACTATGGCTGTAATAAAACGTAATTGGACATTTATCTGGAACTACCTTTGATAAAACGTGCAATTCACAACATGAAAGCGTGTGGTTGACCTACAGACAAGACAGTCATCAGTTTCCTCCTAACTTTCATTTGAAAGCTTTGGTTGTGTCCATTGAGTCAGTACAGCTAAAAGACTCCGCAACCAACACCACACCTGAACACTGCTGTCTCTTGAACAGGCTTATGCTATACTCAGCTTCTTACTTTCTAGTTGTTAATTGGCATTCTTCTTTTGGTTCTCTGCCTTGCTAGGCAGGTTCGTACGTCCAATTTCGCCATTCATCACGTTTTCTGGCTCTTTCCTTCAGTTTGCTGTAATCTTCCTCCAACATCCAGTCCAACAACATCATTCTCGATCTTCCTCGTGTCTTCTTTCCCTCCATTCTTCCCTCAATTATAATTCTTAGAAGGGAATCTAATTGGCATTAGAGGTATTCAAATTTTTTATAATTTGGGTCTAGTACTTGGTGGCGGCACTACACCAGGGCAAGCAAGGGCAAATGCCCTGCTAAAAAAGCCTTTGCCCTGGTCGTTGCCCTGCCAGAATTTTTGCCCTGCCGAGAATTTATTTGGGGCATAAATCGCCCCTGCACAGTCTGCACTGGTTACTTGTATGATTGCCCTGGTTATACCCTGGTTACAAAAAATGTCTGGTGCCGCCATTGCTAGTACTTGAGTTCATTCTGAACTGGTACTCAGCTACGAGTCACTCTGTCACTGTATACAATTAATACTTCAATGTTTCTTGTAGGAACTTAAAGATGTATTTATAAGCAAAGGCAACACCACATATATAATTCTTAAATACATTTCTTTGTGGTGAAGTTTGATTGAGGTGGGGCTGTTCCAAGCAGGTAAACTTTCCATAGCTGCAAAATTATAGCCCCTATACATGACAACGGAACCGGACCATCGTTCAGTTGTAAGTCAATATCATTAACTAAGTAATTGCTTCTCCCACCTGTCACAGCAGCTGCTAGCCTAGCTAGGTACTAGTGTGTCTGTGGTGACTTACACCTGCGCTCGGCTGCTGCATGCACAGAGAGGTGAGAGCATGTGTGTCATTGTCTGGTGGTCATCACAATTAAAGTAGTTGATGAGAATCACAGCATGGCTGCTCACCTTCAGACAGGTACAATGGCAGCTACAGGTGCCCATTATCATTTAATGAACTGTTGTAAGCCTGCACTTTGCAATTGGTACTGTATAAATGTTTGGTTTAATATGTTACATAGTGAAGATTGTGAGGTTACCAAATTTCTTTAGAATTAGTTTAGTTTGCGCTTGGTTGCTAAGTGGAATGATTCATCCTGTCATTGCATCTTTCTGGATTTGACTCTTTGGCTGTCTGCCTGGCTTGCAGAACATTCAGTTTGAACAAAGCTTTGAAGTTGTGAGTAAAGCAGTCACATAGTCACGTAGTTAGAATCCTGTAACAGTGACCATTCATTTAACTCTGCTAATTGGCTTTTTTGATAATGATGCAGTTTTGTAACACTTTACAGGTGCAGATGCTATGTTCTTACTGACTTACTTAAGTTACTTATGTTATAGAGTCCAACTACGAAACTGCTTCCGTAGACTATGCTTGAGGTGATGGACTCGGCCGCAATGGCAGGCAAGCCACATGCATTTGTGGATGCGCCCGTCAGTCGTCGGGCAGAGGGCGCCATGGATGCCCATGCTGTTCGCCGGCCGAGGAAAGTCCACATATACTGCAATGGCGACCGGTTCTTCCGTGGAAAGCTGGTTCACCTGAACCTCAACCGATATAGAAACTTCAATGACCTCCTGAACGACCTCACAGGCAAACTGCCAAACACTATGCACCTGACTTACGGTGTAAGACAGATATTTACACCGGTTACGGGTCGTAAGATTCGCGATATTTCCCAGATGCAGGATGGCATGGAATATGTCTGTGCGGGTTTTGAGACGTTTAAACCCATGAAGTACGGTTCCGATGCAGTAACGGAGTCTTGGTCATTTGGTGAGTCACTATTTATGCTTCAACAATTACATTTTTCATCTCTTTCCTATATTTATATTATGTTTTTATTGAGAATTATTGCTGCTCAGTGGACCAAGATACTATTTGCTTGCTTGATCTGCTGTGGATGAAGTATGATGTGTCTTGATATTAGAGATCCTGCTGTAACTTCTTCCTACTAGAATAAAACAATGATGAAGTTTCGCTTGGGTTGGGAAGATGTCCAGGGTCTTTGAAAATGAACAAGTGTTCCCTTAAGCAAGTGAACTTGCCCAAGAGGAACCTGAACAATGGCCGTCTTATTATCTTTTTCTGTTGTCTTTGGGATAGTGACTGTGACCTCGGCATTTCTTGTTTATCAGTATTTGTAAGGGAATTTATTAGTGTATAGTGCTGAGCTGAAACTATGCAATTGAGGTAATGAATGTGTTTGGTCATAATATATATAGATGTAAAAGCTGTGCTACAGTGCTTATGAATAAGCCGATGCCCTGCGCTTAGCTTTCAAGTGGCACTTTCGAAATTTGGAGTTTATGATTACGATGTCTAGTTTAGTGGCTTTGCATCATGTAGCAAAAATATATTTTGTGGCCTTTCAGTAATTGAGTGCTCTGAGTTCTATCCAGACTTTCATTGGCTTGTGTGAGACTGTTACTGTACTGTTTCTGGACCATTGGTGGTAGTTTTAGACCAGTTTTGACTGTTCTTGATTATTATTTTATTCGTTCATTGGCACTCAAGACAGCTGACATACCGCAACTGATTACAACGAGTTCAGCAGAATAATAAAGATAGAGTTCAAAATGTATAACTATGGTTCAAGAGATTGTACTATAATATTATATCGTACAATTTGTCAAAGACTCAAATTGTTGGCAGTATAGGACACAAGGGATATAATTTTTTGATAGCAGTCCTTAAACCCTTCTTATCTGTTCTGGATCATATTTAGTAGTTCTGAGACCCTTCTTCGCATGCCTGGACCATTTCTAGCACTTATAAGACCATTCTTGGCTGTTCTCGGCCATTTGCAACTGTGTTTGACTGTCCTAGATTGCCATGGTTGTTACAAAAGGTTTCTTAGTAGTTCTAGACGTAGCTTTGCAGACTTCTGTTTACATATTTTTCTATGTCATTGTCATGTATACTAGTATATGCTAATGTAGCATCTGTTCGGTATTGTTTGCAAGGCTTATGCTGAGTCTAGAAGATCTAAGGTGTTATATTTGATTAATGGTGAAGACTATTAAAATGACACCTATGCCTGTTGTGCTGTGCTCGTAGAACAGTTATCACAGTGTGTGTTTTTATTAATGTCTTCACCTGCAGCCTATACAGCTCCTAAAAATCTTCTGTGCCATATCCAGAGCAACCAACTTTATCACGGTAAGTCACTTCTTTGCAGCATCTCCACTTTGGAGATCAGCAGCCTGACCTATTGTGCAGGAACTGTTTAACCATTGCACTTTTCATCTTTCCGATCACGCTTGTGCACACTCTTTACAGTGCTACTCACTTTTCAACTTTAATTTGTAAGAAACAAAGATGCAGTTTTGTTTGTTACAAATTTTCATAACGATGCTGGTGATGACAACAATGATGGTAGTTGTAGTGGTAATGATAATGATGGGAATAGTAATAATAATAATCATAAAAAAATAATCATTGTGAGCATGGCTTTTATGTCGCGATGTAGCAGACTTACTGATTAAAGTTCTAACAGAATCAGTTGCATTCAGGAACAGCAATCATTTATGCTGATGTGTTAATCATATATGTGGCCTGTAGGCCTATGGAGATTTATTTCCGAGGGAGTTGATCATTGTGCAAATGAGCCTGAAGCTATTTCACTGAGTGAAAAATGTGACCATTAGTGCATTACATCTGAAATCAGTTGCAACATGACTTTGCTCAGGAGCAGCATCTGTAGGTATACAAGCAGTGCTTTGTCCTCTTCACTTTTATTGTCTGATGCTATGGACTGGATTGACAAAGAATGGCTTGAGAAAGAAAGGGTGGACTGGATCATGATAGAAGAGTCAAAATTCTGTCAGATTTATTGAAAGAGTATGCAAGCATACATTGGTGAGGTGAGAACAGCAGAGAGAATAGCTAACCTAAATATACTATATACAGTCAAATTCCATTAACACACAGATTTATCTGCTAAATACAGTAGCAGCTGTCGCCCAGGTAATTATGGCAGGCCTACTTGTGCCCTTGCTGGCCATGACTGGTCTAGCTAACACCGGGAGGAGCTTGACTACTGTCTCTGCCAAGGTGACACGATCTGTGTATGGATACCCCAGGCAGGCAGTACTAAGACACTATGCACTTTAAAATGTCTGGAAATGGTGTATGTTGCTGTAGCATGAACCATAGATTGATAATCGCAATCACTTTTATGCATATCCAGACAGCAATTTGGCCTATCAAAGTAATTGTACGAAATCATCTCTAAGCAGGCTACAGTGCGTGTACCTTTAGATCAGAATCTAGCGTAAGCCTTTGAGCTTTATAGCCACTGTAGACTGTTACATAAATGATAGACTACTGTATTTCAACATGGTCCTCTTAACTTGAGTCCATTAATTAACATGCAGTCGTGGTGGTTTAACCTTCTGACAAAGTTCTGCATAAAAGTGGGTCTGCACTGTATTATCCTTGTGCTCTTGAGTGTTGCTTCTGCTTCATTTCTAGTTCATTTAGATCAAGGTTTCCCAAAATGTATTCTGCGGAACCTGAGGGTTCCATGTGCCCAATTATTTCTAGAAATGCGCTAAAACAATTGTTGATAAAACTGCTCAGTTTAAACTTTAAACTTTAAAGTTAAAACTAAAAAGTAGTCTAAAAACAAGTACAGTAAAAGCATGTTTGCTTTTTGTTTATTGGCTGCAAGCATTTATATAGCGCATATTCAACGTAACTACTCAGATTCGGTAGACTAGTTTTACTTATTATCTATTGTGTCATACGTTAAAAATTAATCGCGTTATTACAAATTCTAATCGTGCAATTAATTTCGATTAAAATTTTTAATCGTTGCCCACCCCTATAAATTATACATGTCAGACTCCGAGGTGAAGAAAAGGGTTCCATGGGAAAATTTCATTTAAAATAATTTATAATAGTAATTTTTGTCGATTAAAACTGTATATACCCAACACTGTTTAAAATACTATGCCAGAACAAGTTTTACTAATAGATCGGGGTACATTCAACAAATTTCAGATCAAGACGGTTCTTTAGCCAAAAAATGTTGGGAAGGTTTAGATGTTCCATTCCCTCGCACAACTGTAGTCAGTTGTTGAGTTCACGACAGCCAAGTGTTTGCTACAACCGTATCCATCTGGTGTTTGACAGCCAATCAGATTATCTAATACTCCAACTTGGACCTTAGCTTCTTAACGGCTCTTGTGGTCATGTCGTAGTCAAGTGGCCGATATTTCTTGCAAAAGCTGTGCTTACCGGTAATTCGATTTTTTTGCATGGGAAATTTAAATGATACTTCAAGTCTGTCAAGTGTTGCCAGCACATTATAATAAATACGGTATCATAGTCCATGTTGAAAATCTAACCATTGAGTCTGTCAGTTCGGTGAGAAGATTTGTTGTATAGATTTGTGTAGAGTTTATAAGTACCGCACGTGTGTATTCAGCGTCTTACAGTGAAGAGTTTCTGGTGTTAGCATGTTCTTGGAACACATTTAATATCTGCAGTTTCTTATCAGGCACTCTTAAAGGTGCTATTTTAATCTCTATATACATGAAATTGTAGTTAGTGTAGGTTCTTCTGCAGCTTTGTTGAATTGCTGTGAGACGCAGTGTTGGAGATTGTTGCGAAATTGACTGTAGATGGGCTACAGTACTAAGCAGAGTGATATAAAATTTCAAGCTGATCTCTTGTAGAAGTTCACCATAAATAAATTTTATGCTGAATTGTAATAATATATGACAGGACTATTCTTTTGAATTTCAAACTCATATCTTATCCGGGTGCAGTAAAAATATTTTGTCAATTTGAATTGTTTAGATGTTGTTGTGTTCTTACTGTTTAAGGTCGTTCCCGTGGTGGTGGTGCTGGCGGTGGTGGTGCCGGTGGTGGTGGTGGAATAGAACCTTTTGGTGACACAAAATCCTCTCCTCCATCCTTTGGTGGTCCAAATGCATTTCATCCTCAGCGCCACGTCCGTCAGAAGCCTCTGACCGGCCAAAAGTTTGCTACATTACGTCCTGGAATTTGGAGCATACAGGCGTCAACAGATTCATTTGCAAAGCCCAAGGTCGTAACGATATTCCGCAGCGGGGTCAGACCGTGTCCAAATGTCAAGATTCTTCTCAACCGTCATGGCGTCCAGTCCCTCGAACAACTCCTAAGAGATGTTTCGGAGGCGTTTGGACCTAAATGGACAGGAAGCCGGCTGCAGAAGCTGTACTCCATACGAGGTCGAGAGGTCAACAGCACCGGTGACTTCTTCCGAGGTGACGACATATTCATAGGTGTTGGGGACAACGACCCGACCTTGGCAGAGGTCAGTGAGATTCTGGATCAACTGTATCCCGACAGTCCGTACGCAGATCTGATGCTGAGGAAATGGGAGCATGCCAAAAAGCGCCGGAATCGTCAGGCAGGTCACAGAAAGGAAGCATTTCTGGAGAGGGATGTCGAGAGCAAAGCAGACGTCGGTGCAGAAGATGGTGGAGAAACGAGGAGACGAGATAAAGAAGATGCTCTTGCTAACGACCGTGTCTTTGAAAAGGAACGACTGAGTGAAAGAGAGACCGCAAGGAAGATGGGTGATGAGCATCTTAGAGGAAATGTTTCAGTGGAAGACCCTCTGATCAACGAAGCTAAGGATGGCGTTTCTGGAAGGAATACGAGGACAGATGGAAATTATAGAGTTAGACGTTCACAGGTGAATACAAAGCAGAGAAGGAAGAAAGTTCTGGAATATGAAGAGTCTGAAGAATCCCAGCAACAGGAACAAGAGCTGGAAAAGGAAAGAGAAAGCAAGAAAGATAGGGAGAAGGAGTTGGAGAAGGAGGTGGAAAGGTTGGAAGAGCAAGAGAGACAGAGGCAGAGAGAGCAAGAGAGGGAGAGACAGAAACAGAAAGCGGAGGAACTCGAGAAGGAAAGAGTGGAGAAGGAAAGAGAGGATATGGAAAGAACAAAAGAGCAGGAGAGGGAGAGACCAAGACGGAGAGACAAGGGAAGGGAGAGCAAACTGGAGAAGGATTTGGAGAGGGAGAAAGAGCAAGAGAGGAAGAGACAGAAACAGAAGGAGGAAGAACAGGAGAAGGAAAGAGAGGATACGGAGAGAACAAAAGAGCAGGAGAGGCAGAGGCAGAGAGGCAAGGGAAGGGAGAGCAAAATGGAGAAGGATTTGGAGAGGGAGAAAGAGCAGAGAGGAGAAAGAGAGAGGGAGAAGGAAAAGAGAGAGGGAGAAAGAAAGAGAGAGGGAGAAGGAAAGAGAGAGGGAGAAAGAAAGAAAGGAGAAAGAAAGAGAGAGGGAGATGGAGCGAGCAAGGGAGCAGGAGAAGGAGAGAGAGTTGGAAAGAGCGAAGGAAGTGCAGATACAGAGAAGGCGGAAGCCACAGGTACGACTGAAGCCAATCCATGAGCCATTGAGAGGCAATGCATCCCGAGACAGACATGAAAAGGAAGACGGCTACTTGGACAGTAACAGGGAAGAGAACGTACGCCTTCGATACATCCGGAAGGATGATTTGACGACCGCTCGTGATAAAGGAAGCTTAAGAGATCTGGTGACTGTTGAACCGATGACAACTCCTGGAAGAAAAGTCATTAAGGGAGGGGAAGACATTGGAAAACATCGTGAAGACCGGCCAAAAAATGACGAGAAGAACGATGACAGCAAGCAAAAGAATGGTGAAGATGACTTAGAAGAACAAGCTGCAAAACACAGCAATACAAACGAGTTTCGAATTCTGAGCAGTCACTCTCGAAAAAACGAAGTGTTGAAAGAGAAGTTCAGAAACGATGAGAACAAGGTAAATGATGCAAAAGCCAAAGCAGAAGTTGAGACGCAAAGCGATGTGTCGCAAAGCCGGGTGGTAGGGGCTGATGGTGAAAACAAAGAAACTGTTCCACCTGGTGATACTAGTAGAATACCTCCAAGGAAGAAGCGTTCCAAACCGATCATCTATAAATCGAAGGTGGAGAGACAGATTTCAAATGCAGAGCATGTCACTGAGAAGTATGATCTCGGCAAAGTGCTTGGTGACGGGAACTTTGCAGTCGTCAAGCAGTGTCACCATAGGTCAAGCACCCGTGAATATGCGATGAAGGTGATTGACAAGTCAAAGCTGCGTGGAAAGGAAAGCATGATTGAAAACGAGATTGTTCTTATGAAGGCCTGTGATCATCCAAACATTGTCAAGCTGTACGAGGAGTATGAGACAAAGGCTGAGATTTATCTTGTCATGGAGCTTGTGAAGGTTGGTGCATTTCTTCTAACCTGTTCAATCGTCTGTCATCAGTCAAGATTTTAGATTTGTCTTCAAATCTTTTTCTTTGCAGTTAGTCTGTTTTAAATCTCCATAACCCTAACCACAGTGTGAACTCATTAATGCAAAGTCATTGGAGATATGCTTTACGATGCAATGTGCAAACCAGGCAGCATGCTAAAAGTGATGATGCTGAAAAGTCAGTACTTAGTGCTTCACTGCAGTTCTTGTTTGCCGTTTAACCAATACAGAGTGTTAGGTTAATAGCTTTGGGGGAAATAACACCCATGGTGTGTAAACCAGGAGTGTGTAAATGACTCCACACTGTAGTTTCAGAGTAATAGCCAATTCTAGTATGTTACATAGGTAGGGTTCTACTCCCTGTGTAAGGTAAACTCAAGAAGTCATTTTGGCTTAAGTCAGAACTTTGGGGGACAGGTTCTCCCCAATGCTCTGGAACTCCCTCTGTAAGTTAAGCTCAAGAATTCGTTTTGGTAGCAATCAGGTCAATCTCAATCAGAATTTGATAGCACCCTTCAAGATCGTTACTCAGAGGCACTCCCAACCCAGGCCAAGCGGGGAAAAAATCTTCCACAGCTGATGAAACTGAGAACAGGCGCCATTTGGGAGATGGTGTATAGCCAAGGGAAGCCCCATTCCAGGTTGTTGGACCAACCACAGAGTGAACGGCTCTGCATTGTTGCAGAGCGGGTGAATGGAACTACCAATCACCATCGATAGAGGAGCGCAGTGCGTGGTGGCCTGTGCAAACGAGCAAATTTGAGCCCTCTTAGCCCACGGCCCTGTTAACATGTCAAAGATGCAAGGTATGGTAAATATCTGGATCAAGTAACCTTGGTAGTGTGTTTATATTAAAAGTAGCAATTAACCTGGGCAATGGGTTTATATTGAATAGCAGGTAGGTAAGTAATGGTTTGTGTTTGCTGTCTCGAAATGATGATGAGGATGATGGTCGATAACTGTACGTGGCCTAGAAATTAGAGTTGTTGACACATCTGATTCCATGGTTCATTTTCACCTGGAAGGTAGCACCTGGTCTGGCATTGATGCTCGAAGTGTTTATTGCTTATTGATTGGCCTTTTGTTCGTAACGACTTTAGCATTGTTTTGGTTAGCACAGGCAGCGGTTTTGTGGGGTACTTTTTAAAGGTGTTTTATTAAGTGTTCAGATACATGCATACATACATATGTACATACATACATACATGCATGCACACATACACATACATACATCATACATAGATACTTACATACATAAATACATACACACACGCGCGCATACACACATCTGTACATTTCTAGTGTTTTTGCATCAATTAAAGGCCCTAACAACATTATTTTAAGTTAGGCAGATATATTATTAACTTATATCAAGACAGTTTTAAGTTTTTCAGGTAGATATACAATTTTTATACATATATCCTGCCTTATTAGTGTAAGAGAGTATCACTGTTTCTATCAGGTGGTTTGAATGCAGCATGAATAAAAATTAAATCCATCAAAGGAAAGTGGCAGTTTGGCCAGAGATTTAAAGATATAAACATCAGTATAAATGTGAATGCTAAACTTGACAAGACTGGTGCAAATGCAGCTATCTAGGTGACATAGTTACTGTTTATCATGTATTTGTTGTTGTCAAAGGTGTTGTTCAATCTTGGGATTGTAGCCCCACCCAAACGAAGCATTAGACACGATGGCAGACACAAACATTACTCTGCCTGGGCCCCTGGGGGTTACATTGGCTTGCATTTGATTTTTCAGTTTCATGTGAAGAACTACTTGTTTTTGTTTATGAACCCCATATGCTGTGGTGAAAGTCTGTACAGTAAATCAACTTGTCTTTGGTGATTTTCAAGCAATCGGCCAAAGCTAGTGATTTTACCATGACTCTGTCCATTGCCAGTCTTTCAGCCTCGTCCCATGACATCTCCAAGCACCTCAAGTCATCCTTGATGGTCTCTTAGTACTTACTCTGGCCAGTTCTTCAGTGGTCTTCCCCTTGTCCTTTTCCCCTCAGAGATCCAGCTCATCACTTGGTTGGCTCTTCTATCCTTGTCCATATCCTTGCCAGGTTCACCTAATTTTGCTTGTCCCATAGATTTTAATCTTCTCTTTCTGATAGTGTTCTCTATATCCTCTTCTATGTCCACTCCCTTACGGTTTTATTCAGTATTCATGAATTTTCCTCAGTTCACCTCCAGTCTTCTGTTTGCCACCATCATCAGGCGGTTTGTTACTCATTCCATAGACTTTGCTAACAAACTGCTCCTTCTAACTGAAATTTTATATTCTAATTAGACATATTTAGTTATGTCACGAAAAATGACAAGTTGTTTCACAACTTGTGAATCACAAGTACCAATTTTTAATAAACTTTTGTTATAACATTGTAACTTTCAAAACTGGATGGTGGGCCATTTGTTGGACTAGGTTTAGTTAAATAGTAACTGAAGAAAATAAGTCAAAGGAATGGATCAGAAGCGGTCAGCATTAAGCATCAGAGTCTTAAGAACGTGTGTTAATAATCTGATAACATGATAAGCTTGTGTCAACAGCTACATTTCTAAGTGACATAAACATTATCATTGCTGCTAAAGAAAGCTTGCACATACACAGATGCTGAGATGCATGGGCATTTCCTTTGGTCATATTTAACTCGGTTTAGTCAAAACTTGGGCTGAGGCTAGCAGGTGAATTATTTATTTATCTAATGTTGAAGCCTGAGGGTAAAGAATAGATGATAAGATTAATCATGATGTATTGGTAATTTATATATAGCTCATGCCTCTTAGTTGATCATGTATCTCTTGTGTGCCCTTCATTCTGTTCCTGGATCTGAGGAGTTCAATGAGAAGGCCAGCAAAATAGGTGAACCTGGCAAATAGCTGTTGTGCATTGTGTAGTGTTTTAAGAAGCTCTGTTGTTTTGATATACAGTTTGTTTTGGTCGTTTCATATGACTCTAATGTTGTTCCGTAATTTCTGAAGAGCCTCTTCATAATGATAAATGGAGGATTGAAAGTTCTGTTTGTATCTTGAACCATGCCTTTGCATGGAGTCCTTCTCTTCTTGAACTAGTGATTCACGCTCCATATGTCTGTGTACATTCAGGTGCCAATGACTTTGATATCATGCAGTCAACCATATCGTTTGGCATTTCCCCCCATTTGTGTAAACAGTGTTGTCTGTTTGTCACCAAGCAGTACAGTAACATGACAGGCTGTTTCCATGACAAAAGCTCTGCATTTGTCAGGGAACACTGATTGCTTGTGTGTGTGTGCCTTTTGTCATTTCTCTGCATTTGTCATACTACTGAATGCAAACTCCAGTGTATGTATAATACTCTTTTCAACTGAACCTGGATAGTGAACCTAATAGTGAATAGGTAGAATTGATACCCTTCTCACATTTATCCATTTATTGTGTTCAAGAATTTTATGATTTTAGAATTTTATGTGGGTTTCTAGTTTTGCAGTTTACAGCTTAAACCTGACATATTCAACTGGATATGGTAATCTAATGTAAAGTACTAATGTAAAGAACTTCACTTGTTGTACAGGATCCAAATCCATTCAAAATTTTAAAGGTTTCTGCTGAGTCAATTCTCACCATTCTTATCTGCCAGGTTTCTACAAAGTCAATTCTCACCATTCTTATCTGCCAGGTTTCTACAAAGTCAATTCTCACCATTCTTATCTGCCAGGTTTCTACAAAGTCAATTCTCACCATTCTTATCTGCCAGGTTTCTACAAAGTCAATTCTCACCATTCTTATCTGCCAGGTTTCTACAAAGTCAATTCTCACCATTCTTATCTGCCAGGTTTCTACAAAGTCAATTCTCACCATTCTTATCTGCCAGGTTTCTGCAAAGTCAATTCTCACCATTCTTATCTGCCAGGTTTCTACAAAGTCAATTCTCACCATTCTTATCTGCCAGGTTTCTACAAAGTCAATTCTCACCATTCTTATCTGCCAGGTTTCTACAAAGTCAATTCTCACCATTCTTATCTGCCAGGTTTCTACAAAGTCAATTCTCACCATTCTTATCTGCCAGGTTTCTGCAAAGTCAATTCTCACCATTCTTATCTGCCAGGTTTCTACAAAGTCAATTCTCACCATTCTTATCTGCCAGGTTTCTACAAAGTCAATTCTCACCATTCTTATCTGCCA
Organism: Aporrectodea caliginosa; assembly: GCA_020284085.1. Taxonomy (NCBI): domain Eukaryota; kingdom Metazoa; phylum Annelida; class Clitellata; order Crassiclitellata; family Lumbricidae; genus Aporrectodea; species Aporrectodea caliginosa. The sequence continues at coordinate 207,877 of JACEVL010002890.1, forward strand.
GGTTTCTACAAAGTCAATTCTCACCATTCTTATCTGCCAGGTAGTGTTGTTTTAGTTTTGCCTTGAGTTTTAGTTTTAGTTATTATTAGTTTTACATGCTAGGTGTTTTAGTTATTATTAGTTTTAGTTATTTCGCCAAGTTTTAGTTTTAGTTATTATTAGTTTTACATGCTAGGGGTTTTAGTTAAATATTATTAGTTTTAGTTATTTCACTGAATCTGGCAATATTTTTCTCGCATATAGCTTTTGCACCAAAAATGATTCAATCGATACACTCTGTTTCAAATCGATACTTAAAATAGTCACATACTCCACAAATTTAAGGTCTACCACCTAAATTTAGTTCGGACATCTTATAAAATTCCAAAGATCGGAAGATTACCGAACGAAGTGCTGATTATAAAACGCGTCTATCCAAAAACTTTGAATATCCTAAGAGGCTAGGTTTTCGTTATGGTTTTCGTTATGTGTTTTCGTTATTATTAGTTTTTGACTGGTTTAGTTTTAGTTTTTATTTCGTTATCGTTATTCCTCTAGTTTTAGTTTTAGTTTTAGTTAACTAAAACCTTTTGTTTTCGTTAACGAAGGTTTTCGTTTTAGTTTTCGTTAACGAAAACAACACTACTGCCAGGTTTCTACAAAGTCAATTCTCACCATTCTTATCTGCCAGGTTTCTACAAAGTCAATTCTCACCATTCTTATCTGCCAGGTTTCTACAAAATCAATTCTCACCATTCTTATCTGCCTGCTTTTAAGTTTCTCCTCATATAGGAAAGAACCAGATGCCTCTATAGACTCTGTGGACCAGTGCCTTATACAGTCTCAACAAATTACCGGTAATGTCTTGCTCATGAGCTACAGTTGCATTTCGACCACACAGCTGTTTTTACCAGCCTTCCACCTTAACGAATGCCTGTTTTTCATACACTATTTTAGGACTGTGCTGGCCAGGTTTTATGGTGTCTTATGTACTGTAGTGATCACCATCTGCTTCAATCAGATCTGATCTTACTTATGAAACCAAATAAGATGCAATGTGAAGTGACCAGATTACCAGAACAACTACTTGGTAACCTGCACCCTAGAAGTAACCCTTTGTCCTAGATGGTACTATCATCAAGTAGAAAGGTCATTTAGATGTTATGTAATCCAAAATGATGTATTGTTTCTTTAGCATAGGCACATACCTGTCCCAGGGAATCAGTGATTGAGGGTCACTTCTGCCTCCCTTCTCTCTCTCCCTATCTGGTTCCTCCCTGTCATGATATTCCCCATCCCTTTTCTTATCTCCTTGCACACTGTTCCCCTTTGATTAGTTTACCTAGTCAGTGTCACTGTTTCATTTGCAATGTTTGTCACATGGTTATCCAGTCTCCTGAGCATGGAAGCCTTTCATGAAGGTGGAAAATATGTTTGTCAGCAAAAACAATCATAAATTAGACTGATTTGTCTCATAAATTGCCTGCCCTGGGATTGGGAAGCAAGAGACTATAGCTATCACTTGCCCAGATAGAAATGTAGACTGGAGAACAGGCAGAACGCCAAGAAGACAAGAGCCAAGAGTGAACCCAAGGAATCAATAACCATATGGGATCATGAATTAAGAAACTACCAACAAATCCATGAACAGACACATTTTCTATCTCCCTCCCCTTCCTCCCCAAAACTCTATTGACTTCCAACAGACCAGTAAACAAGTAGGCTCATCTGCTCGTGGCACGCAAACACATAAACATCTTCTTCGAGCACACAAAATGACAGGCACAAGAGAACAGTATTGTACCAGAGTGGTTTCTTTAGCAGGACTGACCAAGCCAAAACAAGACAGGTGCAAAATATGCACAAAACGCTCAAACAACTGTCTCCTGTCCCAATGACCTTTGGTAGCTGTCCAGCTATAGGGAACTTCCATGCAGTGTCAGATGCTGTTCACTGCTGTTTCCTTTCAGCTCAAATACACAGATTATTCATCCTCTGTTAAGCCATGCAGATCGATTGGATCTATAGCCTCATTTTCTCAATGGTTCTGAGAGGTTCTTAAAAAGCAGCAGATCCTCTGATATAGACATTAGTTCTTCTCAGTTGGCCACAGATTGTACAGAGGTCATTAGGTCTGAATAAGAAATTATATAGACAGGACTAGAAAAGTATGTTTTTGCCAACAGTGTTGCAGACACTTGGAACAGTTTCAATGGAGCTACAGCAGGCTGTGTAGCTGTCTGGCAGCCTTTAAGAAGAGAAGCAATTGAGTGCAATCAAGTCGTAAAGCTGGGTAGTGATTTGCAGAGGCGGTAGTCCTCCTTCCACGCAATGCCATCCCGCAAGGTGCTATTAATAAATTATTAAATAATTAATGTGACACTTAAATTTATAAATTCTAAATTAAATGGCCTTTCATAGTAATTTAAGACAAATTTTATTAATTAATGTTGCCTTTCCAAGTAATAAGACAAATCTAGCTTTTGCTTACAGGCAAAATTAAATATGTGTTGTCAAGAGGTAGCTTTTGTCTGAAAGTGTGATTATTAATTAATATAACCTTTCCAAGTAATTAGACAACTCTAGCTTGCTTACAGACAAAATTAAATACATGCGGTCGTGAGATAGCTTCTGTCTGGAAGTGTGATTATCGCTCAAGGGTCTGCGCTACTTGTCAGGCCATAGTACTTAATAAACTGGAATTGAAGTATAGATCTGCATTGCTGAAATGTTGGACTCGACCACCTAATTTGGTTATCCAAGTTGCTGCTTGATGAATTGTCTTTTCTTGACTGCATTTCAAGTGTTCTATTGATTCTGGTTCTTTTGATTTGTTCCTCATTAATTTACCCCTTCCCCACTTTCATCGTCTTTCCCTCCGGCTGATGACTTTCAGACGCCTAAAAATAATTAGATTTTATTAAGAAAATTATTTTGCCATTAATTGGTCTTGAATGACCTACATCAGATTATAATATTTCTTTTATGTTTCTGGTATTCTGATATTTCTTTGGTCATTTGGAGATGCACATTCAAGACTTTCTTAGTAGAGGTTGTGTGGTATTTTTCTGCAGTGGCTTCTGCCACTTCGAGCTGAATTACTTCACGTTAGGGGAAATTGCCAACTGACCCATTTAGCATCAGATGAGCAATAGTTGAGCATAGTCTGCCAGTTTCTCGATTTCTATTGCCATGTTTTTAATCATTGTTGAAATTTTTCTTTAGCTCTGGAATGAAAGAGAGTTGTTCTGCCTATCAACAACCATTGTGAATACATTCTTTGTTGTGATTAAACTTATGGGAATCTCAGATCACATGCGGATTGGCTTTGGCTTTAAATTATTGAGCTAATGGATAATTCATTACCTCATGCATTATTGCTGTGTTACTCTATTTGTGTTATAACTATTATGATTGCAAGTGCACCCACTGGGTAACTTTAAGAAAACTCCATGGTGTTGTCCTCAGACCTAGCAACATGAATTGCATAGGTTTTGTTGTTGCATTGAGTTTATTTGCTTTATAATCGAGCTGATGTTAAATTAGTATTTTTTTGTTTACATGTATTTGTTTTAGAATAGATTCAGAGCATGTATAGGGTATATGAGAGGTTGCAGCATTTACAGTTATTAGCAAGTAATGTTGAACTTGTGATTTTATATCATCTTATGTCAAAAGAACGATTGATTTCATGTATCTGTGAGACTAACAAGCGGTTAAGAGAATATCCCATTGAATTTATTCGTCTTTATGAAAAATCATTATTATTATTATTATTATTATTATTATTATTATTATTATTATTATTATTATTATAAAATCAAAGTTCTTAAAATCATGCTTTGTTCTTAAAATAAAGGTTCTAGGGCCTCATCGAACCCAGGCACGCTGCTGCAGTTAGCGTTGAACCGCTGAATTGTGACTGAGATCTTTTGGAACAGGAAGAAAGTTTCTTGAGATCTTCCGTTGTTCTTGTCAATCGTCGGCCGAGTTATTATTATTATTATTATTATTATTATTACAAGCATTTTTAATGCATGCAAGTCACAGAAATGTGAATCTGGGTGCAGTTAGTCACCAGGCGAAGAGCAGTTAGTTATCCAGATTTCAAATGTTTGAAAGCAAATAAGATCAAAGTAAGTTTTGAGGCATTTCTTGAAAGACAGAAAGGAGTTCAAGCATTGGAGAAACATTGATAGTCAGTTCCATTTTTTGGGGCAGCACCACAGAATGCTTGGGAGCACAGGACTGCTCTATTATAGTGGCTCAACCAAAAGATCCATACCCAAAGATCGCAGACTGCTTGGTGGAACGTAAAGAAATAGTAGTGGTTGAAGGCAAGTAGGAGTGCTCGTTGTGAAGGTTTTATAGGTATGACAGGCCAGTTTACATCTTATTCTGAATTCGACAAGAAGCCAGTGCAGATGATTGAGCAGGGTTAGGGAGTTTGTACAAGTAGATGCGTGCAGCACTATGTGAGCCAGACCTTTTTAGATGCATTGAAGCTTTTTGACTTCAAAATCTGAGATACCTGCAAAAAGTGAGTTGACATTTGACATAATCAAGGTGAGAGCTGTCATGAGAGCATGTTATGGTCTGTGGCATGTCTTTGGTAAGAGTAGACCTTATGTGATGTATTGCTCTGATATAATAGAAACAAGCTTTGCAAAGGACTGTTATTATAATACATGTGGGTTTGAAGTGTGAGACTATTGTCCAGTTTCACCCCAAGTGTTTTGACACATTTATCGACTTTATGTAGCTCAGCGTATTTACAAAGCACTTATCAACCATTTGCTTTCACAACGGCATTCAATATCATCGTGTCATTTCATCGTTTATTTCTCCTATTTACAATGGAATGGCAGCTTATTCTTCTTCAACATGCATGACTGAACCTGCACTGAGTGTTGGTGCCTTTGTGGACATCTACCGTGATCAGGTGTGGTTTGTTGCCATAGAGGCACTGGGGGTCTTGTTCGATTTCATTGTGCCTGTCATGGATTGGATGGTGTCACCAGCACAGGGCTGGTGTTGACAAATGGTTTCTGTGGCTCCCTGATGATAGCAGTTTAGACAGGTCTGACAGGCTCTAAACGTCTCCTTACAATGCCAATTCGTTAACTAACCTTTGCATTTGTATCTTCAAATTCCTAAAGTGGAATTCTTATTTTAATTTGGGATGAATTTCCTACATCTGTTGACATGTGTAGGCATAACTGTCACCTGCTTTCCCAAATATTTAAAATAGAGGACACCCATGGTGATGCCCTCGATATTTGACAAAAGGTTTAAAAATTTGTTGCTAAACTAGTTCTCAAATAAATGAAAACAGCAGTATGTGATATTGTTGATGAGCAACACATTCTAAGAAGTTCTGAAGGTTCTAGAAATCAAACTACTGTAGTTACCAAATGCCTCGAAGACTGATGAAGAAATGTTTGATGATGTCAAAGAAAAACCAACATGTGGATGTCATTAATAACCTCACATTATTGGACAATAAAAGGACTAAATTCAAGTACTAGCATTTCACTAAGGAACAACAGTTTCAGATAATGTTGTTGTATTTATTATACATGTGAAATTATGTGTGAGTTATTTATGTACCTAGCTGAGCTTTTTGTGGCTCCTTCTATGAGTCTGGTCTTGGTCTTCTTGCCTATTTCCCCTAGGTATATTCCCTTAACACTTCAACGACGAGCTGCATTGGTTTCCCAGTCACTTTTAGTACATGCTCGGCATTAAAGTGTTAAGAGATCCCTCAAGACTGAAAACAAAATGACAAAACATCACTGAGTTTTAAAATAATAATTCAATAATTCAGCATAATAATAAAAATAACAACTATAATAATAATTCAGTGACATAACGGTGCCTTGCAGCCGGAGGGTTGTGGGTTTGAATCCACCTCAAGCCGCCGCGTAGGGACCCTGGGCAAGTCCTTCACTCGCAATTGCTCATGCGCTTCGGCATGAAACTCCGATTCAGTGTCTGCACTGTAGTCGGGAGCGCCTCCGAGTAGAAATCTTGAAGGGGCGCTATAACAAGTGCTCATGCATGCATACATACATGCATACATACATAACTGTCTCAGTAGATTGTTGTTGACGGCTTATGGTTTGCATAGGTTTCTTGCTTATTGAATCTCATGGTCGCTCTGCGGAACTTGCTGTTGTGAACAATCTCATTTGTTGAAGCTTCATCTGTAGTAGCCTTTCTACTGATTTTACATATAATAGTGCCCGGATCTCCTGTATGGTACTGATTTTACATATAATCTTATTGGGTGCATTTTTTAATACCTCATAGACTTATTTAATGTAATTAGTGTTTATTGATACTGATATATATGAAACAGAAATATTAGCATAAACTGTTCCCCTATGATTGTTATGAATTTGTTGAGTTCCGGAACATTTTTTTCTATAAAAAAAGCACTGCATATAATCCTTGGGTGCATAATACCTCAGGACTTAAAAAATAATAAACAAATTAATTAATTAATTATAATAGTTAATATAAAACACATAATTATAACACTGTGTAAAGTGATACAAATGGATACCAAAGTTTTGCCACTGATTGGAGGAAGTCATAAAATTAGATTACATTAGGTCATGAACTTTAACCTTGCCTATTGATTTATGTTCAGCTGTATTTTCCAGGGTGGTGACTTATTCGATGCCATTACGCAGAGCGTTAAGTTCAACGAGGTCGAGACTTCGAAAATGGTGTTTGATCTTGCCCAGGCGCTATACTATCTGCACAGCCGTGCAGTGGTCCACAGAGACCTGAAACCGGAGAATATTCTGGTAATTGAAAACACTAAGTGCTAATTCTTTGCTAATTTGTTGTCAAAACTGTTAGTAATACCAGTGTGAAAACCTGTTTTGGTAAGGGGCCGTCCATAAAGTACGTCACGCTATTTTTGACCATTTTACCCCCCTCCCCCAGTCACAAACTGTCACAAAACCTGTCACACTTTCGAACATAGAAATAATAATACTTCCGAAAGCAAGGCTAATACATAAACAAGGCTTCGCAACAGCATTATTACTAGCGCTCCTAGCGAGAGGAATCGTGAAAAACACATTCAGGAGATATGCATTTCATGCTATTTTGACATAAAACTAATTAAAATGTTTCAGAAAATGAAAATCTTTTTAAAGCTATGAAATTCTACTAAAAAAATAAAAAATAAATTATAAATAAAATAAAAAATAAATGTGTGACGTCACACATGGCCTGACCCCCCTCCCCTGTCACAAACTGTCACACTTTCTTAAAATAATTATGGACGGCCCCTAATGCTAATTTTCTATTCCTACTCTGCTGTTTATCGTATGATCTGTAGATTTTATTTGACATTGTGATCAATTACCTGTAATAATTATGTGTGAGAACATGAGTTTTAATCAGAAATGAAATACAAGCTTTGAAATAGCTTTTGCCTTAGTGACCTGTCAACTGGATTGCCATTGCAGTCTGTGTATTCACTCACAACAAAGATTGTTTAACATGGCTATTTTTTCTAACTTGATCACAGTTGGATTTAATCTGATATCAGATAAGGTGATCTGTTAGCAACAAGGGTTATAAGGGACATGAAACTGAAGGAACTTTCAGTTCAACTTAAAACATTTGCAATCCCAGTCCAACTCCATGACAACCTTTCCTTACTGATTTCGGCAGTAAAAGTTAATTTTACGTGTTATGCCATGATTTGACCTAAAACAATGAAAGACCAATATTTTAGCAACTAGCCACCATTAGCTGTTTGGCAGAACAATAATTTTTTAGTTAATTTTTCTTCTCCATGTTTGATTGCTTCTTTGAAGTTTGAGGCATATGCTATAGAGCTATCTGGATTTTTGTAGGTTCATCAGGGTGTTGGTGGGGAACGTTCTCTGAAGTTGGCTGATTTTGGTCTGGCCATGGAAGTCAACGACCTCATCTACACAGTCTGTGGAACACCAACTTATGTTGCTCCTGAAATCCTGTCCGAGATCGGTGAGAATTACGGTAGATGGGTCAGACATTGGACTTCAAGCAAACTGGCCCAGCATTCTGTGTTAAGAATACAAAATTGAGTGTCTAAAATTGCACTTTAGGGTTCGGAATTAAAGGCAGAGAAATGAAGGTTAAGTAATTCAGAGCAGGCAAAAGGTACAAATATGTTGCTTTAAAGTTCAAACGCTTTATAGTAGAACTTGCTTCAAAGTGACCCTTTGTGCCGATGAAGTTATTATTTTGTTGTTTTGGAATAATAAAAGTTGGGATGAAGGATGGAGGGATGGATGCATGCAAGACTTTAGTAAAGTAGATGTTGATTTCATAAGCTACATGATTCGTAATGTTCTAGGCTATGGTTTGGAGATTGACATGTGGGCGCTGGGTGTCATTACCTACATCCTCCTGTGTGGCTTTCCACCTTTCCGAAGTGCTGACCGGAAGCAGACAGAGCTCTTTGAATTCATCAAATCTGGAGAGTTTGAATTTCTCAGTCCTTATTGGGACAAAAATTCCAACAGTAAGTACCAGTATCTGGTAATGTATTACAAAATGATATCATGAAACAATGTAATGCATCTGATTTCTCCTGTCAATCTAGAAGTCTGTTGTTGACATACATTTGACTCACAATGCGGTTGCCATTTTCCAACGTTGACATGCAGCTACCAAAAATTTGGTCAGTGCACTGGTGGCAGCTTGTTCAGAGGAGGATGCTTTGAAGTGGTGTAGTGTACACAAAGATATGCATCCCAGACCCTCCTTGGTATTCATGACAATTAAGACCATATCAGCAGAAAGTGCATTCTCTTATTTTCTCAATATCCTAGAAGAATTTCTTGGAGGCATTCCGAACCTGACAGCTCAAAGTCACAGTCAGGTTGGGAATTCCTCCAATGCTTACAAGCCTCTTCAGAAGGGACTCTGATGAAGAGGTGCTATATAAATCTGGTATTACATTTCAAGATTACAAGAAGTCATACAGACCGTCTTTGGCTTTCAACTAATGATGGTTAAAAAGATGCCATATAGGAGCGGAAGTCATGAATGATTTAATTAAGTTGGTCAGAGGAAGTGAATAAGGATGTAAAACTTTGCACTGGTGGTTTCGTGTATTTGAAAAAATCATTGTAAAACTCTTGAAATGTATTCGCTGTCCACAAGTTGTTTAATGATTCAGATTGTATGGATTTGTTTTTAACATGCCCTATTTAACATGTTGACAGGTGCCAAGTCTTTGATCAACCGTCTTCTGGTGGTGGATCGGAAGAAACGATACTCAGCAGTCGATGTCCTCTGTGACCCATTTATTGTGACCTTTGCTGGTTCAAAACCAGAGCCTGACCTTCAGCTTATCACTACCAACCTGCGGCTTAAACTTGACCAACAAGGTCGACGGAATCGGGAACAGTTTAGACTTCAAATGATGAAACGAAGACTGTAGAGAAGTGTCGCAGTTTCTCACGTCAAGAAGATAAACAAAATATAGGCAAACTACATGTAATGGGCTGGAATAGTGCATCAGATTCCAGTGTTTGTGTGTCTTCTGGCTTTCACTGGAGTGTAGCCTAGTGGAGATTTTGCTTCACACAGAGTTGTCTTCCGATTTGGTTTGAATTTGTTGTTGTGCCAAATGAAGCCTAACGGGTTTACATATGTGTAGATAAATTGCAACGGTTGATGGCATACTATCAGCTTCGTTCTGGCATTACAAAGAAATGATATTGGGCTAGAAGTTCTAGGTCAAACCAATAAGGCATGCCTCTCAATGCTTTGCCTCAGGATTTATACCCCAAGACCAAGAACATCGAAGATTGACCATGAGACGTCTTTAGTTCTTTTTTGAGAACTTTGCCCCCTTACTTAGTTAGTTTTTTTCTCCAGGGTAGAAATTATGCTTTCAGATTTTTAATGGAAATGTCCATCGGGAGACTAATCATGTGTGGAATGACTTTAATGACTTCCAGTTTGGCAGATACAAAGCATTGTAAAAAGTAATGGCTGTACTAAAATTATTATTTGTATAGCTAGTTCTGAGGAGGTGTGATCCCAGAATTTTACTAAATTAAAAAATTAGGATCGAAAAAGAAATTATTATCATTATTAATTTGATGATTTGATTGTTCACCCATATTCAATCAATCAATTTTATTTGTAGCCAAACAACAATAAACAATAATATTACAAATCATATTGCACTTTTAAGTATAGATTGTTGAATTCACAAGGGAATCTGAAGGGATCAAAGATCCCTGCTAAGTTGGCCAAGTACCTCTATATAATTTCAACAAAATATGGCGACCGAAAGATGAGGCAATCATATGCAAACAGTTGTTGACTTGATTAATATAAAATAGCATAACTAACCTTAACTAATTTAAACTGTCATATCTAAAACTGAAAAAGGAATGAGTGGGAAGTGCAGTTAAACACATGGAAATAAAAGATTAATACATCAAAGCATTAATAATTATCTTCAACTAAATAAATGCTGAAACTTATTCTTAAACAGTGTCATTACACTGTAACACAATTCTTTCTGGAAAATCCCTATTGTTGCAGCATTTGATGTCTTCCATCTTGGTGTCTGCTTGTTGGCCAAGTACTTATAACTGCATCATAATGGCAGAGGCAATCTGAATCATTGCTTCGAGTCATCGACTGCTTACGAAACTACGGCACTACAGCATTATTATTATTATCATCATGCAAACAATAGAACTAATATTCGTAGCATATGTATTGTTACAGTATCACTGGCAGATAATACTGAAGCTTGATATGTAAATATATATGTCTGTAAAATGTATAATAAAACAAATAACTTATTCTAATGAGGTGTGAAAATATATTCATATAATTGCAGGAAATTTCAGGGTGGTGAGCAACTTTACTTTGTAATACATTCCAGCTGATGCATTAGTTTGCCTGTGCACATTTCTATCTGTTTGGCTGGAATCATATAAGGCTGAGCAATGTTTCACTGTAGCTTCTTCTATGTTTTGTAGAGTGTGGTTGCTCATTTGCATGAAAGCTTGGCGTGTTGCTTCCAAATTCGAAGAGGTGGTTGCTATATGTTCACTTAGTGTGCAGTTGATTCCAACCACTGATCCTGGTCATTGGGGTCATTAGTCAATGGAAGTTCCGGTATATAAAAAAGCAAGAGGAGGTAACTGCCTCCTCGTGCCTCAGTGTAGCTATGCCTATGGTGTGAACAATGGTTCTTTGCTGCTTTAACCAAAATGCTGCTGTTGTCAACAGAACATAGTCTACTATCTGGTCCAGTTAGCTATGTTGGTTTGAGCATTGTCTGGATCCCATGCACCTGTGTTAAAGAGCGTGTGGATTGCGGTGCACCTCCCTATGCTGACTTATTTCAGAGATTTAAATCTTGGGCTAGAACGGTCCACACATGGGGACCTTAAGTGATGTGGCACCCATTCAGATGGGCAGCATAGGTGAAGGCTATCACCCAATCAATTAATTGAAAATGAGCAGAGTTGAGGCCATACCGTCGCTATGTAAACACATGTACATTTACATTTACTACTAATGAAACAGTGATAGTCTTCACTGCTGTGTGAATTGCTGCGGCTTGAACCAAGTTGACCTTTCATCCCGTACTGCGCCAGAAGTACAGAATTGCAGCACATTTTGCCGTCATGTAGCCATTCATTTCCATAAACTATTCAGTTCCCAAATTTTTTCCACAAGCCAGACAGTCTCCAGTACTGCAACACTGATGGATGGAGTAGAAAGAAATCATGTCCATTTCGTAGCAGATGTTGTTTTTTTAACACTCATACCAAACAGGACTTCAACTAAGTTATGGTACTTACTTTTCATGCAGATTTGTGAAACCAAAATTTGTAAGATTGATTCAATACTCTGTGCAGTGACAAGTTTCAGTGCTTTAGGTTTATACCATGACACCTGCTGCTGGAAGAGTAATAATCCATCCTCTATGACTTTAAGACAGGCAGGGACAGAGACATGAACTGACTTTTAAGATACTCAATCACTGACTGACTGAACAAGACACAGACAAAAAGGTGAACAGAGACAGGGAGACTGACCCATGGACTTTGAAATTTTAATTTAGATAAGCAGCCATGACAGATGACAGTACCGTTTTATTAATTTTTATCATCAAAATTTGCATTCCTTCTCTGTTTGTTTAAGTGCTAAATAAATTTTGCCATTACCTCACATTACCAAACGTGGCATTTACTGAATATCCCTGTTATTTTGTGGCCATCATTTAGTTGATAAAAAAAATTCAGTTTTGACTTTTGTGGGAAATGTAAATAGTAACTTGTAGATCACATGAATATGAATTTGTTAACTTAAAACCTTAGATATTGTATATATGTAATTTAATATTATATTGTTTTATGCAACTGTAATTGGATACAGTTTGTGTCTACTTAGTTTTCTTGTGAATATTAATGTAATTAATATATATAATCATATGCCTTAAATTCAAGCTCAAGTTTTACTTGCTAACATGATTGCATTTTTAGCACGAATCAGTAGAGTTAAAACTTGAATTGGATTCATTCTTCAATTGGTTTAGTTTTTTGTAGTGCATATTTTCTATCATGATTTCCTTTTGTTAACTTGCTTTTTTTAGGTTCTTATGTGATACACGCTGTTAATTTTTAAGGAAGAGGTTTATACTTATAATTTAAGATGATTACTTTTTTAATGTGATTACTTTTTTAATGTGTCTGAATTTTCTGTACTTGTGATATAGAGGTTTGTAGTTGAGCAGAGATTATGTTAGATTATGTTTATTTTTGGCTTTTCTTCTCAGAGTGTCACTATTAAGCCACACAAAATTATCACTATTTTACTACTAGCTGCTTCATGTTTGGTGCACTTGTTTTGGCTCTATGCGCTAAAATGATATATTATAATCTACCATATAACAAATTGACTTAGCATTTATTTAGCTTTTCTGGCAAATGTTCTGATGTTTCACTGCTGTTCTGCTGGTTAGGTATTAGCTGTTAACGATGCTATTCTGTTAGCACTGTATTTTGCTGCTAAAAATCAGTTTACTGAAGTTGTTAATACAAGTATTAAATCGAGCAGCACAGGATAATTGAACCAGGTTTGAAGTTATTTTGGGTTTGTTTTTGTAGCAAAGTGTACGTGTTTTATGGTAATTTTCAGAGAAAGATGTTTCAGTGAGTGAAATGTTCTTTGGTAAAAGCCTTGCAGTATTTGTTTGGTTTAAGGTGGATCTGGAAACTCAGCATCAGTATTACTGCAGCATTTGTCTATACTGCATTTTGAATTTTCAGGCATCCAACAAACAGTTAATGCCAGTGATGTAAATTCACTTTCATAAGTCTATTTACATAGTGCCTCCACGAAAAGTAGTAATGCTTAGCCTATTACAATGTCATTAAGACAGTTGTATTGTATTAATCAACGTGTTGTATGCCAAGGTCTGGCTAAATTTCAATTTCAGTTTTCTGGTACCGTCCAATCTCATTACGAATTCCACTACAGCCCTACAATTTCTCGGTGATAGTGGATTTCTAGGTGAAAATTGTTTGTTTATCCATAGGTTATTTACTGCATGTATTGGTTGACTGATTTGCTTAATTTTTACCTCTCTGGTTGGGTGGCTAGTTTGCCCTTAACTTTTCATGTCCATGATAGGTGTAGTGATGAAACATATAATACAAATGATGAGCATAAGTCTGAAATGTTCCTTGCTAGACCCAGTATGTTAAATACTTAAAGTTGCTGATACATTGTGTAAAACTATAACCCTGATGTGTGTGTAATTGTGCGAATGTACCCGATATGCAAATGGCCGAAGCGATGTATATATATATATAATATGCACTTTATATGTATATATATATATCTATATATATATATATACATACACACATATATATATTTATGCACATGCACACATTGTATATATTTATTTATGTATTTATGTGTGTGTTGAATTTGCAGTTTGAATTGCAGTGCTGTCTTGCCCAATGTTAAAATTGTTTTGCTGAAAGCTGTGATACTTTTTGTTAACCGAGATCATTGCCAGTGGCAGTGAGCTTGGAATATAATCATTGTAGACCTTATATATATATATATATATATATATATATATATATATATATATATATATACTATATATATATATATATATATATATATATTATACACTTGTTTAACTTACTTATATTTGCAGTTGCCATTACTAGCTTAAACGGTTCTTCCACAGATTTGTTTATTGTCATATTTATTTTTGTAGGTTTAGTTGACTTGTAGATAAAAACGTGTTTCATATTTTTATATTTGCTGTTTAACTTATAACAGAATAGTGTCATTTTCTGCAAACATATTCTACTGTAAAAAGACAAGAACCTGCAAACAAGTAAATTATAGGCTTTTCTTCGTGATTACGCCTACTGATGTAAAGTTGTTCGTATTCCCAATCAGATGGCTTCAGTGGATGACGTCGAGAATTGGAGCAGTGAGAGTGGCTAAGGCGAAGAGTAGGATGAATCGGGATAGGGTAGTCCTATGTGGAAATAAGGATTTTTTACAGTTTTTAGTAATTAGCCTGCGCAATCACGTGCAGGATGCGTGCGTTTTAACAGCAACTACATGTGTTTCACTCCAGCTCTACTGTCTAAGGCATAGGCGGTACAACTGCAGGCGACATCTTCAGAAAGAAATATTGAAACAGTGAATCTAAGAATCTGTTAATAGGGACTTCAGAATTCAGATACAGCAATTTAATACAGCTAGCATTTCAACTTGAAACTGTTGGCAGTATGGACTATGGAAAACTAAGAGGTGATATGCACATGATATGGCCCTCATCCCTTTAATTTATTTTGCAGTTTATTTATATGTGCATAATTTGTTCAGCCTACAGATGCTTTTCCTGCAGTTAAACCAATTACTACAGATGCTAATCGATCAAAACAGTCAAAGTGGTCTGACAAGATCAGAGAAGCAGGTATACAAGGTGCGATTCCATATGAAAATCCACGGTCAGGTAAGTCGGAGGAGAGGCAGACGGCTATGCCCGGGATGGTGTTTGAAATTGAGCAACGGAAAAGCCACAAAATATAACACTGTCGAGAAGAAGTTGGGACATAGATTTTAAAGTAGGCCTACTGTCCTCAGTTTTTTAATTGAACTAGACTACAACCATGGCTTCAATCGAGTATTATAGTATTGTTTCCTCTGACAGTCATGGTCCATTGCTTCTCAAGGTGTTTCATAGGCTGCCGTTTAAAAAGCGAAATGGATATTGATGAACCCTTCAACTTCAGCAGCCAAACCCTTATGATGATGTTGATAATGCATTTATTTAACGACACCATCATGCCAGAGATAATTGGCACCAAACTCTTCACAATTTGAATGCATTTATATTTGGGCCTAGAATAGACTGGACATTAAAATCAGGCTGTCTTGGAGCCTCCTACGAAACCAGAATAAGTGTCTTCTAGATTCCGAAGACAATTGTATACACTTAAAAAAACTGGCCAAAGTTTCGTTCCATCTAACAAACGAGTACAAACATCTGAGTGTTGCATGGTAACGCATGGAAACAGAGCGTCTGGAAAAGAGGCATGGGAACATGAGCATGGAATTCAGAGAATGGCTCTTCCAAACAGCTGAAATTCTTCAGCATCAACTTCCAGTGCTCTACAAATCTTCCTCCGAGGAAGATTTTTACAAACCATCTACCTATATGCTGATGACACTGACTACATTTTTTTGGACAAATTTGACCTCATGCAGTCACCTGAGTTCTCACTTGATCTCTTATCTAACGACTTAAACTGAGTTTAGACTTAGTCTTGGATGGCTGGTATCATACCTTCCAAACCGAGTCTCTCCTTTTGAAACTTACACCAACTAAACAAATTTATTTGAAATTTATCCACCTAGGCACTGCTATTATACAACCCAGCTATTGAACAACCCATAATTTGGGAGTTATGTTTGACTCAAAGCTATCCTTCTGCGAGCAGGTCAACTTCTTACTGGCACTGACCCTATCAAAAGTTAATTTGAAATTCCAAGGGTACAAATTAATAATTTGGCCAGAACTCTCACTTATAAACTTCAAATTATGAACACACACACACATCACCAATCCTAATTAAGATAATTGCATTGGTTGCCCATGGAAATTACTCCCTACAAATAACTTTCCGGTCTAGTTGCATATAAGGCTCTACATTTAGTTAATGTTCC
The DNA here is from genome assembly GCA_020284085.1 of Aporrectodea caliginosa. Taxonomy (NCBI): domain Eukaryota; kingdom Metazoa; phylum Annelida; class Clitellata; order Crassiclitellata; family Lumbricidae; genus Aporrectodea; species Aporrectodea caliginosa. The sequence continues at coordinate 224,113 of JACEVL010002890.1, forward strand.
AATGCAGTCCCTTATTTCTTAAGTCTATGCTGACTATGATCAACTGATCTTCAATCGGCCTGCTGATCTTCTAAATTTCTCAATCCATGGTCAAGGTCAACACAACTTTTCTGTTTCTGATTCTAGACTCTGATACTCTCTTCCGGCAAACGTTTGCTCGTTAAAGTCTGTTATGGCTTTCAGCTTGTGCCTAACAATCATCTTGTTCTGGACTCCTTTCATCCGCAGACTGTTTCCGTGTCTTTTCAGATTTCTTTCTGGGATTTTGACTATACATACAGACTCCCTCTGGAATTTGGTTTGCACAACGATTTTGCTAGTGCCGACCATCGACCGATGTCTTGAGCATTGTTAGAGTGGAGCTATATAGAAGTTCTTAGATTAAATTAGAACACACTCTGCCAGCATACCCACATGCCCATAACCTGAAGAAAAGCCCATGGCATATGGGTCCACATCTAATGCCTATGAAAACGATGGCCAGCATCGACAGTTAGAAGACCAGAAAACTCATCGATAAACATAAACACAATCATACCAGTGCGTACACCCTTAACTCTTTCCCGGGCCATGGCCTCGTCAAAGTTTATTGCGGACGAGTAGCCTACGTACACGTGCACCCATCCTTCGGGTACCTCCCTACGTATGCCCGTATGTGGTTTTCCGCCGCAATGCCCTACATTGGTTAAACATCAACACATACGCTATTGGCATATTAGTAAATATATGCATATTAGTAAATATGCATATGCATTAAGCATTATGGGCACGCCCTCCATTGTCCATACAAGTGACAGCGCCTAGGGCGGAGGTCCATGACATTTCACGTTTTAGTAACAGCGCAAATGCTTTTAGTCGTGACTATAGTCAGTGTTTGACTCAGGTGCTTCATTGGGCGTGAGCTTCTTAATTTTGACTAAATGCTGATTCAACACGCGATCATGATCCATCGTGTCTTAAAGACGAGTGGATTGACGTCACTTCTATATCTTAACTGTAATCATTAATTAAATTATACATCTTTGACATGGAACGTCCCAAAGTTATCGTATAGAAACTTAATTGTTGGCCCTATAGAAGTCACCTAGATTGTTTAAATAAGCCTATAATTTTTGAGACATCCTTTTGTATGGTAATTACGAAGACTCTAAGATCTTTGTTATGTCCACTTATCAAAGGCTTTAAATGGAGAATAAGCTTACAAGAAGCATTGCTTTAAGAGCGCATGAGCTAAAATTATTATGCAATCGGCCCTTTACTTTTTGAAAGCGACCCCTCCTATCTGTAAGATCAATCTAATGGTTCGGCACCAAAACTCACACCCATGTCTCTCTTACCTGTTCCACCCCAGTTTAACCAATATATCCAGGTTAGCCACAGTAAAAGCTAGTGAGTAATATTCATTTTCATGCGATGTCACGATCTAGGAAGTTCACGAGATTAACAAGCTAAGTAATTATTCATGAGGCATCTGCGGTTACGCCTTTTGATATGAATATTCATGATAAACATTGCCAGCCTTGACCCTGTGGCGCAATGTTGCACGAATTTTGTAGACTCAAATCCTTTGCAAATAACGCTTCTGGAGGAAATCTGTGGATGAAAACTGAACATTAGTATTTAAGTCTTTGATTAGATTTCGTATTCCTTCACGCAGAGTTTAATTAAACGTCGTTTTAAGATGTTGCGCAGATAAACGTGCGGAGGGTGGGCTACGGAAGAGCCGCTGTGAGTTCATCGAGTGAAGCTGTTGTTATATCGTGTTATCAATTGCGCAAGTAGAACGCGACCGTTGCAAGTTGATGTTAGCAATCATGTTTATCACATAAACATTCAGCGTAATATCGACAAAAGAAATGAAATTCTGTGAAAACATTGAGATAGACTCAAAGGTAAGCGTTTTATGCTAAACGTTCGCTGGTTTTATATATTTGTGTCGTTCGGAGTGTTCTTTGTGCGCATATGACATGAGGAGCTAACGGTGTTACTTACACAAAGTACGCAGATGCTTTTACAAACGTCTTACAATTAAGAAACATTTTAACAAAATCTAGAATTAAGGGCATGCGTGAATGATCAGGTGGGCTCGAAAGGTCGGTTTAGCTATGCTACTACGAACGTTTGGTAGGGTTATTTAACTACGCATAAGACGGGATTTCAATAAGTCTTTCTTTGTGGCGGTTACTGCGTAGTTCGATCAGCTTCTATCAGCTGATAGCCACAATGCATTCGCGCTGTAAACATATGAGCCACAATTTCTTTGTCAATTTGCACAATTAATTCGAGGGCACCTGCTGAATTTTGACTTGATTGTTTGGATGGTGGAATATGGTGCAGTATGTGATCATCTGTGAGTAAAACCTGCCTGTTCTGTTAGCATTGTAGGTCTATTGGAGGTGAATAAAGGTTTCATATGTTGCTTTCTTTAGATTGGGAATTTTTGTCTGGTTAGAAGGAAGCACGTCAGTCTTATATGGTGATGAGTGTGCTGTTAAATTTGAAGCTGGATTTACCAAGTGACATAGCATAGCATATGAGTTTCACTCTGAGCTGCAATGCAGGAATTGAGGGCAAAGGTGTGAATTAGTGAATACCTAATGATGGTAACTTATGAATTTTTGAATTGCATGTATAAAATTTAGATTTACTGAACATAAATTAAAGAGCAGCAGAGTGAATTTTATTGTAATTTACAAAGATCTAATACAAAGCAAGATATTTGCTAATTAGAAACACTTGACTTTGCTGACATTAGCAAGTTGAAACCAAAGCACTTGGTTGTCCTCTTGTTTTATCACCATACACATTTCTTGTCAACAAGCCAAAGTTCAAATGAAGTGTTGCAATGTTTGAATTGAATGACTGTTACGGTTGAGACAACTAAGATAGGTGCATGAACATGTATATGGTGACCTGGCCTGTTCTGATTTGTTACAAAAGAAGCTTAGAAAGTTATTTATATATAAAGAATCATGATTTATTGTGATTGAATAAGCTGACAGTGATAAATGGATGAAAAACTGTGTTTGTGGTCCTTATCTAAAAGTAAATATTGTTTCACGTGAAGGTGTTTCACTTGAGGTAATACTGAACTTGACATGCCTCTGTGTTCCTCAAATTACTGAAAATCATTTGAATTAACTGGCTATACTTTTGAGAAGTAAAAGGTACTAGGAAATGGTAAAAGACATCATCATTGTTGCTATTGACGCTACCACTTAAGCGAGTATTGTTTTACTTGAGGTATTGTGCATGACATGCCTCTGCGTACCCTTGCCTGTGGGTGCTTGAGTTTGTTGATGTTTCTTTATGTTTGCGCTGAGCAGCAAAGGGCGTCTGTTACGTATGTTTGCAGACCTGAATTGGTCAGTGACCTTGTTTACTTTTCTGCTTGAGTGTATCGTTTGATCACTCTTAATAATTCTGTTAGGCCAGCAATCTGTCAGTCCCATAGTTAAGTGTTTTTATCTTGCTAATCACATTAAATCTGTTGGCTTCTAAGGTGTGTTGCCATGTTTGATTTTGGTCACTGTACCAGTGCTTACCTGTAAGGAATTCTGCATCCTGTTTTGGTCATCTATAGGAGCATCCAAACTGTTATGTTACTGTTTTGTATTTATTGCATTGTGGTTGGTTGTTTCATTAAGTGTCTGTTGCATTGTGTTTGTTGCATTGAGTTTGTTGCATTGTAGTTGTTGCATTGTGTTTGTTGCATTGTGTTTCACTGTGTTGGTTAGTTAAATGATTAGGTTTTACTGGGTATGTAATGCTGCATGCTATGCCCATAAGAGGTTAGAAGGCTTAAAAATGCCAGTTATACATCACACTCCATTAATGATTTCCAAGCATAATTGATGTTGCACTGTGTTTGTTGCATTGTGTTTTGTGTGAGTTCTTGACAAATATTCTTTTCTCGTGCTAAATATTTTGTTCACATGTGTTCATAGTATAATCTGGTTACAATGAAAAACATTTGTTATAATCTGTTTTAGTGCTTCAAATTCAACCCCTCTGTCTCCCCATTCTTTCCTTCAGGAAAAACTGGAAAGGAAGTTCTTGGTGGCATTGACCTGAAGCAGCATTTTCCATATCCCGTGACCACGAGATCAAGCGAGTTGGACAGAGACGGTCAGAAGCCGCCAATTTTTAACCCTGCTGTGGGCGGCTCAGATATTTGGAGATGGACGGGCAGACTGCAGGGTCAGGACAAGGAGGAGATGATGAATACAGCGATGTTTTCTAGGGAGCGGTTGGCCGGGATGGGTACGGAAGACGTTGATCCACTTAATGGGAACACCTGGCTTGGTTCAAATGACTTATTGTTCTGGCAAGACCAGGAGAGAGCTCAGGTAACTCTTAGATGAAGTACGGAGTAATTGCTTTTGCAAATCATGGTAGTGTGAATGATATATGGCAGCTGGTATGTATGCTTGAGCAATGGTAAGGTTTACTGTGGTAAATGATTTAATGTTATCTTTGTTTATGTTTTTTTAATTACTATGTAGGGCCTACTTGTATTGTGTTTTTACTGTGTGAAAACTGTTTTGAGCAAGCCTTCAGTGGCTCGATAATGCAGTTCCTCTGTTTCTCAGGTAACACCTACTGTACTCGGTTTTGCTTTCTTTCTAGTCTTGATATAGATAGACCTGTATGTTAGCAGCACTCTTAGATTGCTTCACTAAGTCAGTGATCTGACCTCGAATTGACTCGATTTACTGCCGTGCATTGGTACACTGCCATTGATTTATTTTGCATTATGGATTTTAACAATGATTAATAGAGGCCCAAGATTAGATCAGAGTTCAAATGGTGGTGATGATTATGAAATTTTCAGTTTAGACAAATTATACCAGAATTTGAACCATTTAGACAAATGTAAAATGTCAAAGTGCAATTATATGTTTCACTTGGAATATGGGTCCCTTGCTTTCATTTACAATTGGCCATTTCGCTGTTTTGGATTGTAAGTTTCACTGTGTTGGTTAGTTAAATGATTAGGTGTTACTGAGTATGTAATGCTGCTATGCCCATAAGAGATTAGAAGGCTGTGGATTCTTACAGTTTTAAAATGCCAGTTAGAAATCACACTCCATTAATGATTAGCAAACATAACTGATGTGCAGACTTATATTGACACACAGTTTCAACAATGTTAAAAAATGCCCAGTGTGTGGAATCACTTTGTACGAAATTGAGCACAAGTTTACCTATGTTGCTCTTTCTCTCATTCCAACAGGCATTCGTTTAGATACTCCAGCATGGGCATTGATAATATATTTATTACTGTATTTGTAACACAATCTAATGAATAATTAAAAGTTAGCCATGTGTTACTATTAGTATATGCTATAACTAAATCCAGAAGAGCCTTTGATATGAAGCACCTTTCTGTTTGTAAATTGAAAGCAGAGGCATAAAAATGACATGGTGATTGCTTCCACTGTACAAGTATGTATGTAGCCCTATAAATATATTTATATATTAATGAGTTTATTTGTTTGTATGCTTGCATCTATGTTTGTGTGTTTGTATGTATTTGTTTATTCATTAGTGGGAAATACTTAAGCTATGTGTTGTATTTTATCTGATCTAGTAAATTGCATTAATGCGTTTTGATATGCATATCCATATGTATGCATTTTGGTATGCATAATGTATCTCCATACATATAAATATACTGTATAGTTGCCAATAGATTATATTTGTACGGGAATATATGCTTGCAGCCATGCATGCATGGATACACGTTAGCATGAGTCCTCTTTTAATAAGTGACAGAGAGAATGCTTGTTCAGGCACTGGCATTTTACCAATTTATCCTGGGTTCAAATTCTTTAGCTTTGAAAGGTCTGTGCTTTGAAAGTGACGTTTGTTTGCCTTTTGTTGTGCTTAGAACGGCGGCCGTGGTTCCCTCCATGACGTACAGAGGACTTGTTGGTCAGCTAACCAGATGGTCAATGATCCACAGTTTGCAGCACGTGTGCATGAACGTGATTCGTGGGCCGGCTTCAGGTCCGACTTGGGGGCCATGACATCAAGAGATGACCCTGGCTTCAGCAGATACATGAAGGTTAGATGTTTTATGCTGTTTAGTACTTTTATTGAGCAAGCATTTGTAGGTCTCCTGAGTTTGGTCTGGATTTGATATTTGACAGATGTTGACTGACAGGAGGTTACAGTGGCGTAACGAGGGGGGGCAGAGGGGCAACCACCCCAGGGCGCAGCACAAGGGGCGCAAAATTAGCTTTCAGTGGCACACAGTAGTATGACAAGAATGATTAAAAGTCAACAAGAAAATTAAAAAGGGGTGCAGTCATCAACTCTTGCCCCGGGCGCTGAAACCCTTCGTTACGCCACTGGGAGGTTATGCTCGTATCAATGTTTATAATATATGTATGTAAGTATGTACAAATAAATATAACAAATGGAAAGCTTTGCTTTAGTATAGATTGGTAGGCTGTCATGTGCATTTGTAACTTGAAACCATATATGAAGCTCAATTGTTCATGTTTTAGGTACCTCGCAAAACAACTAAAGATATGATGCTATAAGGAGTTGTTCAGAGTATATATTACATTACATTACATTACACAGTCTGTTGAGAGTCATCTTGATCAATATTTAGTATGATAAATTGACTGATCTAACAACCTGTAACTTGGTGCATTCAGTTCCGAAGCTTCGTGTAGAACTTGTTAATTTCAGAGAGGAGAGGAGAGGGATTCACGCGAGATGAAGAAGATGGGCTGTGCCGATCGTTTTGATCTTCCCACTGTTCATGTTCCTCCTCTTGATGACATCGTGACTAAGATTCTTGAGGACGACTTCCAGACAAACGTCATTTCATTAGACTCAAAGCCTCGCTCGTGCAGCTCAGATGTCTTCTCGTATGATGGGTAACTCAACACGTACTTAGTTCTGCTTTATGCAAAATTTGACACTTTCTTTATAATTTGCTGTGCATAGTTGTATTGCTCTCAAATTTTGAAGATGATTAATTTGTATTTTATAAAAGACCTCAACCTGACCTATGAACTTGTCAATCAGCGTATTGATTTTGGTGATTTTAGTTGTAGTGCTAATCAGGATTTATGCTTTACGGCCTTTTTACCTGATTATGACTTGGTTTTGGTGTGTCACTGATTGATGCCTTGTGCATAGATAAAAGTTATTAATTACAATTCTCAGTAATGGAATCGTAATCACAATCATACATTTATGCAGTTAAGTCCTCAAGCGGTGTCCCAGCCTATTTCAATTAATGAGCAGAATAACTTGTGATATGTGTGTTCAGTTTTCTGACATTTTTGTTTTAAAATCTGGCTTTTAGGTCGCCAGGTGGCAGCAGCAGCTTTTATGATGGTCTTTGGTCAAACACCAATGACAACAGCACAGCATCACCTGGAAGCAGGTCGGACCATAATTCCATTTCCTACGGAAGCCTCCAGAAGAGCTCCATCCTTTCGGATGCCTTCTCCATGGATGCTCACTGTCGCGATGTTGTATCAGATTGGCCAGATCAGTGTCATATGACTTCTGCCAAAGGGCTACAGTCTCATATGCCCTCTGCAACTGATCAGGCAGACATTAGATACTACACCCCATTTGGGAGTAAAAGTTTAAATCAGGGGATTGGAGCAAGAGATGACAACGATCGAGCACAGGAAGATGTGGAATTTTCTGGACCAGAGGAATTGTATTTCTCTGATCACAGAATGTGGCCGAAAGATGCACTGGAATCAAGTCTTGCCAGAATTGCGGGTCAGGCAAACCCACTTCTAGAAAGAAGGCCAGATAGATCGGGAAGGCACATTTTTGTTCCCCCACACAGTGACGAAAGAAATGAAGACCTGTACAGTGGCAAAAGATTTGGAAAGCAAGAGGGACCTGGGCCAGACATTGGCTGGAATGGATTGAGTGATAATGGGGCACAGTACGATGTGCGTGAGGCAGACTTTGAGGCCATGAACATCCCTGAGCAATTCAAGACGTCTATGAAAGATTTGGAAATGTTGGCGCGCTCGTGGAACGAGCAGCGTGCTCAGGCAAGGCATGATGGTTTTGGCCGGCTGCCTGTCAGTGAAGACATGGCTTCAATGTGTCATTTCCCTAAATCTGTTCCCAATCCACAATCCTCACACCCAGGAGGTCCCCCTCTTTCCCAAGCAGTAGGTGATAAGAAATTTGCTAGTCAGCAGCCGAAGCCTTCCGTTGAGTGTAGCATCCCTGGTCGTACTCTAAATCTTCCCTTTTCTCAGGCCCCCACACAGCCAGGGAGTGACGTGCTCGAGGAACTTGCTCGGCTTCCACCTCACCTGCGGCAGCAGTACGTACAGTACCTGAGGGCCCTTCTCGGTCTCGACTACCTGTCGATGCAGAGTGCGGCTGCTAAATATGGATCTCAGCAGCAGCAACAACAGCAGCAGCAGCATCGTCATCCCACCGAGTTCTGGCCTTTCATGCCGCCCAATGGGCCGTCTGCACTTGTTGGGGTCGACGGATGCACGGTCTTTCCTCAGATGAATGCATATGCGCTTGGTGGAAAGCTGCCAATCTTTGTGAGACCAGGGGAGACTCCGTGTGACTATGTTCCGCCATTTTTCCAGTTTCCACAGTTTGTTCCTGGAATGAAAGCTTTTCGGTAAGTTATAGACCAGTAAAACTGAATTTGAAAAGCCAGTTATAATTAAAGCCTGTAACAGGTAAGGTGGGATAACTTATTAACATTGCTGACAGTATTGACCATCATTATTCAATTTAAATCGTTTGAGATTCAGCTTGGAAAATAAGAATTTATTTGAAGGTAAAAACGAAAAGACATTAATTAAACAGTTTCTTTGTGAACATTGTTTCGTCTAAACTGCACGCATGCATGCCCACAAGACATGAGAGGATGGCATGCACAACAGTTCTGTTGGAGTTCAAATTACACGAATACTCGTATTCTGTCTTTGTTAAATTTAGCTCATTACTGCAGTGACCATCAATTGAAGTCTTGTGAATTATGGTAATAGAAGTCATTAGATTGGATTAGATAGAAAATTATAGTACAGTTGGTTGTCATATTTTTTGACAGGCGAAGTGGACCAGCCAATGAACTCCATGTTCGACTTGAGGAATGCTATGAGCAGTTTAAACAGCTGGAAAATGAACGGAAAAAGGTGGGAATCCAGTTGTTCATTGTAGTTTGTACATTGTAGGGGACTGGCTGTAATATGATAGAAGATTTGTATCGTGTTGCTTCAGGATGTGCAAATCTGTTTTAACCGTACTCTAGGTACAAGTTGTATACTTCCTCAGATTCATAAGTGGTACGCAGACTGGTTCTTCGATGTTGCAGCTGAATTGGGGACATTGTAGGTAGGAGAGAAATAGGAGAGTTTAAACAGCTGGAAAATGAACAGAAAAGGTAGATAGGAGAGAAATCTTTGATTGTCGTTATTCAGTTATTCTGTTGTTTAGTAATTATAATGTTATTGCCATTCTTGAAGACGGAAGCAGAACTGGCTCGGCAGAATCCGGGGAAAATGATTTCGAGTAACAACAATCGCCAGGTCCCTCAGCTGCCCCAGAGCCCATCACGGGTTGACCGACTCATCGTGGAATCTCTGCGCGAACATGCGCGGGTGAGTTGCCGCTTAAGTAGCACAAGAAGGGCATTGGCAAGTAATAATAATAATAATGACAATTTATATGGCGGTGTAATAGTTTATTTTGCAGTTTTGTTCTATGTCTGCAGTCAGTTGAGTGATGTTGTGAGCATTGTTACCATTGTTATAGTGGCAACTGTAGGCATCAGAGTATGATTAGAGTATCTCACTAGCAGATCAAGGCGTTGAACTAAAGCTGAACTAAAACTAAAGCAGGAAGTTGTACGAAAGTTGATGTCGGAGGATAAACTAAAGCAAAGGAGTCATATAAAACGTGGTAAAGTTGGCACAAAGACAATGAAAGAGCATGGGGATGATGGCCTCCCCTTATCCTCATGCTCGTTCAATAGCTTTTTGCCAACTTTTTCACATTTTATATATATTTCCTCCTGTGTTTCCTTTAGCAGTGTTATCAAAGCTGTTTTTTCTGTATGATTTCTGTGGTCAAACCTCGTCAAAACGGGAATGTGGTGGGCACCTCGGTGGCATGGCCCTCGCAATCAAATCATGATTGGCGTACAGATCTATCCTTGGAGCAGCCGAGAGCAGGCCAAGATGTCTTATTAGTTTCTGCCTACCAACATCGATAAAAACTTAATAAAATATTAGCGTGACCTTATGTACCAGATTTTGTCTGATGTAGATAAATTTTGACATTTGAAAATTCTTATTCGATGACAAGAAGCAGAACATTTTGCTTGAACTGTAGCTGTGCAGTTTAAAAATTTGCTTCTGAATATATATTATTTGAAAGGATGCTATATAAATTGTACTGCAAGGCATCGCACTACAATTTCTCCACTACCATTTTTCCACTACTATTTTTCCACTACCATTTTTCCACTACCATTTTTCCAGGTGCATTTGATGGGCTGGTATTTTCAGGCTCACCAGTTTGGCTATGTTTGTTGATGATTAAATTTGGACTGAATTTTCTTAACTGCAGGTGGTAACTCTGGTTGGGAGGATGCAGCAGATCCGTGGGACTTCCCTCCCGGATAAGATTCATGTAACTCTGGCCAGATGGTTGGAGGGCACAACGAAGGTCCAGTCATGTCGCCGAGATGAAATCATCAATGCCATCAATCGCCACCAGAGCAAAAATCCACAACTGCAAAAGGAAAAAGGTGGGGAAAGTGACATGAAATGGCAACATTAAATGATGTTTGATTCTAAATCAAACATGGCATAGAAGTAGGGCAGTCAGTTTGCACACATTTAGACCTTATGCATATCTATATGAGGGCATATATGGCACATTGATCCTATGACTTCGTTACACGTCGTCAGATGTGTGTCGCTGAGAAATTCTTAAAAAAATTTTAATATTTCCTATCTGCACTCTTCATTTACCTACCAACCAGTTCCAAAAATTCTTACAAAATGGATACTTGCATTTTCTATAGTTTTTCTTTAACCTGTCAATGTCGTTCTTGTTTTTTTTTCGTTCTACATCAATTCTTTTTGGTTTTTATTTTGTTTTAGTTCACAGTTTATTTCTAGCTATCGTTTTCATTATCGTGAGCAGTTGCCTAATCTTTTTCGTTCTCATTTTAGTTTCGTTCACGAAAATAACACTGCTACCAACCTCTGTTTTTTTACAAATGATTAATCTGGTTGTGTGCAGATGTTCTGGCTCTGGCCGAGGGTCTCGGTGAGCTGACCTTCCACACTCGTGAAGCCAGAACTGCCCTCTGGTGTGCGCTGCAGCTTTCCAGCACAGATCTTCCTGTGGTCTGCATCAGAGCAGCAGAAACATCTGCCAGAAGAGTGCGCTTTCTGGCTACCGGACCTGTCTCAGACCGCCTGGTCCCGGACGAAGACGCGGACGAGACGTCAGACTGCGAGGCAGACGTCATTGGCAATAGCAACGACGTGAAACCAGAAATGAGCATCTCTGCTTCTTCTAACTGAGCGGAGAGAGAGCCGAGAGAAGTGGAACGGCGAGCGATCGCTAAGAATCTGTTGTTTTTGTTACATTGTAGAATGTAGGACACATTAATCAATGCAATTGTAGCTCAGGCTAATTGGATATGTCAGTTTGGTCAGAGTGTGTGTGTGTTTATCTGTTTCAGCGAGTCTGTTTATTCCGCGTCCTTTTGCAGAAACGTTTTTCATTCTCTTCAGTTTGCGTATGTTGCAGCTGTCGGCGTCTTTGAATTTGTCCGAGGATTAAAAAGAACGACATTGAGTTTCGGGAGAGAGGATTATTTTATGTCAGCGTGTAGTTTGCATTTGTTTTTTTTGAGCTGAACTGTTTCTGGCCAACTGTATTTGATTGTGGATGTGGCCAAATTGTAGAATTTTAGCCATTGAGTGCTGTCCTTTTTGACCAAAATTCGAATGCGTCAGTGAAATTGGCCAACAGTTGTTTATCGTTGTAACCCATCAGAAAGGTTGTCCACTTTTCGACTTACTCTTTTGTGTCTGCTGACTGCAGAATCCTTCAATCCAAGGACAATACCGTCAAAGACAAGTTGGTCACGATGTGAGGATGTGGAAAACGAGTTATTGCGTCACCTAACCAAACCTAGGATTTCAGTTGAGCCTTGACATCGTCGACTTTTTTGAGTACTTTTTAAGCTAGTTCCTAATTTGATTATTTAATGGCGTATTTAGCCAGAATGTAGTGTTGACATTTACAATGATTCCTGTAGGCATTTTCTTTCTGTTTAACCTAGTAGGAAGTTCTTGTTTTTTTGTGCTGCTAATGTGCTGAAGTGTGAACTTATGCTGGCTTTTAAATTAAACTTAGGAATAAGTTTGATGAAGCAATGTGCAGAACAATGGAGGTTTCAACACCTGTGCATAGCTGGCTTACAGTATACCTAGTTTTGTTCTTTATCATTTTGACGATCAGTCGGCTCATGGCACATGTTACGTAGCTTGTAGTGAATATTCATAACCCGATATGCATTAACATCGTTATGACTTCCCTGTGGATGTGGGCATGGCTTTTTGAGCCCCATCTTCATTGTTTGTTTCAGTTAACTTACAAGTTTAGGACTTTAGTGGTGAAACGTTGTATTTGGCTATAGGCGTATGCTAGTTATCATGTATTGTTACAGATACATTTTTGTAAACAGCTAGCATTAGAAATGATAATTTGGGATCGTCACAGTGATTTTATTAGATCATGTGAGCTTGAATGATGGAGAGTTGAGTAATGTTTCACTTAATCTGGAATAAGTATTGCTTTTATGTACAGTGACACAATTGATGATAGCTGTTTGTTGGAGTTTTTACTTGGTGCAACGTTTTATTAAGTTGAAATGCAACTCAAGTTGTCTGTGTTGAAGGTATTGAAATGATTTTGCATGTCTAGTCATGTGATAGAAAGGTATGTAATACTGTATAGTGGTTTTAAGTTTACTTCAAATTTTCAGATTTTATGAGATGTGTCAGTTAGTATAAATTTGGTTTCACAATTCCTTTAAAGCTTACATTTGACAGAGCTTGTTTGACATTGCAGACTTTTTTACTGATAATTGTGTATGACATTGTTTGGTTTAATTTGAAAAGTTGGTCAAACTGTTTTATGGAAATTTTCAGTCAAGGGTTTTTATGGAAAATATTCTGATTTTTGTGCCTGGTTGCATAAACGAAGTTTGTAAATGATGGCCATGCATGTGTTATCGAACCGTGTATTTTTGCTGTGAAGAATTCAACGGTTTTAGTCTTTCCGAATGTACAGACTGTGAATGTTCTGGTCGAAGATGTCGCTGAATGGTTTTGATGTGAGCGCACTTGAAACAGTTTCTGATGTGTCACGTGTAACATGTCTCAACATCTAGATGCGTGTATTCGTGTTTGATTACGCTGTAAGTGCCAATGTACGGGTTTTCGCTGGTTTCTTAGTCGTTTCGTAGCATGTAATCTTGTAGAAAATGTGACTATTATGTAATTTATTATTTTTAACGATTATATCAAATTAATTATCACAATAGTGTTATTATGTTTGATAATATTGTTTTATTTAGTGTTTTTAATGTGCAAGTTCAGGAACTTGCTATGAGGTGCAAATAGTAGGGTAAAGTGTTACTGGATGGATGGATTAATGGATGGAGTTAGTGGGTGGATGGATGGATGGGTGTATGGATGGATGGATGATATGGTTAGATGGATATGATAGCCTGAACTTTACTGGTTTACATTTTGAACCACAGGCTGTTGGTCAAATGCTTGTTGGGTGCAGTTATAAATGCTGATGACTAGATAGTGAATTTGTAGAGTACCGGAGTAGGAGGCCTAAGCTACATGAATAGAACATGAAAATCTTAAGAAGTGCAGAGAATAAGCCACATTGCAGCATGGTGTGTATGTAGTGAATGCATTTCCGACAGAGGAGAGTTGCTCTGCTATATTCCAGGCATGTTTGAACAAGTATGTGAACAAAGGTTGTACCTCATGGGTGGATGGATTATGGTATGAGGAAAGCAAAGTTATTCTGGAAGGCTATATTCCTGTTCTGCCATTTTGAAATAAGTAACTTTCAAACGTTGTAGATTCTGTTGGATTGATCCCAGATTTGATTTCAATTAGCGAAGCAGTTCGTTAATCGTGTTATATTGCGTGTGATATCTACCATAAATTGCTGTTTGTCGTCGTCGTGTTCTCTGGTTCTTGTGATGCATTTTAAACTATCAAGCGTGTCGACATTCCAGGAACGTCAGTGTTTTGTATCTGCAGGCTCAGATGGTGTTAACGGAGTTGGTGTATCTATATTGTTTCGGAGTTTGTTATGTTCGTTCTTCAAGCTCTGTTTCCAGCTGTATGTGATGGAAACTGGGCTTGAAATGGTTGTGTTCTTGAAACAGATCTTGAAAGATCAGCCAGAGGGACCTGAGATGCAAGAATAATGATTGTGGCGATGAGTGTTTAGTGGGGAATGCCATTAAAGCTGTCTGTAGTAGCCAGGAAATGATTTTCGTCCCATGTGCAGAGTCTTAGGCCTAGATGAGACACAGCGTGACAGGTTTCTTAAGTAAGTGAAGGTGTGATTCCTGTTATTATCGGAGTTTGAAATAAATAGCATCTACTTATTTTGAGTCGGCCTGTGGTGTAACTGATATCATTGAAAATTGTGGATGAGACTAGAGATATTATTTGCATAAATTTAGGAAAGTCTGATGTTTATGGAATTTTATTTTAATTTCGTTGAGTTTTTTGTGGTATCATGTAGCAGTTTTAACAGTTTTTAATAACTCAAAATGGTAAACTCTTTGCTTGTGATCAGTAAATTACATCATCAACTCTTAGCCCAACGTAACATTGGTCATCAAATTCACAGTATTGCACTGGTCATCAAATTCACAGGATTGTAAGTTTTTTGGAACGTTATTTTCTAATTTGTATATGCTGGTATTACGTTTTGTTGATCCTGCATATGACATTTATTGTCAAAACTTGAAAAGCTGTTTGTTTGATATGACTTGGTGGCTTGTTAAGTTTTATTCATGCGGAAGTATTTATCTCTACGGCAGGTTTTTCCTAGAGAAAGACTAATGTTATGAATCGTGAAGAGGTTTGGTAGCAGGTGCACATGGGCGATTTTTGTCATTTCATTTTCGCTTATGGTTAAGATGGGAGTGTTGACATGTATAGTAGCAAACGGTGGATTAGCTTTTAGAAATTTATGAATTTAGTGGCTTTGACCTAGAATGGGTCACTCTGTGTGTGTACATGTATTCACAACTGCTAGTTATCAAATCGGTGACTTCTAGTTATGGCATCTCTAAATAGTTGCAGTAGTACCCCAGGTATGTAGCAGACGGAAGTGAGTTGCGCAGCATTTGCCAAGCTTAGGTGTTTGTATTTGAAGTTGATCAGTAGTGTACAAAGACATACGTCTATTTTAAGATTAAGTTGAAGTGCAATTATGATTGGCGTGCGATGTAGTTCTAATAGCAATGTGCTAGGCAGTTCACCAGAACTGTGTGCTAACTCATCATTTTGGCAAAGTAACCTATTCACTAAAGCAAGTGATTTTCGTGATGCATTGTGATTAAATTGCATAGAAAAGTTCTTGGTTTTGTGTTGGCAAATGTATATCTTTGGCATTTTAGAGTGTCGTTGCATAGATATGAATATATACTATATACAGATAAATAATGTAAATTAAACGTGTCTCTGCGCATATATACATATAATATATGTATTTATGAGAAAGTGATTTCTGATGGGCACGGGTGTGTCGTGAAATCTGTGTTACAGGGTCACAAGTTCGTTCCATAGGAAGCCATATTTTTATTTATCTCCTCTTAAAACTTTGATGATAGTCTGAGGATTTGTATGGGTTTGGTTATAGATTCTTTTATCTATAAAGCCTGAAGTCTGTGTAAATGGTGGTTATGTTTTCAGCGCATCATATAAGTAACAGAAGTGTTGTTGCAGTAATCTGTGGCTTAGCATTTTGCTTCAGCTAAAACTTCTTCCATTTAAAGGCAAACCATGTTGTTTCTAAGTGTTATCACATGCAAAGTTTGGAGCTTTTATTTATCTGTGTGCATTTTGTATTTCTAGTGTAGACACGTCAATATTTTTTTTTATTGTTAGTACTATTATATTATTATTTTTATTATAATTGCTATAATTGTTATTATTTCATTACAGCAATTATAATGTTCAGAGGTGTGTTGATTTTAAGATTGAAAACTTCCATTTCTAATTCCGTGTTTGCAGTTGATCATTCAAACACTTTTATTGGTTATTTCTTATTACTGTTCGTAGTACTAACGCTATTATTCCAAAGGAACATATCCCAAGGGCACATTAAAAATGGTGTGGTATGCAAGACATTATTAATAAATTTCGGTTGCTTAGTGTGGGTAAGCGTTTATTTAAAATGAAGCTTGCACATGAATAAAGTAAACGGTTAAAGTATCCCAGTACTTTGTATATTATGACAAACAGGTATTATTGTTTTACTGTTTAGGATCATTGAGTGAGTTCAAAAGAAGCACAAGAGAACATGATCAAACTTGAACATGGAATCAATGTCATTGCTTCAAACAGCTTCATCATCATCATTACTGTCATAATCATTACAATGGCTATTTATTGCCATTTTTAATTATATTATTATTAATATTTTTATGAGTTTATTATTATTATTATTTATTATTATTATTATTATTATTATTATTATTATTATTATTATTATTATAATTATTATTTTTGCACTTCAAGATAATAGAAGAATTGATAATTATGCAAGATGCTGTGGTTTGTGTTTAAAGTTTCTTTCTGTCTTGAACATTTTTTAATTTTAAAAAGAAATATTTAAAAATTGCAAAATTTCAGTTTTCTGCTAGTTTTGCTCAGTTTTGTGATAATGAGAAGCACTACTAGTCTGGGTTGTCAGTGGCCAGGAGCAGTAGAATTCGAAGTGGCATATTCAGGGTGGGGATGTCGTTTGGGTGTCCTACTGGGGAACCTGTGACCTGCTCTTAAAACTCATACTGCAATACTGAACGATTGGTAAAGGTTACTAAAGGAGTTTCCATAATGGACGTTTGCAAAAATGACCTACTTTGTACCTCTCCTTTATCCGCAGTTGACCGTATTTGGTAATACCCAACGCTGGCCCCCCCCAATCCCCCCTCCCCAATTGCAGAAGTCCTCACTGTAACAGAGCATGAAGCCCTAGAATAGGCTATCCTGAGGCTAACTGTGCTATGGGGTGGGTGGAATACTTTAATTTGATGCTGCCACATCCAGCAAGGGACTGGCATTAGAGCCAATGCAATGCAGACTGTCTGGTCTCTGTCTTTAGGGATAGGGATGTACTGAAATAACTATAGGTGCCAAAATTAATGTAGATGTGGATCTGTGCATTGGGCATTACCCTCCATCCTTAAATCCTTCTTTTGCCCACATTTGATTTGAGTGGCCCTTCCTCCCTCTGTAGGCATCCTAAGCCGAAGACCCAATTACCAGCAAATTGCATACCCGAGATCTGCATCACGAAAAGGGTAGAGTTTGTGATAGAGAAAATGTCATCTTCTGGCTAAAGGGCCAAGGTACAGCTATGATGATATTATTTTATCAACCAAGTTCAGAACTCGCATCCTGGTCATTTGAATGAGTGCTGCTAAACTTCTGTGCAAACAGAGACGGCCTTTGACAGTTTTGCGCTATAGGCAAGGACAAAAATGCCGCCCTTTTTATATTTAATAGTTAAATTTCAAGAAAAATGTGCTTTTCTTTCTTTATTTTTCCGGAATTTGCCGCCCCTTGAAAAATGCCGCTCTAGGCAGCCGCCTATATCGCCCATACCTAAGCCGGCTCTTTGTGCAAACATAAGGAGTTCTTCCATTTTGGGCCGCTGCCATTTGGTCGGCTTCTCGAGGGAAACATTGACAAATATAGCATCTACTCTTCCATCCAGCCAGCGGCTTCAAAGATTTGAGTAGCTTCTTAGAAGCCTTGTGGTTTCTTATCCTGCATGGTTTGTTTTGATCTTGGTTTTGAGGATTGTTTATTATATATATTATATATATTATATATATATATATATAATTATGTAATATTGACATCTCTAATATATTATTTGTGATCTAAAATAGATTATAGGTATATATGTTTGTATGTATGCATGCATGAGAATGCATATATATATGCATGCATGTGTCAGTGTGGACCTAGATACATACATATAAATATATCTGATATATAAAATGTGACCTATTGAGACTACTGAGTAGTACTGACCTGGAGCTTTTATTTGGTTGTGTAGAATGTATTTGATGTAGTTGTAGGTTTATTAGTTTCTTTAGATCCTTTGGTATATGTAGAGCAAAAACAGCAGCAGAGACGTAACTGTTATTATAAGTACACACGTTACAGGTATATATATATAATATTATATAACATGGATCATACATTTGATTGATGGATGGGTTTACTTGTGATGGGTGATGCAGGTTATACGCTGCCGCCGCCGAATCTTCTGTATGTCTATAGACTGTCTTTGGGTTTTTTGTCTATTAAAGATGCAAAATCGTTCACAGTCATTTGTCGTTTCTCTTAGCTGTAGGGACACACCACAGGCCTGTCAAGTTTCAATCCTGGTTAGAAGTATTTCTTTGGCTATTGTTTTATGTGTCGCCATTGAACTGAATGTTAAGGACTTAAGGAGTGCACATTTTGCTGTTGACCTATAGGCTATTGGGATTCGTGGCATATGATGACTTGGTCTCTCTCATCTTTTCTGTATAGCAACAATTGTATGAAGTAAATCGCCGATCGAATAGCGACGAAAGAAGCCTTAATTGCGCAATCTGTCATACCGACCACACTTTGAAAAAGTAGTCCAAGCAGCAGGTCGAGCAGCAGGCCCTATAGACCTCTGGAGACACAAAATCCCCTAGCACAGACTGACAGCCATGACAAGACGAAGGCAACGAGTACATGTTATTGGAGACTTTTCATTTATAATCTGGTGAATTAGCTTCATTGATAATTTGATACCTAACCTATGGATTTCTTTGCACGAATATTTGGAAAGACGTTCCTACAAAGGTCTTCACTCCATAAACTCTAGGCTTCCAAACGGGTAACACAGCAGTCCAGCATCTTTAACTTCTAAGTTATAGAAGAATCCGTGTCTGACCGGAGATACCCGTGCTAAGTGGCATTTGCTTAAGAAACTTCCGTTGCCAGCGGCGGTCTAGCTCGTGTATGCGCTGCAGGTCGATGGGCTGCGCGTGCCTAGGCCAAGGGACGTGGAGCGGGCGGGCGGACTCAGCGGAGCGAGGAGGATGGGCGAGATGGAGGAGTGTGTGTGGACGGGCGGTCGATGGGTGCACGCGCCGTATTAATACAGGCACCAATCGATAGGCCTAATTTAGTGTTTCGTTCGGTCTGCAGCTGCGTCCCTTGCATTTTGTCTGTCCCTTCTGCTCCTCTGCAGTAGCATAATTATTATGCCTATTGCCAATCGACGAGCAATGTAAGTAACTGCGCGATGCATCATGCATTTGGGTGTTAGGCGGCTTAGGCCTACGTCTCAACTAGGTAAGCAGCAAACACAATTCGCCAAGACTTAGTGCCTACCACCAGAAACGAATGTAGAGTACAAGACCAACATCTTCAGAAACACAATTAAGAAGTAAATGTATCCTAAATTATTTATTTAACCAGCGACGAGGTTAGGTAGGCTATATTAAGGTGCCTTGACCTGCTCAACCTTACCTTAACTTATCGTGTCTTTCCTTAATTTGCTTAACCTTATCTAAGCCTACCTGTGTTTTTGCCCAAAAAAACCGACGTGTGCTCAATTCGCTTATCGGTATAAAAACTTCTAAACGCGCATGCACTCATCTAGAGCCACAGTCACTAGCAGAAAAATTACTAATGACCATGCAGCCCATCAATCCATCATGCTTATGGCCTTCCAAACAGCATAATGAACAGCATAGGCCTATATGATTCCAACCGCTGACAATGCGAAACCAAAGCGGGTTTTTGTGGATTAATATTCATTCATTCATTCATTCATTCATTCATTCATTCGGGAATATATAGGCCTATATAGCGCCCCGTCAAGGAAAATACTCAGAGGCGCTCCCGACTCCAACGCGCCCAAAAAGAACAGTTTTGAGTTTAGTAAGGAAAGTTTCAGGCAGACTCCCAGGATGTAGATGCAGCTCTAGATGAAGACCATTCCAGATCAATGGACGTACCACAGAAAAAGCTCGGTTCTGCATAGTTGCGGTACGAGCAAACGGAACCAGGATAACTCCTTTTTCTGCGGAGCGTAGGAGGCAGTGGCGGATTTAGCTATAGCCTAGGCCCGGGGGCGGTTCGCCCCCCGCGCCCCGCTTGGTTGTACGATGGCGCCCCTCAAGACCAAACCCGGACAAAAGGGGCGAAAAAATTAAATTTTTAAAGACATTTTATCATATGCGCCCTTACTTTTAACGACGGCCTAATCGTATGAAACTCGACAAAATTAATGTCAGTCGATGCACTGTTTACAGCAAGCGACCGCATATCGAGTTTCCATTCTGAGATGAACTGACCCCTTCAGCTGGAGGGGCTGCAGGGTGACCCCTGAGAGGCTGCAGGGTCATTTCTCTCCCACTGTCTGTGGGAGAGAGCTATATATGTACATTGTATATACACATAAATGATCACCGCTGTCGTCAGTAGTCATGTTTCTTCTCTCTATACCCGACAACTTTATCCCCTTCCTCTGTCTCTCTGTGAGTGTCTGTCGTTCAGTTTGATATATTAGCCTATGCGTATCACATGAAACAACCTCTGCATTTGGAATTCGAAGAAACCCATCTTTCCTATACGGTCGGGTTTCCTGTGTGGTTGCAGCCTTCCGTGGCGCTAGGTAGGCGCCCTGTTGATCTCTCTAAGTCCAGGGCGGGCTTATAGGGCAAGTTTATCAATGGGGCTGGCCTCTGAGTCATGAAGTCGCGGAATATCTGTAAGTTGTCTATTCCATATTGCCCTGATAAAAGAATGAAGCGACATAAACTATACGTAGAACTCAGTTTTGGGACGTTGTGAGCGAACCGAGCAGCAGCTGCAGCCAGTTTCCATGGAGTTCAGGACAGCTATTTCTGAGGGGCACTGATTTTCTCAGCATTTTCAGACGAACAGGTAATTGAATCCAGCAGGCCACAGCAGTTTGATCAGCCAGAATGAAGTAGCCGCTTCCATTAATCTTGCTGAAGTTCCCATAGACTTTGCAACTATCAAGGACAGAACAGTCACTTTTATGAGTCTGGTAAGACCCATATATTCATACCATCGATTAACGTTCAACACATAGGCCTAACGTTTCAATAACTCTGTGTTTCGTTAAAATTTGAAATTTCTATTGGCGGCTCTGCTGCTGTAGTGCTCTTGCAATTACTTGCCCCGGGCACCAACGTACGGCGCTATACCGGTACTGATCAAATCACTTGCAGTGGAACAGTCACAGACAACTGAGACAAGTGATAATAACTCCCTAATCCAGTGCTTCCCAACCTGGGTGTCGCGGCACTCAAGGGTGCCGTGAACCTGCTCAAGGGCTGCCGTGGCTGGATGGCAGAATGGTATACCATAACACTTGTGCAGCGTTTTATGTAAATTTTTTTCTTAAATTATCACTACTAACATATAAGCTTATAATTATTTTTTAAAGTTAAAGTAGTGTAGACTGTAGAGATAGTCGCAACCCTTCAGTTGAATAGAAGGAACGTTGCTTGTCAGTAAAATAATGAACTAACTCGATGAAAATAGATGAAATTTAGGCCACGGGTGCAGCTGATATGCCATTTCATTAGTAAAGGTGCCGTGATCTGAAAGAGGTTGCGAACCAATGCTCTAAATTAATCTATTAGTGTTATAATAGTACATGTATTAAATATACCTCACTCTTTCTGTTACGTCGGCTATACTGCAGAAAGAACTTGTAGCAGATTTAAAATAATCAAAATTACTTGCGATCCACAACGACGCTTAATTGAACGCCTGTCTACAGGCATCAGGCCTGATATCAATCGAAAGAGAATTGACTGGAGCTATTGACTCGAATTTTATCAATCCTTTGCACTGATGATGCCTCGTAGAAAACAATTCATATAAATGCTTGATGAATCTGCGACATTAGACCTATGTCCCTTTTGCCACTTTGAAACAGGTTTAGTTAGAATAGTAGGCCTATATAGGCCTACTAATGGTCTACTAAACATAATGGCATTATTTCAAACATAGGCTACCATCGTTTAAAGTAAATTACAATATTTACGCTAGAACATGGCGCCCCTCAGAAAGAGTCCTTGCCCCCCGCGCAAGCAACCCTGGATCCGCCACTGGTAGGAGGCGACGCCGCCACGTCCTGGGAAGAACCGAAATCAAACAGCAGAGCTCGCGGAAGTAAATTGGGACGAGGCTCTGGAGACAGCGCAAAACCAGGGCCGCTACTCTGTACTCGATGCGTTGGAAGATGGGGAGCCAGTGAAGGACCTCCAGCATGTAGTTGGAGACGTGACCATACTTTGGAATCTGCCCAATGACTCACATCAATGTATACATTCATGCTATGATTTGTAATCATACTGCGTTGGCCCTACTTGTCAGTCAGAATTAATTAAAGGAGAATATAGGCCTAATAGGCCTAATTAGTATTGTTGTTGGACTGCGCGATTGAAGGAGAACGTATACATTCATTCATTCATTCATTCTGGAGATTTATATAGCGCCCTTCAAGAAATCTACTCATGAGCGCTCCCAGCCCAGCCACGGCAAAAGTAAAAAGACTTGAGTGATTTATAAAACCCAGTTTGACTGGTCAAAGGTAGCAAGCGCAGCTCCGATGGCAGGTCATTCCAGATGGAGGGGCCTGCAACCGAGAAAGCTCGGCGCTGCCTTAGCAGTAATGCGCATACTGCGCATACTCCCAGGATGTAGATGCAGCTCTAATACATGCGCTTCTGAAAGGCTTATGCTATGAGAAGCGCTTTATAAATGTTCAAATACAATACAATACATACATACTTACTTGCTTACATGCTAATAAATATATTCTCATTACGAATTCGTCATTTTGCGTTCTCATGGTAACGTTTTCATAAGAGATGACGCCATCATTGAGCCTTTTGTCTAACGACCTCTTATATCTTACGTCATCTTTCGATAGACGTTGTCATGGTGCAACATTTCGTAAAAGATCGAACTTCAAAGACAGTCAAAGCCAAAAATGTAATAAGTGAAAATCTTTGGTCTGCGCTCTAAAATTCAAAAGTTCTTTGAAAAACAAGAATTTCAAGACGGTCGACGTTTGGTATCTTCGAATAGGCAAGAAATCTTCGAATGATCAAGAATTTCAAGACGGTCGACGTTTGAAATCTTCGAATGGGCAAGACATCTTCGAATGATCAAGAATTTCAAGACGGTCGACGTTTGAAATCTTCGAATGGGCAAGACATCTTCGAATGATCAAGAATTTCAAGACGGTCGACGTTTGAAATCTTCGAATGGGCAAGACATCTTCGAATGAGCAAGAATTTCAAGACGGTCGACGTTTTAAGCAATCGCAGGTAGCAAGAAACCAGCACAACGCAGACTGTATGCGACCACAGAAGCGAAGATTCGAGTAAGAAATTTCATTTTTTAATTTTTAATTAAGAAATAGATTATTCGTCGTACCACTAAGTTGTTCTATGGTTCATTTAAAGTAAATTACTCAGCAAAACATCAGAACACGGTTAAAATTTAATTTAGCCTACATCTAATAAAAGCAAAGACCAGCGATAGATGGCAGCATTGCAACCAAAAGTCCAGTAAGGATTGAATTGTATGATGGTAAATTTCCATCATGGACACTCGCTGTGAACATTGACTCTACGGACCATTCATTATCAGAATGTCTCGTTCATGTTAATTTCTGTGACATTTTCGGGCCCCCAAAGTTGCGGGCCAAGTGCGACCGCACGGTTTGCCACCCCACTGCTTGGAATCTGCATCGCCGATACTCTGGCTCTCGAAGAAGTACCCTAAACAAATACACTGCTGTTATCAACCAGTTGATAACGTAAGCAGAAGAAGCAGAGCAGAAGCAAAGTAGGCAATGGATACGAAGATAAGTGAATTCATTTGCTTACTCTCAGAATATGAAGGCCTAGGTAGGTGTAGGGCTCGGGCGCCATGGAACCAAAGGCGCCGAAGCTCTCACAAGTTTTGTCCTGTGACCCTGAGGCTGAAGCATTAACAACTGTTTTGGAAATATTAAAACTATAAAAAAATACAGTGAATATATACTCCGATATCGGATATAATGTATAAGACCATAACAAGAAATCATTTGCATGCATGGTGTAAACGCAATTATACCAGTCCATTAGGATGTGTCTTAAAATTTAAAGTTTCAAAATTAACATCGGCCAGGTCGTTTGGTTTGTGTTCCACGTTGAGAAACATTGTCATTTGCCAAATTATATGAAAATCGGAAGAGATTTAGAACTTGCTCAAAGCCCCGGAAGAATCATCATTTAGAAAACAATGCAATTGCAAAACATTGCAATTTTATTTTATTACTAATTATAACATAAACATCTAGTAATCAGTGTCAAGTTCCTATTAGACATTAAAGACATTGTTTATTGTGGATATGAAAGTGGGGTACAGTACAACAGTCCACAAATTGGGTGTACGGGTACCTCATGCCCTCCGCTAAAATCAGAGTAACTGTTACACTATACACAGAGCCTACATAAATTATTACATTATAAGCACCTTTCTATTCTGCTTAAATTTTGCCGCCGCTCCCATCTGCATTTCTGTAATAGCAACTGCTGAAAAATCCAAACTATAAATAGATTGGATGACTCTTTTCTTGACAATGGGAGTCAGAACAATCATACAGTAAGGCAAAAGACATCATATTCTACCTCAGAGTGATGAACAATTTGGCACAGAAAGGAGCGAGTTGCTCCCATGCAGTTTTTCAATGAAGCTCTGGTCCGAAATGAGTAGGCCTACGACAACAATTTGTTTTGCATGTGGTCGAGTACCATCGAAACATATTCCAAAAAGCGGGAATAAATAAATGACAAATAACTGATGGTTTCCTTCTGCCTTTGCCTAACATTTATGTTTAAATGTTGAAACTTGTTTGGATCGAGGGCCATAAATCCTGGGAAAGAAAGCGTGTTAATTCTCTGCCCTCTTTTAAGCCAGGGGAGGGAACATAAAGGAATTTCACTAGTGGAAGTTTAGAATGTTGTTTTGCTACATGCATTAATCAAATCATTCCTACACAATGCTGTCATGTGGGCTTCTTATGGAAATTATACACACTTTTCAAAGGGCAGTTTTCCCTCCCCACATGTCGTACAGATTTTCAGCCCAATAATTGGATCTTTGAAAAATGCAATGTTTTGCAATTGCATTGTTTTCTAAGTGATGATTCTTCCGGGGCTTTGAGCAAGTTCTTAATCTCTTCCGATTTTCATCTAATTTGGCAAATGACGTTTCTCAAGGTGGAACACAGAAACAACCTTGCCCATATTAATTTTGAAGCTTCAAATTTTAAGATAAACCCTACAGTGCATGGTGCAAAACCCAGTAGACTAGAATGAAAGATCATTGGCATGGTCTAGTTTCCAGTAAGACCAGTGCATATTAACCTTTTCGCTGCGGATCAGTATTACTTCGTTCAGTTACGTATTGCTTATGGAGAGGCTCTGGATGATGTCGCCTATGGAGAGGCTCTGGATGATGTCGCCTATGGAGAGGCGCTGTATGCAGTCGCCTATGGAGAGGCGCTGGATGATGTCGCCTATGGAGAGGATCTGGATGATGTCGCCTATGGAAAGGCTCTGGATGATGTCGCCTATGGAGAGGCTCTGGATGATGTCGCCTATGGTAGATGAGGCTCTGGATGATGTCGCCTATGGGAGGCTCTGGATGATGTCGCCTATGGAGGCTCTGGATGATGTCGCCTATGGAGGCTCTGGATGATGTCGCCTATGGAGAGGCTCTGGATGATGTCGCCTATGGAGAGGCGCTGTATGCTGTCGCCTATGGAGAGGCTCTGGATGATGTCGCCTATGGAGAGGCTCTGGATGATGTCGCCTATGGAGAGGCTCTGGATGATGTCGCCTATGGAGGCTCTGGATGATGTCGCCTATGGAAGGCTCTGGATGATGTCGCCTATGGAGAGGCGCTGGATGATGTCGCCTATGGAGAGGCGCTGGATGATGTCGCCTATGGAGAGGCGCTGGATGATGTCGCCTATGGGAGGCGCTGGATGATGTCGCCTATGGAAAGGCGCTGTGCTGATGGAGTGGTGCTGCATGCAGTTGCCTATGGAGAAGGCTCTGGATGATGTCGCCTATGGAGAGGCTGTGGATGATGTCGCCTATGGAGAGGCTCTGGATGATGTCGCCTATGGAAAGGCTCTGGATGATGTCGCCTTTGGAGAGGCTCTGGATGATGTCGCGTATGGAAAGGCGCTGGATGCAGTCGCCTATGGAAAGGCTCTGGATGATGTCGCCTATGAGAGGCTCTGGATGATGTCACCTATGGAGAGGCTCTGGATGATGTCGCCTATGGAGAGGCTGTGGATGATGTCGCCTATTGAAAGGCTTTGGATGATGTCGCCTATGGAGAGGCTCTGGATGATGTCGCCTATGGAGAGGCTCTGGATGATGTCGCCTATGGAGAGGCTCTGGATGATGTCGCCTATGAGAGGCTCTGGATGATGTCGCCTATGGAGGCTCTGGATGATGTCGCCTATGGAGAGGCTCTGGATGATGTCGCCTATGGAAAGGCTCTGGATGATATCGCCTATGGAGAGGCTCTGGATGATGTCGCCTATGGAGAGGCGCTGGATGCATGTCGCCTATGGAGAGGCTCTGGATGATGTCGCCTATGGGGAGGCTCTGGATGATGTCGCCTATGGAGAGGCTCTGGATGATGTCGCCTATGGAAATGCTCTGGATGATGTCGCCTATGGAGAGGCTCTGGATGATGCTGCCTATGGAAAGGCTCTGGATGATGTCGCCTATGGAGAGGCTATGGATGATGTCGCCTATGGGAGGCGCTGGATGCAGTCGCCTATGGAGAGGCTCTGGATGATGTCGCCTATGGAAAGGCTCTGGATGATGTCGCCTATGGAGGCTCTGGATGATGTCGCCTATGGAAAGGCTCTGATGATGTCGCCTATGGAGAGGCTCTGGATGATATCGCCTATGGAGAGGTTCTCGATGATGTCGCCTATGGAGAGGCGCTGGATGCAGTTGCCTATGGAGAGGATCTGGATGATGTCGCCTATGGAAAGGCTCTGGATGATGTCGCCTATGGAGAGGATCTGGATGATGTCGCCTATGAAAGGCTCTGGATGATGTCGCCTATGGAATGGCGCTGTATGCTGTCGCCTATGGAGAGGTGCTGCATGCAGTTGCCTATGGAAAGGCGCTGGATGATGTCGCCTATGGAGAGGCTCTGGATGATGTCGCCTGGAGAGGCGCTGGATGAAGTCGCCTATGGAAGAGGCTCTGGATGATGTCGCCTATGGAGAGGATCTGGATGATGTCGCCTATGGAAAGGCTCTGGATGATGTCGCCTATGGAGAGGCTCTGGATGATGTCGCCTATGGATAGGCTCTGGATTATGTTGCCTATGGAGAGGCTGTGGATTATGTCGCCTATGGAGAGGCTCTGGATGATTTCGCCTATGGAGAGGCTGTGGATGATGTCGCCTATGGAAAGGCTCTGGATGATGTCGCCTATGGAGAGGCTCTGGATGATGTCGCCTATGGAGAGGCTCTGGATGATGTCGCCTATGGAAAGGCTCTGGATGATGTCGCCAATGGAGAGGCTCTGGATGATGTCGCCTATGGAGAGGCGCTGGATGATGTCGCCTATGGAGAGGGCGCTGGATGATGTCGCCTATGGAGAGGCGCTGTATGATGTCGCCTATGGAGAGGCTGTGGATGATGTCGCCTATGGAGGCTCTGGATGATGTCGCCTATGGAGAGGCTCTGGATGATGTAGCCTATGGAAAGGCTCTGGATGATGTCGCCTATGGAGGCTCTGGATGATGCTGCCTATGGAAAGGCTCTGGATGATATCGCCTATGGAGAGGTTCTGGATGATGTCGCCTATGGAGAGGCGCTGTATGCAGTTGCCTATGGAGAGGAGGCTGGATGATGTCGCCTATGGAAAGGTTCTGGATGATGTCGCCTATGGAAAGGCTCTGGATGATGTCGCCTATGGAGAGGCTCTGGATGATGTCGCCTATGGAGAGGCTCTGGATGATGTCGCCTATGGAAAGGCCTGGATGATGTCGCCTATGGAAGGCTCTGGATGATGTCGCCTATGGAGAGGCTCTGGATGATGTCGCCTATGGAAAGGCTCTGGATGAGAAGCCTATGGAAAGGCGCTGTATGATGTCGCCTATGGAGAGGCTCTGGATGATGTCGCCTATGAAAAGGCTCTGGATGATGTCGCCTATGGAGAGGCGCTGTATGCTGTCGCCTATGGAGAGGTGCTGCATGCAGTCGCCTATGGAAAGGCGCTGGATGATGTCGCCTATGGAGAGGCTCTGGATGATGTCGCCTATGGAGAGGCGCTGGATGCAGTTGCCTATGGAGCGGCTCTGGATGATGTCGCCTATGGAGAGGCGCTGGATGATGTCGCCTATGGAGAGGCTCTGGATGATGTCGCCTATGGAGAGGATCTGGATGATGTCGCCTATGGAAAGGCTCTGGATGATGTCGCCTATGGAGAGGCTCTGGATGATATCGCCTATGGAGAGGCTCTGGATTATGTTGCCTATGGAGAGGCTGTGGATTATGTCGCCTATGGAGAGGCTCTGGATGATGTCGCCTATGAAGAGGCTCTGGATGATGTCGCCTATGGAAAGGCTCTGGATGATGTCGCCTATGGAAAGGCTCTGGATGATGTCGCCTATGGAGAGGCTCTACATGATGTCGCCTATGGAGAGGCTCTGGATGATGTCGCTTATGGAGAGGCTTCTGGATGATGTCGCCTATGGAGAGGCTCTGGATGATGTCGCCTATGGAGAGGCTCTGGATTCTGTCGCCTATGGAGAGGCGCTGGATGATGTCGCCTATGGAGAGGCGCTGCATGATGTCGCCTATGGAGAGGCGCTGGATGATGTCGCCTATGGAGGCTCTGGATGATGTCGCCTATGGAGAGGCTCTGGATGATGTCGCCTATGGAAAGGCGCTGGATGCTGTCGCCTATGGAGAGGTGCTGGATGATGTCGCCTATGGAAAGGCTCTGGATGATGTCGCCTATGAGAGGCTCTGGATGATGTCGCCTATGGAGAGGCTCTGGATGATGTCGCCTATGGAAAGGCTCTGGATGATGTCGCCTATGGAGAGGCTCTGGATGATGTCGCCTATGGAAGGCTGCTGGATGCAGTCGCCTATGGAAAGGCTCTGGATGATGTCGCCTATGGAAGAGGCTGTGGATGATGTCGCCTATGGAGAGGCTCTGGATGATGTCGCCTATGGAGAGGCTGTGGATGATGTCGCCTATTGAAAGGCTCTGGATGATGTCGCCTATGGAGAGGCTCTGGATGATGTCGCCTATGGATAGGCTCTGGATGATGTCGCCTATGGAGAGGCTCTGGATGATGTCGCCTATGGAGAGGCGCTGGATGATGTCGCCTATGGAGAGGTGCTGGATGATGTCGCCTATGGAAAGGCTCTGGATGATGTCGCCTATGGAGAGGCTCTGGATGATGTCGCCTATGGAGAGGCTCTGGATGATGTCGCCTATGGAGAGGCTCTGGATGATGTCGCCTATGGAGAGGCTCTGGATGATGTCGCCTATGGAAAGGCTCTGGATGATATCGCCTATGGAGAGGCTGTGGATGATGTCGCCTATGGAGAGGCTCTGGATGATGTCGCCTATGGAGAGGCTCTGGATGATGTCGCCTATGGAGAGGCTCTGGATGATGTCGCCTATGGAGAGGCTCTGGATGATGTCGCCTATGGAAAGGCTCTGGATGATGTCGCCTATGGAGAGGCTCTGGATGATGTCGCCTATGGGAAGGCTCTGGATGATGTCGCCTATGGAGAGGCTGTGGATGATGTCGCCTATGGAGAGGCGCTGGATGATGTCGCCTATGGAGAGGCTGTGGATGATGTCGCCTATGGAGAGGCTCTGGATGATGTCGCCTATGGAGAGGCTCTGGATGATGTCGCCTATGGAGAGGCTCTGGATGATGTCGCCTATGGAGGCTCTGGATGATGTCGCCTATGGAAAGGCTCTGGATGCTGTCGCCTATGGAGAGGCTCTGCAGATGATGTCGCCTATGGATGATGTCGCCTATGGGAGGCTCTGGATGATGTCGCCTATGGAGAGGTTCTAGATGATGTCGCCTATGGAGAGGCTCTGGATGATGTCGCCTATGGAGAGGCTCTGGATGATGTCGCCTATGGAGAGGCTCTGGATGATGTCGCCTATGGAAGGCTCTGGATGATGTCGCCTATGGAAAGGCTCCTGGATGATGTCGTCTATGGAGAAGCTCTGGATGATGTCGCTTGCGTAGCTTTGGCTAGGGGGTGCAATTGGAGCAGAAATCTATAAACCAAATTTCTGCATGGTGGGGATTGGAACCCCTAACCTCTTGGTTGACACCCCAGCATGCTAGCCACTACAGTATGGCATACCCGAAGCTTATACCATAATAAGGATACAGTTTTATAGGGTTTGTGTTGGAGAGATCCTAAAATGTGGCGATGAATTACCATAAGAAATCTGGAGCTCAAAAAAGGAAAGAAAGATTAGCGAAAGTCAGGAATACAAACGAGAGACAGACACTCCTTCACAATCTTGGATTTTCAATTTTATCAAAAGCGGATGATGCAGCAAATCAAGTTGACAATATCAACTCTAGTAGTAGTAGTAGCGAGTAGAATGGAGTTGATGATCATGGCACAGAGCGAGTTGTTGATGTAGTCTATGTATACATTGCAAGTGACATATCCTCACCTCCTGAGATTGGACATCATAATGAGACAACTGTCACAAGTCAAGTTAACGTAGAGCCTGAAAATGGGTATGGAAGCAGTTTCATGCCTGCCTAGCAAGAAAATTAGACTTCGGTGCCGTGATCGAATTGTTTGCAAGCCGGAAAGCCTGCAAAGCACATTTTTACTACATATAGACTTAATAAGTAGACTTAAGTAGTCATTTAGGCCTGCATTTATTTACTATAATAGTATCTACTATACGGTAAATTTCTCTTGTAACTGGAAAAATTAAAATCATTTATCACATTCACATAATGACATTTTCATGTTCCTGTAAATTTCTTTACAATTAGTCAGAGATGGATCTTTTAAACCAGAAATTGATTTTTACATTTACTTTTACTATTATTAAAATTACCATTATTATTATTCATTAAATGTAGTTTGATAGCCTTTTTACAGGCTTACATCAGATTCGGGCTTACAGATAAAATCGAAAAAACAAGGGGCCCTGATAGACTCTGAAAAGTGTCTGCCCCGGGGCCCGCCTTGGCTCTCGACGCCCATGGCGACATATAGGCCTAACTGACCATTTTGAATTTTAGCCAGAGGGCCTATATACATGTATAAGCTTATATAATATTATAGGCTAGTTGATGCTGAGTGAGCGACAAGCGAGCCAATAAATGAATGATTGAGCGAATGAGGAGTGAATGCAAACTTGATCCTATCCCCATATCACTTCTAACAGTTCCTGTAATCATCAAAATGATAATCGTTCATGATCATTCTATGCAGACAACTTCCCCATGGTCTTTAAGCACTCTTCAAGTCACTCCCCTTCTAAAAAGAGCAAATTTTGATCATGAAAACCTATCTAACTAACACCGTCCGGTCCATCCCATCTCTTTCCTTTCTACTCTCTCTTTAAATTACCATTGAAGAGACTGGCCCGGGTCGGGAGCGCCTCTGTTTTTGAGTGGCGCTATATAAATGCTTGATTACGATTACGATTACTCAAGTTAACTGGACGATTTGTCCTTGTCCGGCATTTAAGTCTCCTGCATCTGACCATGCATCTCTACGCAGACGACTACCTCTCCTTTAGTTCACTCCTCAACCCCCACTAATCTGGCTGCACTAAACACCACTCCACAGACACGCTACTTGCTTCTCTGTACTATAAACTAGTGTCTGCCGTCAGCCATCGGCAATGATCGGGCAATCTCCTGCAGCCTCTGTCTCCTGCCTCTGTATCCTTGACATCTCCGCTGCATTCGATACCCTCGACCACAGCCTCCTTCGTCATCGACTATCTTCGTGGTTTGGCGTCTCTGGCACTGCTCTATTCTGGTTCCAGGTCTTTCTCTGTTAAAACCTCCAGCCACTGTTTGCAACCCCTCTCACTTTCCTGTGGTGTCCCTCAAGTCTACTCTTGGGTCCACTATATTCACTGGCACTGCTCTATTCTGGTTCCAGGTCCACTTGCCTTCCAGAGCCTTCTCTGTCCAGCCGCTGCGTGCAACCTGTCCAACTCTCTCTCTGTATACTGTCCCTCAAAGCTCCGTCCTTGGTCCACTCCTACAACTCCACAGACATCAGGCACGTAGCGAGACTTAAATTCAAGAGGACGCAACTACACAGACCATTGGCAAAATCCTGGTCATTAGGGTCATTGGTCAATAGAAGTTCCAGTATATGAAAAAGCAAGAGGAGGCAACTGCCTCCTCAAGCGATCGTGCCTCAATGTAGCTACGCCTATGCATACAGTATTCCCAGGCCCATCCGAAGTATCTCCGCGAACTCTTCACCATCCAGTCAACCCGCTCCATCCGACCATCCTCCTACATCTCGTCTTTCTCGACTCCCGGACCAGTCCCAGTCACTACTCATCTCAATTTCTCCAACCGAGCCACATCCCATACTGCACCACTACTCTTATCTGGCACGATCTCCCTCCCGAATTCCGCCGATTCGCGGTTCCTCCATCATCATTGCCACTCACCCTTCATCATCCGCCTCAGGCTTCTCTGTCACCAATGGGGTTTCCAGTTTCCACTCAAAATTAATCTCACCTTTTCAGGAATTCCTACCCAGACTCATCTGATCCTCATTTGTTCTTCTGCCTTCCAATTCTTCTCAACATAAGCGACACCCGTCTGAGCAGAGCAGCTGCTCTGCCTCCTTCTCTTCTGGGCCCCCTTTGGAAACCAGACTTGGATCTCCTTTCGACAACCCTTTGGAAAACCCCTCGGACTCGATTGAGCTTGTGAATAAGCTGGTGCCCTGTGCTAACTGTGCTTAGCTTTTAAGTGGCGCTTTAGAAATTTGGAGTTTACAATTACGATTACGTCATGTTGTAGTATGTCTGTATTTAAGTATGTTTATGGATATGCTATGAATAAGATCGGAACACTAATGAAATGCTGTACAACATTTTAATCTGATTTACAACAACAGAATAAAAAATTATGCATAACAAAATGGCACCAACAACTTCCTGATTGACAACATTAATCAGCTAATGAATTACTTAAATAAATATATTAATCAGAGTCAAAAACGTCTAAAAATTATGCATAACAAAATGGCACCAATAATTTCCTTGATTCACAATTTAACATTACTCAGCTAACAAATTACTTAAATAAATATATTAATCAGAGTCAAATAAGTCTCAATAAGCAGCAACATTAAGCACAGTCAAGCTTTGAGTTTGGGAATAATCATTGATACTGATAAAACAGGAAGACAATATAAGATAATATATATATATATGTATGTATATATATATATATGCAGTATGTATTAAAAACTACTAATATAATTATACTATGATATCGTTACATTAATGTTTATTAAATCACAAATATGTAACCAAATTTACACAGAAGAATGTTTATTGCCAAGAATATTGCCATAGCAGATGTCATACAATATATTATGTCGGTCACCAACGAAAAGAAGTCATGGGCTTATTGTTAATGGCTTGCAGCATAAATTATAGTAGTTGGCACTAATGTAAGAAGCCAGAGGGTGCTATCTCACTTCATGGATAATCTCAGCCTAAACAATTGCCAAAATAGGACACCGCTGATAAGGTTAGGCAATGCCACTCTAATTCACAATTGACTCAACAGCACAACCTGAGCAAAGTTGGTAATGGAGTTTACCAAAAAAGTGTCAATTAAGCCAATGCAGAACTTCCTCTAAAAAGTTTTCAAATGACCAGTCATCTGAAACAAGGCAGAAGAGAGGGACAAACGAAAAGTGGACGGGTTCCTGTAGTTTGATATTTATGCAGAGCTGCCTGTACAGATCCTAGGTTATCAACCCCACCCCCCCCACTTCAGGGAAGTACTCAAAGACCAGTGTAATTCATTTCTATTTCCTTCTATGCATGACTCGCTTCGTACCAGTTAAGCAACGGAATGTAAAGCTAAACCTGGAAGACAACAGCAACAGAAGCATTTGAATAATACTATTGCATCAGCCAATCACGGCTCAGGATGAGCCACCGCCTTGTCCAATGATCATTGATCACAGGTAATCTGTCTCAGAGTAACATTATGCTAAAAATTTTAAAATACACAAATAAATATTGCTCATAGTAATCTAAGAATTATTGCACTTGGGAGAACTAGAACATAAGGCAATTGGTCAACTGCATAGCACCTGGTCAAGGAAACAGAGACTTATAGGAAGCACAAAGAGAAAAATCAGAAACAAAAAGCACGACATGACTGCAAAGTCCAAAAATGGAAGCTTTAAGTACAGTGTGTACCATCATTCTAATTTTATTTGCTCTCGTCAATTATGATAGTAACCATGGCAACAACTTCTTCAGAATTTTACATAAAACCATACACAGATAATTTTTCATAAGCATAAATAAACTTCCAACACTAACATAATTTCTTTTAATAATTTCAAATTCATATTGGCCAACAAGGAATGCCTTCAGGCAGTTCTTAAAAGATGGATATAAAACTAAAACTGCTCACACAAATGATACAATATTAAATACATAAAAAATTCACATAATAGGGGCCTACACCCAATAACTTATGACCCTCTGTATAAGCCTATCCTTTAACATCCTGGATAATTTGCTTCTGTATTCCGGCCATAGTTCCACTCTTAAAAATAGTGTGGACAAATTGCTCATAGACAAATCTTTCTATCAAAGGACAGACAACAATCACAGACAACGAAAAGTAACACTAATGTCTAGTTGCAGCAGCACAGAAACTGCAGATTCGAACCAACCAATCTCCATGATTGAAGTGTTTCCCACTAACAGACAATAATTCTGACATTTCATTAACACTGTTTAACCCTTTGTTTTGGTCGCTATTATATATTGAATTGTTACATTCATCCTTCTTGGCATATTTTTAATGGCTGCCAGAGCAAATATACAACATAAGTCAAGAAATGGTCAAAACTAGACAAGCACAACCATTTTCCGAAGTTGACCAATTTCCTTGCGCATTCGTTCCTCCAGTATTCCGAGCTTCCCTTCGAGGACCTTCTTCATATCAACAATCGTGTCATGGACTGTCGAGAACCCGGCACGAGATTCTCGCTTGATTTTGCCAATTTCATCGTTCTGTCGATCCAGACCACTGTCTAGCATTGCACGAATTCGATTCTCAAATGCCTAAAATGAACAAATTAGTAAATTAAATTATTGGCAAGCTCTCCTGTTGAGCAATGAATGTAGTGTAATGTAATGACGACAATTTCTATAGCATTGTCCGTAGGATGCATTACACACATGCACACACACTGTCAAAAGCATAGTCAGTAGCAAGCTACTTCTAGGAATTCTTGCACGTGGCCAATTAACAAAGCATCTTCAGTTAACCTTAGCAGAAATTGTTATCAGAGTGGAAAGTCAAAGTCATTCAATTTGTTTCTAAGGATTTTACAGCAACCTTAAAACAATCTCATGGTAGAGCAAATTTAAGTGCAATTTTACTTGCTGACTTTATTAAGCTTGACCTTCAAACAGAAAATTCTTACAGTATCCATGACATCTTGATCCCAAAGCACATACGATAAGACAGGTATACCAGCAGTCAATCAAAATCAATCAATCAATATTCATTTATTCAATAGATACAAGCTGACACAGTTACCCATTAGCTGAAAGATGTCAAACAGAATCTGATGTACTAAACTCCTGCAGTACCTCGTGAACTGCTGTTGCTCGTTCGATCTCCTTGGCAATTGCTTCCTCCATCCTCAACTGTCTCATATGAACTGTTGTCATGCTTTCGTCTAACTTCTGATCAAGCTTTTCCTGTTCAACAAATACCAGTTACTTCTTTCTAACAAAATATCTCTCTACAGTAAAATCTTCTAATGCCTTTCACGTTTTCTTTTAGATTCATTTTTCAACTGGACTGCACCCCAGATTTAGGCACAATTTTAACAATGTTAATAAAGTCTTAATCAAAAGGTCTGAAGTTTTAATAAATCTCTAAAATGCTCTGCACCAACATAGGCTAGAATGCTAAACTCAGACAAAGTCTGAATCTTTGAGTCTGGTGGTTTACGGATTTGAATCTGGATAAGATTTTATTAGAGACTCAAAATAACTCTATTTTGATAAAAGTCAATATTCATTCCATCAACGGCTAGAAGTCCACGATTTTCAAGAACAGAGTACAC
Organism: Aporrectodea caliginosa; assembly: GCA_020284085.1. Classification (NCBI taxonomy): domain Eukaryota; kingdom Metazoa; phylum Annelida; class Clitellata; order Crassiclitellata; family Lumbricidae; genus Aporrectodea; species Aporrectodea caliginosa. The sequence continues at coordinate 260,896 of JACEVL010002890.1, forward strand.
AATTACCTGGATCAATTAACATCAGATATATTGAATACAGTGTGGACTAGTTAATGCGAAGTCACCTGGAGACATGCCTTATGATACAACGCGTAAAAGAGGCCTCACGTAAGAAAGGATCATGCTGAAAAGTCAATATGTAGCGATACACTGCAGTTCGTGTATAGTCTATTAACCAATACAGCATGCTTTGGAGGACACTGAGCAGAATGGTGTGTTAATCAGAGCAAGTACTCGAGTCCATTCAGCTGATGGGTGACTTTCAACAGTTGAATTAAATGAGATTCTATCGATGATTATGCAAATGATGCTTAGTGGACTTTGTGGCTTGATTAACAAGAAACTGAAGCATCCTGGTTTGCTTTCCAAGTGCCTTGTCAATTCTTTTAATTATCTACCAAAGTATATATCTTTATTTACTTTCATAATACATAGGTTGTCACCTTTTTCACGAAAGTGTACAGTAGTGTTGTGTTTTTCAGTCCTGCATATATATATGATTTTCCTAATTCTGAATTTCTTCCTTGAGCTGTCAACTACTGTAGTCATGTAGTAGACCAGAGCTTTCAAATCTATTTTTGCTACAGAACCTTTTTGATTTGAAATTTGTTTGACTGAACCTCGACCTAAACAAAGAATATTCTGGCTTTCATAGAGCCTGAGAAGCAATACAGGTTTAATTAATGACACAGTAATGAATAACCAAATTATCTTTTATACAAACAGATTTTAAAAAAATAGCTCATTTGAAATAATGAACTTTAAACTCTAAACCAAATCCCTTCAAAATGCAATATAGGGAATACATGAAGTTTTATCCAATTTCCTCAAGGAACCCTTGTCTTCCCCTTTTGGAACCTTAGGGTTCCGCAGAACACACTTTGAGAAAGTTGTATTAGACCAGGGGTGTCAAACCTTTTCTAATGGCGGGCCAGTGGCAATATTTTCCAGCAAGTGGCGGGCCAGAGTGCCGAAGGCGTCTGAGCAAAATGGGCGATGGGATCTGGGTGGAGGCTCGGTGATCCCGCCCCCAGAAAAATTTTGAGAAACTAAATCTTAAATTATGCATTTTAGCATACAAACAGTCAAATTAGGCTTATAAAATCTTAATTTTGATCTTCATTTTTCAGTCACGAACATCTTATAAAGCAAATTGAACCTCAAAATGTAATATATAAACTTTTATTCTCAAATTGTGTAGGGCCTAGTCTTCAGGCAATGCGCCGCGGGCCAGAAAAATATCTTCGGCGGGCCAGAAATCAGTGATGTGGTCTCGAGACCGCTGTCTTGGTCTCGAGACCGTCTCGAGACCGTCTCGAGACCGAAAAATGCAGTCTTGGTCTTGGTCTCGGTCTCGAATGTGCCGGTCTTGGTCTCGGTCTTGGTCTTTAAAGGTTTGGTCTTGGTCTTGGTCTTGAAGGTGTGGTCTCGGTCATTCGCCTTTGGTCTTGGTCTTGCGCCTTTGGTTTGGCCTTTGGTAGGAACTAGAGTGGATTATTTGTTAAATGTTGTCGATATTTTGGTATTCAGGGACTTCTGAGATAGCTTCGAATTCACGCGACGATCCGCCTATATATAGGACAAAGCGGGAGAGGACCGCGTTGTTGGCTTCTTACAGAAGCGACAAGAAAACGTTGAGGCACACTTAACCATGACCTCTAGTGACTAGTTAAGCTTACACTGATGAAGTTTCTCGAGAGAAAATCAGTAGCCGGGTAAACGATGCAGATCAGGTATTTGATGGGGAATTTTTCTCTACTGGCAAAGCTTTTTGTATTCCGCAACACCTGCACCTACTGAGAGTGTCTTTAGCTATATAGCCTATTATGCCCTTCATGAGACCTCGAAGACTGGATCTGAATAATGGGAATATGTAACACTACAACTGAGAATTGCGTTTATGGTCTTGAGGCTTAGATCTTGGTCCTGGATGATGCGGTCTTGGTCTCGGTCTCGGTCTTGGACCACGCGGTCTTGGTCTCGGTCTTGGTCTTGGACCAGGCGGTCTTGGTCTCGGTCTTGGTCTTGAACCACGCGGTCTTGGTCTCGGTCTTGGTCTTGGACCCCGCGGTCTTGGTCTCGGTCTTGGTCTTGGAATTTTGGTCTCGTGCACAACACTGCCAGAAATGGCCCGCTGGCCTGCTCTTTGACATCCCTGTATTAGACTCACCAATCTTGAATCTCGCAGAGTCAGGGCTTTGTCGACATGCATAATGATGCGTGTCTCCATCTTTTCGCGTTCTGCGTGATCTCGTGTGCGACCGACCTCCATCTCATGACGCAGTTCATCCGTCACCGATCGGTTCCTGGAGTCAAGGTCCGTCATCTGATGACTTGTTCCTGTCTGGACATGCTGCAGATGCATCGTCTGCTCCGTGTTCGTCTTGTCCAGAATTGATCTCACTTCACGGATCTGAAATGACAGTCAAACAGACCCATTGCAGGTTCATATTTTCCTGATAAGAAGAGGAATGACACTCACTCACCCGAGGTTTTTCAGACACTACAAATGACCCTGGTACCGGATATGCGCTTCTACCTCGGACCTTTTGGCTGACTGCGATCCTGTGTGCAGCTCATTAGCAGAATCAGTGGCCTGCTGTACAACTAGTCTCTTCCCAAAGATGAGGGATGTTGCATAATGTTCAAATGTGTCATGTAGATAATATAACTGCAGTAGCATAGCTGGGAATTTTGGCCTGGGGCATGTGATGGCAATCTCCCACCTGCCCCAACATGCATTTTCTTTTAAACTTCACTAATATGTTAAGAAAATTTAACGTCACTCTTAACTTCAGGAGAGAGTGTGTATAAGCTTAAAACATGATCTTATGAGAGATCTGTTCCTAAATGCACGTCAAGTCTTTTTGTTAGACATCTGTTTTGTGGTGTGTTTAGACTGTAAATCTTTATGTACAACCACTCACAGTGTGCTTTCTTAAGGATAATATTGCACACTCTATTGCAACACTATATAATAGTACGATACATATACATAAAACACATACATAAGCATGTATTCAAGGCTACATACAAACATACATTTTACATTGAATATAAGCAGCAGATTCTGCTAAACAGATTGGTCTTGTTTAGATAACAGATTGACTCTGTTTAGAACCATGTAAACTAAAGTACAGATATGCAATTGGTATAATAAAGAATATACTTACTTGCTTACTTAATCTAATTCATAGATGCGAACAACTTACGCGGGTGTCCAGTGCATGTACGTTTTCAACGACCCGGGCGCTGTGTTCTTGCTGTTGTTGACTTAGATTTCTAATCGTGTCGAAGGCATTCTTGAGATCGGCTGACAGGCGGGCGATGGACGTGTCACAGCGGACGACCCGACCTCGGAGGTCAGTCACTCCAGCCACTTGATTCAGCTCAAGGTTCTTGACGACCGTGTGCGTTCCAACAGTTGCACCATCTCTTTCTCTTATCTGGGCCTCCAAATACTTTCCAACAGAATTAAATCACTAGAAATTATCACTGGGCAACCGCTTGGAAACAGTCAAAGTCGGGGCAAATATAAAGCATGTCCTAAAGTGCATAATTTTTATCAAAAAAGTTCAGATTCAAACAGCTGCAGTGAAGAATTTTTAATTAATAGTACTATCTCCAAAATTCAACACTTTCCTATTATGGTTAAGTGAGATGACTCTGCAGTGAATTTTTCTATCTGTGTTGAAAATAAACTTATAAGTAATTCTTAGTGTTTACTATAATGTTTCACTAGGATTCAGGTTGGGAATTATATTACAGAATGCACAGTAGTATACAATTCACCATGGTGCACCTTTGTGAGATACTTACTGGGCACAAAAAAGTGTTTAGACATTTACACAGATACAAAAATTCTTCATTATTCTCTATGCAAGAACCTTTTCAATTTACATCGTGCATTCCACACAGCTTCCACACTCATTCAGCATTATAATTAGACATGTGCATTCTCTGTTGCTGGACCTAGGTGTTGGAACAATCTTCCACCTTCAATACATTCAGCAACATCCTTGGAGTCATTTAAGTCCAGACTCAAGACATATTATTTCAACTTAGCGTATCCTGATTAAGTGTTGATCGAGCACTGTAGAAATTGTCGTATTCATCATCATCATCATCATCCTAATATGCATGGCTAGGGATTTGAAACATTCCCTGTGGACCTCAATCTGTCAATCAATCAATCAAGAAAACTTGATATAGTGCCCCTTCAAGATATCTACTCAGAGGCGCTCCCAGCCCAACCACGGCTGAAAAGTGTAGCTTTCAGAGAAGATTAAAATGCAGGTGGAGTTCCTTGGTAGGAGAAGGAGCTCTAGAGGGAGCCCATTCCAGATACTTGGGCCCAAGACCAAGAAGGCCCGATGTTACATTATAGAAGTGCATGTAAAGGGCTGAATGCTTTTTATGACATACCTGTATGTCATGGTTGAGTTTCTTAACAACATCAGTTATGGTTCGGATGTGGTCCTGGAGCAGCTGCCTTGCCTGCTTCTCCTCATACCAAGTCCCGTGGTTCATCTCAAGACTGTCGATCACGTCCTTCTTGACCTTCAGGGCTCGATCCAGAAGGGTGCTGGTTGTGAGCTCTTGCTGGGCAAGACGGCCCTCAAGAAGACTGAGCCGTGTTGAAGTTTGCCCAGGGTTGAATCGACGGGTTGACTGACTCGGAACAACGGCATCATCGTCTTCCATGCCTCCATTATCCTCTGGGTAGTAGGCCAGGGCAGGCAGCTGGCCACCTGTACTTCTGCCCTGCCTTGATGTCAGCATCTCCTGTTACATATTAAGTTGAATCTGAATAGATTTCATATTAAGCCCCAGTTGGTGAATAAACTGTCCATGGATGGATGGATAGATGGACGGATGGAAGGACAGAGCTATGGACGAATGGAGGTAGGTGGGTGGGTAGGTGATTGGGTATAAATGGAGAGATAGACAAATACTGGTCTACAGATGAATGGTTGGATACATGCTTGCATTGTTGTATTGGAGAATCCATGTAGCATCTATTGCAGAAAAACTCTCTGCACCACTGACCTAACAGTTCCATGGCAACAGGTAGGACCCAAAGCTGCCACATTCCCATCGACTACAGCTCCCTGGATATCAATATCAGGTGGTTGATTGTTCCCATCGACAGTAAACCACTGTCCCATGTGCCTTTTTGCAGCCCAATGAAACTCTTGGATTACAAGGGATACTTTGGGCTTCAGTCAAAAGAGCTATGAATGATTGCTGAGGTAGATCACACTACGTTTGGCAACGTAGCCATTAACCAATACGCACCCAGAAACAGAATTTTAAACTCTATTCCAGAGCAGGAAAGGCAACCAGTCAGATTGATTGGTCATACATTTAGAGAAGTGAGTGAATCCTGGGAGCTATAAGCTTAGTGGCAGGATAGTCACCTCGGTTGTTTTGTCCGTTCCCGGTCAGAATTCGGGGAGGTCAATCCGAGGGGACAGCACGTGCACCACTGCCGTTTAAACCATTCAATTAGGCTAACAAAGTCTCAACAGTGATTGAGACTATCATTATAAGTCACCTACCGCACCAGGCACAGTCGTCCCGAGCTTCTTCGTTCAAGAAAAATGCAACAACAGTACACGATTAGCAACGGACCGCCATTTGTAAACAACAGAGCAGCTAAGAAAGCACTTCGCATCATATATCTATGCATCACAGTTCACACCACGAAGTATTAAATTATGCTTTATGTTTTGGTACGCTAGAAAAATCTGATGTTCTTCTATTTTTTCGAAAGCCATTGGCATTTAATAATATCGCTGCGATTACGATGTTTAAGCACCGCCATATATTCGAAAGAACTTTCTGACACTAGCTATCATTCGAGATGGCGAATTGGTAAAATGAGATACATACGACATGATGGGCGCCTTGCATGGCTGTCGTATACCGTTAAATTCGACTCCCGTAATAACTTGTGATCATCCGTTCATACTGATTTGTAATCATACTGCGTAATTGTCAGTTTGAAAATATTAAACGAAGAGTATTATTATTATTATTCACAATCTTAGCCTGATGTTTATAAAGTTAAATTGCAATATAATTGACTTATTAAATAATCATTATATTTTAGGAGACATAAAATGTTTTAGACTGCATTTACCAATGTTACTGTCGCAATCTGTATGAAAGTTTAAGCATTAAATTTTATGCCCTGACAGAATTAGGTCAACGAGCGGCGCCTAAAAATTCACGTGCATTTAATTCAATGGTCTATCTAAATTCTGTGAGTGCGACTTCTATACCTTCCTGCATTATCGCTCCTTGCAGGACTTGGAGGCCCGTTTAAATTTTATTTGTGGTTATTAGGCATGTCAGTTTTCGTAAAGAGGTTGACCAGGCATATTGTGCCTCAAATAAAAAAACTGAAGTTAGAATGTTGCCGCAGTTATACGCTGTTTAATGGTGTAAGGTCCCTCGACAAAGACCGTAGGGATACCCTTCAGCAACCGGACCGGTCACTTGCAGGCTTGAAGGGAATCACCCCCTCGCAATGCATCTCTAGAGACGCCGGCGCATTGGATGGATCTGGAGTAAAACGACCTGAACGACCGTGGTCAAAAACTTGTGGATGTTGTGGTCTTAATACAAAAGGCATGAACAGAACTCCTGTAATTCTGCTAGATTTACAGATCGCCATGTGTGCACTTTTTTTGCTTTAGGTGATAAAGAGTTTGCAGAAAAAAACGTGTGCACTATCTGCACTTCACCTTTCGTATGCAGTTGCTCATGCTGTTGCAAAAATAAATGAGCCGTTTGAAATCGTTGAATTAGATCAGTAGTGCTCAATCACTGTTTTACGTTATAATTAAAGCTTGGTAAATTTAGCCACCCCCGTGTAAAAAACCAGCTTACTTGTTCTCCGTTGGTCCATGTAAATACCAGTGTATTAATTCTATCACCACATCATCCAAGATTCAACTTGTGCTTTATCAAGAACCTACTGATAATTTTATACTATTTTTTTGTCACAAATAGTCGTCAGCCAGTCAACCTTTTCTTGCAGGTTTTCTTAGTAAATGCCAAATTCCAAACTTTACATAAACTATCAAGATTTAATTTAATAGTGTAATATGTGGATGTCCACGTTTCATTACTGTTTAATTTGTTGCTTTCAATCGGCCATGCATGTGTTATGAATTTATTAAAATGTTGAATGTTTTAATTACATTGTTGCTGGTGTTTTTGCTTTAGGTGATAAAGAGTTTGCAGATTTTTTAAAAGAGGAGTTAATGGTTGCAAAGGAAAGTTTTCATCCCTATCATGACCTGCCAACAATTCAAGGCTTTACCGTTTCAAAAACCGATGGCCCTACAGTGGTTTTGGAACGAAAAACGGGGGATGAAGTGTAAGAGATCCATAAACCTTTTTGTAGTTTAGTATTAATTTTGTATCTCAAATGCCATTTAGGTTAGAATAAGGTAGTTGACATTTTTCATGTTGCTTCAATGTTGAAATGATGCTGTCCTTGTTACTGCGTTAGAGTGAAATCACTGTCTCGTGACTCAATTGTTGAACTGGTAGATGCTGAATGTAACTTAGGCATTGTTTTCATTTCTCTTACTGGACATATAAACAGTGTTTGTAAATCATCATATATTTCATTTGTGACATGTATGCAGAATTTGGCGATATGCGCCCATGTCTGCAAGGATATTTCTGGCAAATGCATTGGTTTCCAGTCACATAGATTACTGTAACTTACTTCTTTCTGATATCAATATGTCAAACATACTGAAGCTGCAGAGAGTTCAGAACTTTTTGGCTAGAGCCATAACTAATACATCCAAATATGAACATAGAACCTCTGTGCTTAAATCTTTGCATTGGCTTCCTGTTCAGCCAAAAACTAGTTTCAAATTGAGGCTCATAGTTTATTAAACTGTGAACTCTGGCCAGCCACAAAACTTAAAATCTGTCTTTTCCCCTAGACTTATCGTTATTCAACAAAGTCATCTGATTATCTTTGTCTGGTAATACCGAAATCATGAACTGTTCTTGGTGAACGAGCTTTTTCTGTTACTGGACATACTTTTTGGAACTCTCTTCGTGTGTTTGTGCTCTGTGCTCAGTAGCTTGTGTAATTTCTTTCTCAACTTAAAATTTACCTTTTTAAGCTGCTTATCCACCATAGGCTGCCTGTCTTTCTTGCGTATTGAGCTGATATTGACCTGATAACAGCTTGGTTTTGGTTTGCCATCGGTTGATGCTTTGTGCATTAGAGACCAGCACAGTAGAAGTTAATTACAATTACAATTCTTTGTCACTGTCCCTTTCCATGCTGCCTTGGGGTTAGAATATGTTAGAATTCTAGAGGTATCAATGGTTTAAAGTTGATGAAAAAGCTCAGGCCTAATATCACAATGTAATGCCAGTATAATTGTATGATTCCCTATCAGAACCTATTTTCACTCCTATAAAAGATCACAAAATATTGTGTTTTAATATAATGTTGTATATACAGTGTATAACTTGTACACTGAGTGTTGTGGATTGTCTGTACTCTCTGATTTTTTTTACAGTTTTTTAAGATCTTCTTTTAGGCAGTCATTTGTAAACTGAAAATGATTGTTATGCTGACCATTTGAGGCTATTACTGTTTAATGATTAATTTTTTTAAAGTGTTTCAGTAAAATTCAACATCAGAGACTCATTAGTGGAAGAGGATGTATCGGCTATCGCCTTTGAAGATCTCAGCAGTCGTCTCGCTCGTAACGATTCCATTCCAGTTAGTCTTGAACTATAGTCTGGTAATCTATCCTAATTGCAATCTGGCTATTGTTTCTGCAGTCTATTTTTCCATTACAGTGCCAGACCTTTTCCTGTCAAACTCTATCCACTTTGACAGATTTTGAATTATCAATTTTGTACAGTACAATAAATGCAAGGGTAAATTATGTCAATCTTTGCAAGTGGTCACAAGCTTTATAAAATGTATCTAGACACTTACTGTTGCATCTGTTAAGTACCTCACTTAAACACTGCCTGCACCTTCTTAAATGATTTAAAGTCATTAAGAACAAAAAGTCAATCAATAAGCAGTGTTCAGTTAACTTGAAGAGTCAACACAGACACGCAGAACCCAACTGATGGATTCACATACAGAACTGATGGAAGACATACTATCGTTTTATAGTGCTATATACTATTCAATGTTGAATTTTTTACATACCGCAACCGTTGCATTACACAGAAGACAAACAGGCATGGATGACTTTCCCAAAGTAAGGAAATACTACTGTTCTTCCCAATTCACGCTAAACTCTAGCAAGGCAATATATTATTTATCTTCATACTTTCTTTTCGAAGTAGACCTACTAGCTGTCTTGTTAGTAACCATCTGCCATCCTAAAGACGTACCCAATACAAATAATATATTTCAGAAGTTCATGTATAGTCTGTTACTTTGTTCGATCCTACAACCCTACAATGGGAAGAAGCTCGACTTGCAGCATAGCAGAACTATGCTTTGGAGAAAGTGGACTTTGACCGCCTAACGACTGATTAGCCTGTCAATGTCCTCTTCCAGCCCATGTGCTGCGTCCGTCTACAGCCGTCAGACCGATTTACCACGCCCTTGGTCACTGCAGCTATGGAGGCGCCTAAAATTCTATATAGATAAAGTGTTAAGCTAAAACACCCAGCATAATTTTTAGAAAATTTCAAGGTCCTCCGCGTGCCACTAATCATAGGCCGGCGTGCCACAAGTGGCACGCGTGCCGCAGGTTGGACACCACTGCTCTAGATACATTTTTTCTGTTAGTATTGATTTTATATTTTCTGTTTTGCATTAGAACAGTTAGCACAAATCCAAGGACTGTTTTGGCCTTGCCAAATGTAGGTTAATAGTAACCTGCAAACCCCTTGTTTAACACTGCAAATCAAATGTTTAGGCCTTCAATTTTTTCTGTAAGCATTTATATGATATTTTGTGTTTTGTTTAAGTTATTAAAGATCCTGCCATTATTTCATTTCAGTGCATTCTTCTTTTAATTTGTAGATGGTTTCAAAACCTTCTCTTATGATCGAAATTTCTAAACCAGGTCAGAGAGTCTTGGGTTTGAAGTGCAGCATACGTGGCTTAGACGAAATGCCAACAACGTCTGATTTTGTCACTTGTGAAGATTTTGGTTAGTACCAAATGACTGAAGTTATTTTGATTAATGAATTTAACTACTGGTACTCTTTTTTACTTATGACTATTTTAATTTCTTCTTAGAATTTAACTTGGTACTATTTTAATTACGCCTTTCAAAATTATTTTCCACAATTATTACTATTTCAGGTACACGGAGCCTGATGAACAATTGTAATGGTAATTTAAAAATCCCATTAAAATCTCACCAATTTAACTAAAGGCTTTATTATTATGAATTCATAAAGTACTTATTTGTTGAGCACATTTTCATGGTTTGAATCACTGTAACTACATGTCTAAAATGGGCAGTTCACGGTTTCATCTGTTGCCATTTATATTCAAAGTTGATTGCTTATTCATAAATTTTGATAATTGCTATTTAAATAGAACTCACTTTTTGTTATTACTCTGATATTCCTGGGGTATTCTAAAGTTATTAGGGTTACTTAAAAGTTCTTTGCAATGGTCTTATCCAAATATGCCACAAATTGTTTGCATTCAGTTTAAAGCTACTAATTATTTATGGAATGCCCTTCACTTCACTTTTTGAGAGATCATTGTCTTCATCTCTTCCTATACAATTGTGTGCACTGGGATTTTGAGCGGCGCTATATAAATTACTAATTACATTACATTAGATTTCATTTGTGTGCATTATTTGCTATATAGATTTCAGCTGAACATGCCTTTAATTGTTTTGAATAGGATTTATCCCAATTAGCCACTAATTGTTTGCATTAAATTTCATTTAGCCACTTAATAAATTAGCCGTTAACTTGATAAATCTGGCTTTGATCGAATTTTTCAGAAAATTTTAGGGTGAAAGACCAATTTACAGTTTGCCACATCAGATCATTGGAACTTTGGAGTTGTGAATTGCAGTTCTATAAACATATACAATTTTAAAACAAACTTAAAGACACAGCAAAATCAACTTGATTTGTTACAGCACCCTTAGAAATCCATCATTTGGCATTGTATGAAAAGACGGACCAATGGAATGACGATGTCTACTGTTTGTCCAGCTATCTGCTAGATGAGGTCAGTTCAATGCTTTGAATGTTAAAGTCGCCTGTTTAAACCATTTTGAATTGATGACGTACTGTATTCAGTTTTGACTTTTGAAATGTACCAAATTTTTGAAGGATCAGTTTAGGCTGTCATGCTGGGGTAACTGAGTCAGTGCTTTATTAATAATGTAATTTATATATAAATGTAATGTAATTTGTAATTGTAAGCACAAATTTGTGTAGTGCCGATTCAACTCCTCAGAAGTGACTAGACCACAGTCAAGCAAAATGATTTGAAGCACTTAACCCTTTAATGACAAGCATGTACTAAGAAAACAGGAATCCAGGCGATTTCCAAGATGATAGATAACTTTATAAAAATTAATCAGTAAATGAATTTAATTTGATTGCTGGCTGACAAAATTGATGCAAAATTGTAGACACAACAGAGGTCAGTATTCACATGCCAAAGCTCAAACAATAATACAGCTCGAATCAATAACCTACAGTATTTATAGATGACCGCTTTGTGTATTAGCATTTAATTGAAACCATTTGGCAGGTGACATTATGAATCCACTTTAAAAATCAAGAGGATTCACTCAATTGTGTTTCCAGAACTTAAACATAAATGGCAAGTGCACATACAGGTTGTCAGCACTAGTTCAGTTGAGATAAAAAAATTGTTATATCGCAACAAATAAGGGGTTCCATTTAGACGCATAAAAAAATGCATCTGATTGCGTATCGCAACAAAGGGGGGGTAAACCTCGAAAATATCTTTTGGTACTTTCAGAATGTCTATATTGGCCTTCCCTCAAAGGAGTCAGTTCAGCGATCAGGCAATTAATAGGGCTTAAAGTAGGGCTGTGGGGAAGGACCACACACTTGTATGCTGTTACCTCTGACTGCTATTAACTGTTTTGCAGCTGTTTGACCGCCTGTGGTGTCCATTTTAAAATCGAGAAACCTTTGAAGTCACCATACATAAGTAGTTTTGTTGAGCTCTTTGACAGTTACCTGCCACATCATGCTCTGTCAATGAATTTATTTGTTCTGCTGATATTTCTGTAGGAATTTCATGATCGTCTTCTCTTTGTTCTGCTGGATCGATCAATTGATCGGGTTTTTGTTGAACAACTATTGGAGTTCAGTACTTCATATGAACATCAGGCATACATGTCTTTCCTCAAGCAACTGCAAGACTTTCTGACCTGTAGTATATTGAATTAGACTGGTTTATAGGCAAATTGTGATTTGATTAGTTACCCTGTCTCTATCAGACATGACCACAATCTTGTTTGCTGTTGCAAAGGTTCCTCAATTAAGGATGTCACATCTGTCTGGAAACTTTGTAGGCAACGCTTTTGTAAAGATCTTCAATAAATGTGCTGGTTTGAAGGCAAATGCCATTAGGTTATGGTTTTCAACCAGAAGCTGGTACAATTCTGTTGTTCTAGTTGAAACAGAATCCATTTCCTGATGTGAGTGTATAACTAAAAATGGATTTTCCTGTTCCTCTTCGCTTTTGTATCCATCATTTTAAACTCAAGAGAAACCTTTGTCATCACACAGAAGTGGTTTTATCAGCAGAACCAGGTCCATTACTTGCTATTTTATCCAGTTTTATTTCTGTACCATTATTTCCTATTTTATCCAGTTGCTTTTACTGTTGTTGCTGCACCATTTCATATCCTTGTTCAGCTCCTGAATCAGAGACACCTCCACTGCAGTTCCTACACATATCAACCATTTTCTCGACTTTTATGTATCACCCATGTGTCATAATGGAAGTTCAGACTCGACTTCTCATTGCTACAGCTGACAACTGGAAAAGTAGATGAACTGTAATGTAATGTAGTTGAACATTTATATATAGCAAGGTCATATGGAACCATATGCTGAACTATGTGAACCTGAGAATTATTCAGGTGATGTGATGGCAGTTGGGAAATGTTATTTCTTCACTACTGCTTTTGGAATTTGAATCCCTGTCTTGCATGATGTGAGACTATTTGCATCACATTAAACTATTTCTCATGTCAGGAGTTAACTAAAAGCTTGTTTCAGTTGTTGTTTACCTCATATTTGATCATCTTTGTCTGGTCATACCAAAATCAAGAACTGTTCTTGGCAAACGAGCTTTTTCAGTTGCTGGACCTACTTTTTGGAACTCTCTTCCTGTGTCTGTATGCTGTGCTCAGTCGCTTGTGTCATTTCGCTCTCGGCTGAAAACTTTCCTCTTTCAAATTGCCTATCCACCGTAGGCTGTCTCTTATGGACTGATCTTTTGGATGTTGACCTGATTACGGCTTGGTTTTGGTGTGCCATCAGTTGATGCCTTGTGCATTAGACACCGGCGCAATAGAAGTTGCTAACTACAATTACAATTTGCAATCTTGCGAAGTAATCTGCAGTAAGTGCATGATTATATCCTTGCTTTGCTCAAATATACATCACTGCACAAATTGTCTGGGCATCTTCAGTGGGCTTGGTTTGCTCCTGTTTATTTAAGTTAATCCTGACGATGTTCAAGTACATGTGAAGTTCATAATTTCATATAGACTCAAGGAAAGTGTGAAAACCTATTCAAGATGAACATATTTTCTTGAAAAACTTTAACTCCGCAACAGTAGTTTTTCAGCAACTAGGTTGATTACTTGGTGTTATAAATTCATTTTAGCTTGTTATCTTGTGTTATTACCAAAGGTTTCCTATATAGTATTTGAAACATATAGCATTCATGCTGCTGCTGTAAAACTGAACACAATGACAAACGTTTCTTAAAATGTAAAGACGACTAGTAAACAATTAAGGCGTAATCCTTAATATTTAAAATTGTGGTGCTGCAGTACATTTTTGTAATGTGGTTGGGTGTTGTTGCTCTTGTGTCTCTCACCACTATCATAATCATACATTTATAAAGCAGTTTTTGAATATAAATTCCACTCCAATTGCCAGAGAGAGGAGGTAGAGCTGCTGCTAAGGCAGGTTTCGTTGAGGACGAGAAAGCTTGGAAGGTGGAGAATCAGATGGATTAGGGTAGGAATTTGTGAAGCGTTGAGACTTCAATTTGTGGTGATGGGCACAAGAGCCAGAGGCGGATGATTGTAGGTCATTGGCTGTATTGGCGGAGGAACTGGTAGTAGGCCTAGTAATTTATCGATTTGCACCTTGCGTAGTTGAACACCGTATTTGCCATAATTACCATAATACCTACGGCTCTAACATCTTTGATTGTACTGTCTTAATGTCCCAGGTTGCAGTGTGCACCTGTTTTGCATAACAAACGAATATACTACACTAAAATTAATAGCTTCGCGTTACAAGTTGTCATACAATGCGCACACGATTGCGAACACGCAGACGTTTAATATAAAATGACAAACTTCCGGATATGCGCTATAAAAGTAAAAAATAGCTGCCATACTTTAGAAACACAGTGGAGAGGAAAGTTCGTTGCGTGCGTTACGCATCGTTGAACAGATGAAGTGGAAAGGTACTTAAGAGTTGGTAAATATGAAATTGTTGTCATTTTCTTTGATCTATAAATGGTGCATGACATTTCTCGTTTTAGCTGCAAGCCCACCAGTCGAAAACAAATATGCTCAAATCTTATTGAGGATTCTGATCGTAAGTAATTGTGGGCTCCCGCGAGTGCCCCGCCTTGGTACTTGACTCTGGATGCATAAGCACTTTCAAATCGTAATTCTACAAATAATTGGACCTGAACAGATGAGGTGGACCCGACGTTACTGTAACGACTTAAAAGTATTTAAAACAGTGAATTTGTGGGTCAAACCATGTCCGAGATATGGGTCATTGAAATTTGACCGTAACGCTCGAGTCAAGCTGCTGTATCTGGTACTGTATAGAAGTAAGTAAGTGAGTATATTCTTTAAGGAGAAGCACTAGCAGACGCACAACACTGGGTAAAACCGTAGTTTACGTTGCTAAATTATTGTATACTTTCAATTTAAAATGGAAGCTGGATTGATTAAACTAATTCTTTGCTTTAAACAGAAATTGGATTGAGGGAAACAATCATCCGTAAATAGAAGCTGGATTGATGAAACAAAGTCATCTTTGCTTAAGTAGAAGCTGAATCGGTGAAGGTTTTTTGCTTAAATAGAAATGGGGGCAAGCTTATAGTATCGGGGGCTGAAGGATATAGTGCGTAAGTTTACTGGTGTTGTGAGTATCGGTTAGGGTCAGATTAGGCGAGAGTGGGTTAGAGTCTGATTAGGCGTCGTGAATGTCGGTTAGAGTAAGGTTAAGTGTCGTGAGGGTCGGTTAGGGTCAGGGTTAGGGTTAGTGTCGCCATTAGAAAACCTGGTACTGTCCGGCATCCGTGTAGCATGCCCAAAGATACTGTATAAGCCTTCATCCCATGATACTATAAGTTTGCTGAAGTGGGATTGAGAAAAATTATTCTTGCCTAGTTGGATTGATGAAAAAATTCTTGGTTAAATAGAAGTTAGATTGATGACAATAATTCTTGCTGTAAAGATGTTTGATTGATTACAATAATTTTGGCTTAAATGGAAGCTGGATCGATGACATTTATCATGGACATTGTATTGTATTGTATCTAAAGATTTATATAGCGCCCTCTCAGAATAACTATTCAGAAGCGCTATCACGAAAACCCCGGGGGAAAAAATTGGATGACTAGAAGAAACTTACTTTAAGAACGAGAGACCAAAGAGGAAAAACTAGTCATTAGTTTAGCCCTTAATGAGGGGGAAGGTCATTCCCAGTAGAGGGACCAACCACAGCAAATGCTCGGCGTTGAGCCAAGGTAGTCCTAGTCCTAGGAACAAAAAGATAAGCCAATCAGCAGAGCACTGTACGAGATGAGGTTGCAGATATCGTAGGCATATAGTCAGAAAGATACTTAGGGGCACTGCTCAGCTGCGCCTTTGAGACTATAAAGAGGATCTTATAATGGATGCGGCGCAGTGATAGGAAGCCAGTGCAAGACATCAAGCATATATGAAGAGATAGCGAAAAGCGATATAGTCGGGCTATGAGCCTAGCTGAAGCATTTAACACCGATTGAAGGGGAGAAAGACACTGTTTCTGGAGGCCCATAAGAAGTGAGTTGCAGTAGTCAAGTCGGGAACAGATAAAGGCATGTACTATGGTGGTAAAGACAGAGGGAGAGACCGATCGTCTGATGGCTCTACGCCTCAGTTGAAAGAAGCAGGATCGAGTAGATAGCTTACTTACCAATGTGTACGGCATTGAAGACAGTAAAATAATTTAGCAACGTATACTACAGGATAACCCAGCACTGTACATGGCAAGCTTAATACTTGTATCAAACAAACAAAATTTATAAACACAAACCAAGAATTGAATGAGAGAAGTATATCAAGGGGAACATAGGGAGATAATATTTATGTCAAATTGAAGGTAATTGAAAGCTGTCTGGGAATATTAACTAAGATGCTGAGCATGTACTCACAAAATATACTAAGCAATCTTAGCCTATTAACCATGACCTGGATCAGTTCATGTAAACCAAATTTTAGCACTTACTTTATAATCGACACAGTGTTTTGAGCAACAGCTGAAATTTTCAGATTGGGTCTATAATAGTTCATTTTTGGCCATTTTGTGAATACAGCTCATGATTTGCGAAAAGCAAATAAAAAATTTTCAAGCACTGACATTGTTGCTATATTTAAATTTTTTTTATTACAAATATATTTGTTATTTAAATGTAAACTTGTTGCTGTGATAAAGTTCTTAAATAGCAGTATAAAATTATAAAATTAATGATCAGTTGCTAAACCTAATCCTAAGCTGTCTTGTTCAATTACTATCATACTTATGCTGTAATGTTACCCCTTATGCCTGCAGACTTAATGTTCACTGGGGGATAACTGTAGGACACATTCAACTCTTGAATTTTGACTAGAAATTTTGCTGAATTTACTTGAGCAGTTGCGCTAGTCTAAATTTTTATACTGTTATTCAACTCGGAAACAACCTTGCACCATGATCAGAATATATTTTAGTTAGCTTTGGAATAGTTTACTTACTCAGAGATTTGTGCAGTTCTTGATTAATTTTGTGTAACAATAATGTTCAGGTTTTATTCCTATAAATTTAACCTGTCAAAACTAACAGGATTACTGATATTTATTGCATAAAATGTGATAAAACAGTAAAGCAAGTATTTCTTATGTTTAACTTTTCGTATAATTGAGTTTTGATTGCAAGTGTTGATTGTTGAAATGTCAATATCAAGGAAGTAATAAACACAGAGCTAAAACAATCTTGACTAAAGTTTAAGCAGTAGGTAGGTGAGACATTATAGGGTTGTGAAGAATTATCGAAGATGATGTTCAAACTGTATTCCTATATAAAATGAACCAACTCCGTTGCTGACTTTGCTGAATACGACACAGTTTTGGTGCTTTTCTTGAATCACAAGTTGTATTGAGAAAATTGCTGTTGAGCAGCTAATGCCACTATGAAGATTAAGTTACTTATATAACAACAGTAACTTATGATCAGAACTTTTCACTTTGTATTTTAACAGGTCTGTTCTGAACTTCAGTGGTTCTGTGAGACAATGTGAAACATTTTCAGACGACTAGAGAGGAAATTGAAAGAACATCCGAGGAGCTGTGTGCAAAGTGCTGAATGAACAACCGATGGAAGAGTCAGTTGGCATTGATGCCTTTGATGATTCCTGTATGATGTACAGGACCAAGACTTATCTCGAAGGCTTGGTGCTTCACCTGGATTACTCAAGCAAGGTATATCTAACTAAGCGTGTTCTTGTATTGTAAACAAAGTGTCCTAGTAAATAGGGTTATTTATATAAAAATACTGTACTGCAGCAACTAACATCAGCCATGTTCAGCCTTGATGTTTAACATTTACTAGCTGCTTTCAGACATGTCTTGCTCTCTGCTTTGTAAGCTAATCCAATTAGCCACATTAGAAACAAACTTATAGGGTTGAACAGTTCAGTCTCTAATATGGTAACCGCTATAATCTTGACTCATTGTCATTTGCTGTGTTATGACAGCAAGATTTCCATTGAATAAAGAAATATACAATTGATGGTAGGAAAATTTTGTTACCTGTACCCAGATTGCCAAATAACAGTTTCTAGTTTACAACATTGTGGGCTTTATAATGAGGTCAAACCAGGTTTCCTCCTGGTCTTTATCAGTTACATTTCCAAGAGTTTATGGTCGTGAGCCATTCACAACATCAACCTTTGTTGTTAGCTCATGTTACTTTTAGAGATGACAACTTGGGGATTGTTATTTGTTAGTTAAAGTATGCCTTCATACTGAAAAAACTGGATATTCTGACACCAATTAAAGTCATTGTTTTTGGCAATGTAAGGCTGATTTTCAGATAATTTAACCCTTTAACGATGAGAGGGATTGGTTTTACATGCATTTTAGTACATGCTCGTCGTTACAGTGTAAACATATCCAGTAAAATTCAGAATGCAGACTTTGAAATGATGCTCAGTATTATTATTAGACATTATCTTCCGATGAGCATTATTCATAAGTTTTATCTGAAGTAATCAGTTAGTCATCATCAGTTCCTGTTGCCAGCCAGTTGACTGCATAGGATACAATCTTGAGCTTGGTCTCCTAAGTTTTTTCTTAGTTAAGAGCCATGTGCTACTTTGAATTAATGTTTCATGTTCAGGGGATAGTGGTCCAAACTATTTTATATCTCTGAATGTCTTCTGTGGGAACTGGAACATGTTAGTCATGTTTTTATTTGTCAGGCCTGGAGACAGTGCTGGATGGTATTACAGGGAACAGTGCTCTTCCTCTTTGCCTCCAGTAAAACGTCTTCAGAAAATGTAAGTTTCTGATGAGAGAGCAAAGAAGTTTTTGTATCATATTTGCCATTTAATACATAGTAATCATAGTGACACTTTTTAATAATAAAAGAGGCTTACCGAATTACTGATTCTCACTGTGATATGAAACAGGAAGTAAATTCAAATGAAACATGTCTAGAGGTCAATCAAAGTAAAACCCGAAATATTCTGGGGTAACCCTACACCTGCCAGTATAAATTTATTTGAGCAATGAAGATTTATTAAAATTAAACAAATTAAACAAATAGCCTTTAATAATTGAGTGTTAGTAAGAGACTATGCCATGGGTAGGACAAGTTTTGTCATGCATTGGAGCATTATGGCCTTAGATCGTTCAGTGTTACTGTATTCTCTCATTATCATTATTCTACAATCTACACTTTATGTATGTATGTATGTATGAGCACTTGTTATAGCGCCTCTTCAAAATTTCTACTCAGAGGCGCTCCCGACTACCGCGGACACTGAATCGGAGTTTCACGCCGAAGCACATGAGCAATTGCGAGTGAAGGACTTGCCCAGGGTCCCTACGCGGCGGCTTGAGGTGGATTGGTGCAACCCTCCGGCTACAAGGCACCGAACATACCCCTACACCACCGCACCCCATAACAGCATTATCATTGGCAGCTGTCGTGTATTCCATGTATTTTGAACTCCACGTATTCAAAACTTGCTTGTTTGCGAAGGCTTATCCTGCTGATTAGTTGTATGTGAGGTGCCCTTGTAGCGGAATGGCCATGTTACGGCGCCATATGAATTGTTATTATTATTATTATTATTCTATTATCAATGACCATGTCATTCTGATACAAGTGAGTTAGCATTTTTACCTGTTTAAACAAAAGGTGATTGGAACTCTGTCCATTTGTTCGGATACGGAGGCTGAAAATGAACCATCCAGAACAGGTTTCAAGCTACGAGTTTCAGCTGGTCATACAACTGGTCTACCTAAAACAAACGTTTTAAAAGTGAGTCGTAATATCAAGGTTTTTTGTTGGTAACTTTTGTTGTGAAAGAGAAATAAACCACTTGCAGCATCCACATGTGCTGTATTTCTGGATTGTGTTTCCTTGGTTTGAGTTCAAGCTTTGTTCTGTATTTGTTTTTGATCGCAGGCATAGCTGAAAACCAGTTTGAATTTTTGACTTCTTGAGTATAATTGATCATTTTATAGAGAAACACAACCTGTTTACAATGACACCAAAATTATCATTCTATCTCAAACCTAACTGAATTTATGGATAAAAACTACTTGCATGAATGGAAACTATTATCTAACAAAAATGCATCTAAAGTACAAAATTTTAAATCATAATTTGAACAAAGTCTAATACCTTTCGGTGTTACTTTTTCTCAGACTTTTATGTTTTTTGTATAATATATATATATTTTAAAATTATTATCTGTAATAATCTAACAATTGAAAAGTGACCTTGATCGAGTTTTTGCTTGTTTCCTTGAAACTGAATATCCCGACTTTCGACTGGTTTTTGTGTCACAAATTATTTATTATTATTATGGTATAAGAATTTCTGTTGATAATGCCATGCAACTTAAAGAGGTTGTGTACTCACTTTTCAGTTTTATGGTGAGAATGAGCGGGACCTCTGGAAGTCGTTCATTTTGGGAATTTCCAGGGTAAGCAAGCATCAATGTGTTCTAATGTTGTTTCATTTCAAGTAAAGCTTACTTTTATGAACGGTCTCATTGTTAAAAGTAATAGCACTTTCTTTATTGTAGCTGTTGTCATTGTTGATCCAATACAAATGAAATTGTGTGCAGTAACTTAAGTCAGTGGTAAGTTTTGTGATGTAGCTTGAGGAACTTACTTAATGTGAATTTTAAAAAAGTTGTCTGTTTCCATTACAATGCTTATATTGCCTCTTTCCATGTTACAGGGTTTTGTCCCAAGCGATGTTGAGCTTCTGCCAAGGCAAAAAGATAGGGTCCATGATGCGATCAGAGAAATCTGGAACACGTCGACTCACTTTCTGCCGTGGAATTCCCCAACGGACTCCACTCCATCCAGTGGTCATGACTCACCTGGAGCGAGTTTTCACAGTAGTTCTTCACGACATTTGAGATCGGTTTCTCCTGAAGATGAAGTATTACATGGTACAAGGACCCTTCATGACGAGTGCGAGGTGGAAGACGTTGTTGACAGCCTTCAAGTACACAATACGCTCGAGCAGCTCAAAAACCGACAAATTGAGCTGTCAAGAAAAGAGCTTTCAAGCGAGGAACCAGGGTCACTGGATGATGCTGGTCTCCTGGCTGTGAGTAGAAGTGGAAGCACCAGTAGAAGTGGTAGCAGTGGTATGTTTGGCAAAGGTCGACTTGAAAGTGAAAAGAAAAAGCATATGATGGAAAGTGGAAGGCAAGTCTTGGTCTCGTCCAGTATTTGTCCTCAAGGAACAATTGATGATGCTCGCAGGTGTGATAACAACAATTCACAGGTAAGTCTTCAGTAATTTCTGTGGTAAATGCACTATTAAGCAATTCTGAACTTTTTAAGTACGTTATATTATAGGCTTATTATGCAGCTGTGGGTGAGGGGAATTTTGGAAATTTGTGAAACATGAAGAAGCATTTGGAAAATGTGTCCTATTGCTTTTAATTTGCTTACAAACCATAATGTCCATGGTAGATTGCGTCTTGAGCTCCTCAGCCTAAGTTCTCTTTCGCTGTTTCGGAAATGCTTGAAGACCATCTTATTTGTTATAGACAGCACTGACCTGGGTCGGGAGCACCTCTGAATCTCTGAGTGGCGCTATACAAATGTTCAATTATAATTACAATTAGATGTCAGTTAGCACCTTTGAGAGATTCTTAAAAGGCACAGCTATCCAAATACATGCATAGTAATGTGCCATTTTCCAATTCATGAGGTCCTTGTAAGTGTAGCGTAAACTCTGAGGTGTTTGGCGCTCATGTAACATCTCTGGAAAGTGCCACATGTTGGTTTTCTGAGTCACTGGACGTTCACTACATGTGCAGTCTTGTCTTGAACCTGCTTTCACTTCTATTACAAAACGATTTCAGATAGTTTTTGTATTAATATGAAAATTGTGTTTAATCAGACTTTGTCATGCCTTTAAATATCAGGATCAACATCAGGTTGCTGTTTCCTCCACCCTGCATAAAAGGCAAACAAATGGCATTTGATTATAAAACTCTGAACTTTTTAAAACGTCTACCATTTAACCCAGGTCAGTATACAATTTGTATCATGTGTGACTGGATCTGATTGAATATCTTCTGTGCTGCCTCTTGCAAGTAGAAATGGGTTTAGTTACAAGTCCTCTGACTTTGAATTCTTAACTATTGTGGTGTTTGTTTTGCTGTTACTATGATTGAGAATTATTTTATGTGTTGTTTAGTTTCATCTGTTCTTTGCTGATCCAGACTTGAACTGCCATCAGCCTGAGTAAGTCGTAGTTTGTTATGAACTAGGCAAACTAGTGGTTTTGCTATGAGTAAGAAACTGCTTGATGTGGCGGATGATTAGTGGGTGGATTTTAGTCGCTGCTAAGACATATATACTGTAAATGGTCCTTGAACAAGTTTTTCATTTAAGTCAAAACAAAAGTAGCACTGGATTACGGTACATGAAGTATCTTTCAGGTAAAGCTCAAATAAGACCACTGCAGTCCAAAAACGGGATATCTTTTGACCTCCCAACCTGCAGTGGTAGTAATGCACCGACCACAAAAAGGATAATGGGCTGAGAGTGGCACAAGTAGTTTGGTATTCCATGGATGGTCATGTGTTCAAGTAGTTAACATTACTCGCCATGGTCATATCTGCAGGACTGATCAGCCTCCCACTTTATACCACAAGCCATGTTCCAGCATCTGTGAAAGGCACTGCACAAATGTTCAGATACATACAACTGCTTATTGCATTATACGATAGCTCTAAGCAATCTTTATGTAGAGGTTCTACATAAATGCATCTGTAATATAAATACAATGTGAACCTCATCATGAGCTCTAATTATATAACATAACGAAGAATAGAAAGATGGAAACTGAACCCACAGACCATTTCAGTTGCTGTTCTTGTTGTAATTTATGTGACTCGTCTTTGCAAAATTACTCCATTGTGAAAAAGGTTAAGGAAGTCCAAATGGTTAAGCTGGTGAAAAATATGTAATAACTTCGTTATTGTGGCATTTTCTTGCATAGAGAGATAATGGAAAAGGATTTACAAACATACTGGTAAGTGTAGTTTTTCTATATTGTCCACCAATTTGTTTTCCAGATAGTTTTGAGTTTTTGTGGATGGTTTCTGTTGAAGGTGGTTTGTGGATTGCACGAGGGAAGAGGCGGAGGGCCATCTGCTGAGATCTCACAAATTTGGAAACGTTCTGATGAGGAAGAGTTCTTCATTTGAAGCAAATGGAAAATATGTCATCAGTTTACGAAGAGGAGATCGAAACGGGTGAAAGACTTGTAGGGTTTTGTCTAAGCAAATTGATGAGCTGTTATTGCACAAGTCCATCGTCTCGTGCGCTGCTGCAGACTGTGTGTTCATCTAAGCCAAGATCAAATATCGTATACTGGTACACTGAAATAAAGGACTAGCTAAGGGCATGATATACAATGGATATCGGCCACCAGCACTCAATGAGTTTTATGCTTATTCCTCAATTATACCTTCAAGCATTTGTGCCAATCTTTACCTTGATGATTTTGTCTTGATGCCTTTGAATAAATTAGCTTACTTGACTTCCCAGAAGTTTCCAATTAGGTGCAGCAGTTTTCAGTAATTTTATTCCAGGATGCAGCATCATTCAAGTATAACCCATCACCCATGTTCTTGCTTCTGTAATTGGTGTTGTATGCTTCTGTTAAATTGGCACAGAAATAAATGACTAGATACGGGCATGAGATACAGTGGATATCAGCCACCAGTACCTAAAGTGGTTGATTTTCTGCTGCTTCTGTTTTAGATGCATTAGTTTGATGCCTATTCCTCACTCATACCTTTCAGCCAATCTTTACCTTGATCAATCAATCAATATTCTTTTATTGAAAATAATCAAGCTGACACAGCTGCAACTTACTAACAGAATTATGGAAACAGTTATTAGCTTGTTATGTGATACGGGACCTACCTGTGGACCCGCCGGTCAACCCTCCCGGGACCTTCTCGTTAGATTTTAGTACATGTTCCTGTAGAGGAGCTGTGGTATGAAATTGCGATTGATGATGCGTATGATTCGATTAGTTTTCTTGACTTGCCAGAAGCTTCCTATTGGGTGCAGCACTTTTCAGTTTATTTGATTCCAGGATGAAGCATTCAAGGATAACCCAGCAACTGTGGTCTTGCTTCTGTAATTGGTGTTGTACGTTTCTGTTCAATTGGAACTGCAGCTTTGTTAAGGGATAAAAACTGACCAGTTTTCTATGGCTATCCATTTTAACTACTTTACTACTTAACTGCTTTAACTAATTGTTTGCAAATGTGATAAATCAATATATTTGGAAAAATTCAAGAGAGTTCAGGTTGAGACTGTTGAAAGATTGTTTTTGATAATTTTATTTCTGCTACCTCAATAGTTATCTCTTGCTTAACAATGTTTAAACATCTTTTCTATTGTATTTAGAAGTCCTTCAATCTCTCATTACTCAGTTGTACGGTGTAAGGAAGGCTTCAAAATCGAAGTGAGGAATCAGGTATGGAGTATTTGAGAAACTACAAAGTTAACTCTAAATGTTCAGCTACCGTACTTTGTTTTGTTTTAATTTATTTTTACTATTTTAAGATCTGTATGCCTAAGGTGTAGCACACTTGACCCTTTAACGACAAGCTGCCTATGGTTTCCCTTACATTTTAGTACTCGCTCGTCGTTAAAGGGTTAAGGATATTTATTGCTCATTTTCTAATGCTTGTTTGGTTTCCATAACAATAGTTGGTGTGTTTTTGTTTTGCTGAGTTGGTTGTCATCGGCGATTGATGGCTTTTGTATTACAGCGCAAAAGAAGTGTAGTTACATTAGAAATTATCTTATGCTGCATACATTGCACCACGTTTATGTTCCACTGATCCCTCATTGGATGAAAAAGAAACCAAGGCAGTCCAAAATTATGCAGGATAAATTATATAAATGAGGATTTAACATCACTTGGACTGACACTAAGGGGAGCAATGAACTTGACAAATGACCGTGGACAATGGCGATAATTTATTCATACCCATCGCCGCCAAATGACTGGCATCAGGAACTGATGATGGTGATGGTGATCCCTCATTGGCTGTTAGAAGACGCTATATGAAATGTTCCGATACATACAGATGTTATTTGTTGTTCTTCATTAGCACAATGCCATGCACAGTCTATCGGAAGTGATGGATTTCTTCATGTCAGTTGCTGGCTCTGGAACTCGACCCATCTCTTCAACTGAGCTCTGCATGGGCAAGTAGTTTTGCTTCTTATTTATTTTTATATTGAACTTTTGCAGTTTTATTTAAAGACGTTTTAGACGAGCTTACCTGTGGCTATTTATCTCCGTGACCTTGTACTACATGAGGAGTGAATGGCAGCCTTCAGGTTAGATTAGATTATGATGGATTAAATCATATTAGATAAGATAGACTTGTTCTAGCTCTATGACCATTCTTATCAGTCAAACTGCCAGTGACGAATATCTATAATTTTCCCAGATGTAACAACGTTTATCTAACTACAATGTCGATGATCTTTTGCACTGTGTGACCTCTGCGAAGAAAATGGACCACTGGTTCTTTCATAGATAAGCCGGAGAATGGTCTTTTCCCTAAGACCATAGTTATTTTTACATCTAATTAATGCATTTGCATGTCTGGCTCACTGTGCTAGATACTTTATTATGCCATATGATAGTTTAGGCCAGTGTCTTTAAATAATGGTTGAATTTTGTATGTGATTCCATACCAAATGACATTTTTTATGATGTAAGATAATGCATAAATTTAGGATGAATACTTGAATAGTCCTGAATTTTTTAGGTAAAATTCCTTGAGGTATTAGCTAGTAAAAAATGTCAACAGGTCCACTACCGCAAGTGGTGCCATTTCTCCGCTATGGTCAATATAGTGCTCCGCTATGGTCAGTATAGTACCACTGCATAACGGGACTGCCTTGCAACATATCAGTGACCCCAAGCTACCACCATGTTCCCTACAAGTCACATGCTATACAATTTAGACATGTTAAATTAACTTTACAATACTAATGTGGATTCTGTTAATTTTACAGGTCACCATGGTTCCTTGCCTGACACTCCTTCTCCACCGGTTCTCTGCTTGCCATTGACACCATTGTAGTGTTTTTGTATTCTCAATGTACACAACTATTTAACATTTTACTGACATTTTCCAAGGGTCAAGTCATTTAAAGGCATGTGAAGTACATTTTATTTATGAACTTATGTTTCTGCTGATTCAGAGCATCTAAATTATTAGCTTCTTTATGGACTTGCAGTTCTTGCCATTTTGCTTCTTTCCGTATCATTTTTATCATATTTTTATCTTTATCATTTTTCTTACTTAATAGCATTGTTCTGTGGTTCTCATGTACTACTGCTGTGGTAGTGTTATATATTGCTTTTTACAGATCTCAAGTTTGTTGTGGGTTTTTACTGAAGTTGCTTACTATAGTCAGACCTGAGACCAGTGTGACTTTTTATTTGATTGAAATAAGAAGTTTATTTTGCTAAAAAAAATTATGAAGATATTTGTGCTGTGTCCATAATTTGGGGCCATGCAGGAGAAAACAACCATCTGTGTATCAAATTTGCCTGTGTTAAAGACACTTGTTTTGGAAGTTCAAAAGTTTATGCTCAGCAGTAAGGCAGACATAGTGAGTTCATTTAGTTCTCACTGTGATGTCTGCTGCTTTGGACACATGTCAGTGTAATATAGAAAGGACATTATGCAGTGTTTAGTGGCATAGTAGTTAACTGGTTTGCCAGCTGGGCTACTAGCGAGAAGGTTGGAAGTTTGATTACTGCTGAGAGGGAAGATAATTCAAGATTTCTGGTACACTAGCTCCATCTGGGAACTCAGCTGTAAAATGAACATGTGCAGTGATTATTAAGTGTGTAATTGGTAGACTTAAATGAATTGGGTTTCCGCAAATGCATAGCCTGGACAGTGGTATAACGAAGGGTTTTAGTGCCCAGGGGCAAGAGTTGATGACTGTGCCCCCTTTAATTTTCATGTTGACTTTAATCTTTCTTGTCATAGTGTGTACCATTGAAAGCCAATTTTGCGCCCCCCCCCTTCTGCTGCGCCCGGAGGCGGTTGGCCCCCTCTGCTCCCTTCGTTACGTTACTGAGCCTGGAACCATGAGAGTTAAGCTGCTAGCATCTCAAACTCTTTATCATCTTGCTGGTTGACTTGAGATCTGCATTAGCCGAACCAGTGTTCGTTAAGAGAGCCATTCCATTACGAGTCATGATATTAGATTATTTTGTTTAGTTGTTACTTATATATGCGTCATTTTATCGTATCTGAAGTTCATTGTATTACTGTTGGACAAATGCATTTGGGGAGTCAATGTGTGCATTTATTTCGTATGACATTTGTTAGTTTTATCTTTTGCATTTTTATAGTTGGAGGTATGTGTAGATTTGCTGTCTAAGTCAAGTGCTTTTTTTATAGATTTTTACAAGTTTTAAGAGACTTCTGTCAGATTAAGATTGGCTTGTGATGCATGTGTTTCCGTATTTTATGCATGTCTTGCACTGGTGTTGGTTCAGTTTACGTGGGGTACTATGTATATCGTGCTATTTTGTAGATGACTTGTGAGCGCATAATGACTACAGGTGTAACGCTGTTTTTTCAGTTGTTGTTAAGGCCTTTCTTTGCACTTTAGTTTTAACATGCTGCATTTGCTGTAGTATCATGGTGAGGTTTTTATGCCTATGCACTTTTAAAGGTGATGTTTGTTAACTAATCTTGCTAGAATGCCACTGGATATGAACTGTCTGGGTACAATTTCTATTTAAAGCTGTTTAACTGTCTGGCTACAGACTACCATGACTCGTTTTTTTGCCGAATGATTATATCCGTCAGCTGAAGCTTATCACAGGCTAGAACAAGCATTCACAGCACTTGGTATGTTTTTTATGGTTCAGCAGTGTTTTGCCATATTCACAAAATTTCACATACATTGAATCAGATTTTGAACTGCGAGTGGTGCTTTTTTGCGATACCTGAAATTTTAAGCGTTGTCCAATTTTGACTTTTATTGGATTCACTAATCCTTATGCTACATGCATTGCTATCAGCTGTAGATGAACTATGAACTCGGTCCACTTTTTATTTGAGAGATTTTTTGTATGTTGATTTGCAAACAAAAGCTGAACATTCTGCAGTGGTTTGTGATTCAGTCTTTGTTTAAATCAACTGCTATGAATTTGTTAGCAACTCTTCTAGACTCAAGAATTCATACCCAGCCTCATCTACTCATCTGATCCTTCACCTTCCAATTCTCAACCTAAACGACATGCTCCTTAACAGCTACTCTGCCCCTCTGATCCTCTGGCAACCAGACTCGGACCACCTTCGGACTTACTCTTTTTGACAACCCCTCTGACTAGACGCAGTGCTCATGAATAAGCTGGTTCCCTGCGCTTGGCTTTCGTGTAACGCTTTAGGAGTTTAGAGATTACGATTATTAAAATGGGACCGGCCTGCTTCTATGCACATAAGCGAATTGTGCACTTTAATATCCGTTATGCAATTAAGTGGCGTCGACTATAGGCTATATAATGTGTGCTATGGCGTTTTCTATGGATGCTGTCAAAGCAGACGGATATTGAAATTGTGCATTTAATTAATTTCATTACAGAATGTGTTCTAAAGCTGATAATCTCTATTTGTGTAAAGCAAGTTATTCTGTGTCGCTCAATTTCAGACGCTGATCAGAGGAACAGACGATATGTGCTAATCGGTTGTCCTTCTAGAACTGACCCTGTCTGTTTATCTGTCTGTTTCTGTCTATCTATCTGTCTGTCTCTGTCTGACTGCATGATTCAATGCAGATCTTACT
>JACEVL010002890.1:295000-332500 GCA_020284085.1 Aporrectodea caliginosa
GGCGCATGAATATGTGATCTATAGGATGTTGCCATTGATCAAATACTTGGCCGAGGAGACCCGCTGTCGCTCGCTGACTTAGGTCCAAAGGTGCCGCCGCCGCAGAAGATCAAAGGCCTAGATCAAAGTTTCCGCCGATGTTTCGTTTGATTTCGTCCTGGTCGACGTATTCGAAGATGTGAGGCGCGTGAATGAGGATGCCGACCGTGCCCCCGACAGTGACGGCGAGGAAGATGTACAGCTGAAGGCGATCGATGACCATGGCCGTATATCGCCAGTCTTCCAAGATCTACAGAGAAACATCAGACAAATCATTACCACCATCAGTGATTAATCACCATCAGCAGAAGAAGAAGCATTGTTATCGTTGCTTGTTTACGGGTTCCCATTAAAAGCACGTGTTACTGCTCACTTAATAGTTAATACACTTATACAGTTAAATTCGACACCTGTTAAACTTGTTATAATCTGTTATTACTATATTATGTAATCTTACTGCGTACTTGTAAGTTTGAATTACTAAACGAATATTATTATTATTATTATTATTATTATTATTATTATTATTATTATTATTATTATTATTATTATTATTATTATTTTTGCCTTGAGGTACTTCATTCCCCCAGGGACTTAGAAATTATAAAAGTAATGTGTCTGGAACGGCTATTCCTCAACCATGTCGGGCGTGGGTTTGATAAAATTAATGTGCCACTAAATGCTACGGCGTTGAAGCGTTCTACTGTGACTGAGATCCTCTGAAATATAATTATTATTATTATTATTATTACTATTATTATTATTATTATTATTATTATTATTATTTATTTATTTATTTATTTATTTATTTATTTATTTATTTATTTATTTATTTATTTATTTATTTATTTATTTATTTATTTATTTATTTATTTATTTATTTATTTATTTATTTAGTTATTTAGTTATTTATTTATTTATTTATTTTTACCCGAGGTATCAAGGATCCCTCAGGTGGCCTAAAAAGTCCGGAGACTGCTGGAAAAGACTATTATTCTGGAATGGTGTTGTCAGTCGTTTTGTCCGAAAAGGTTCCCGAAACGCGACGAGCATTGAAGCGTTGGACGTTTATAGAGAGTCGTTGAAAGAGAAAAGACGACTCCCTCGGGTCTCCGGTTGCTAGGGTCAGGTTACGCCCCAGATCACTCCGGTTATTATTATTATTATTATTTATTATTATTATTATTATTATTATTATTATTATTATTATTATTATTATTACTACTATTATTATTATTATTACTACTACTACTACTACTACTACTACTACTACTACTACTACTACTACTACTACTACTACTACTACTACTACTACTATTATTATTATTATTATTATTATTATTATTATTATTATTATTTATTATTATTATTATTATTATTAGCAGAGTCGAAAAGCTGTACATAACTTTGAGGTGGACAGACTTTTCAGGGGC
The DNA here is from genome assembly GCA_020284085.1 of Aporrectodea caliginosa. NCBI lineage: Eukaryota > Metazoa > Annelida > Clitellata > Crassiclitellata > Lumbricidae > Aporrectodea > Aporrectodea caliginosa. The sequence continues at coordinate 296,473 of JACEVL010002890.1, forward strand.
CGGGCTTTTGCATGTTTTGGGGACAGATAGGTCTCAGTCAAAACTTTGGGGGGACAGTACCCCTCTCTTCTCCCCCCTCATGATTTACGCCACTGATTACATGTATTAGGCAAACTCAATCAAGAGCCAGACGCAAGAGGGTTGTCATTGCAATCGAAGATTTATACAGCGCCTCTTCGCGAGAGAGATTTTGGATCAGAGTTGCTTCTGCCACAACGATAGAAAACCAAGACCGAACAAGTGCTTAAAGAAAAGAGGTAAAGAAGGACTAAGGAGCTGATGTCATATACTTAGGGTGCTAGGCAACATATTTCAGAAAGTTGGACCAACCACAGCGAAGCTGCACCGTGGAAGTCAGCGTAAGAGGAAACACACCATGCAGGCCATCCTGTGTGCAGCAGAGCGAGGAAATGTACGGTGATATCACCTGATATAATCTGCACAATACGTCATGCTTACGTGAACACGCTCAATGTACTTTAATTAGCTGAATGTTTGCTCCCTATCAGCCGGAAAAAACCTAATTTTTCGGCGGATTTCTGGACGGCAATAGTTTTTTGGCAAATCTCTGGGATATTTCCGATAAGCCGGGGATTATTTATCAGATTCAGTGTTTTATACGAATATACGTGCATGTATAGATGCATGCATATATATTATATATACAAGCTTACAGAGAGAGAAAGACAGACAGACAGACAGACGCCCACAGCCTGGAGACGAGCCCAACACTGACACGATTGGCAAAGTCTGAAAATGACAATGCTCCGTGGAGAGGCCGATGTAATCGATGATGATGACTTTGCCTGAAGCTAATCCCCTGAAGGACAATGACGAAGTTACCATGTTCTCCCTCAATTCTTCTTTGACAGAAGCGACAAAATTTTGGATGAAAACTAAAGACAGATTATTCCTAGCTATACTGAGATATTTTCAAATGATGCTATAAATATGATCAGATATATACTTAGGTACATGCATGCATACATACATACATACTTTACATACATACATACACGTATATAGCCTACATAAGCACATTCATACTTTCTTTATATACATGCATAAATACGTGCATATCGATTTAAAACATGAAGTTCTTTGAAGCATAGCCACGCGTGAGCGAATCGAGAGCGCGGGACCATGAACTGGCCAAGGAAAGCCGAACGCAGCTGACGACGGCGGCGGCGGCGGTGGCGGGGATTGCTTGAGACCGGTGTGAAGAGCTCCGAGATGTAGTATAAGGCTATGATCCAAAGTACAGGCGGATATTGCAAAAACAAAAGACACACACCAAGCCGTCATGTGGAAGCAAGGTACAGGGCCCGCAGCATATTCTTTATAGGAACGAGAGGGTGTACAAACTCTAGAGTAAGGAGGTATGTATATAAGCTATCAGTATAAAGTGCACAATTGGAGTCAGAAATACTTGCTACCTACTACTTCTCCAGAACAAGTTTGAGTTGAAGTCGGCGAGTTGAAACAAAATTCACGACGATATTACTTATGAGTAAATCGTCTTAATATCTTTATATTTGACACTAAAACGGGTTTAGCAGGGATACATAGTATAGACTACAAGTTTAGCGACGCCGTGTTATCACGATGATGATCAGCGTCGCCCTCTTTTGCCTGACTTGAAACTGACACCACCCGAGTACAACACTGCCAGACTTAGGCAGGTATGCTACTGGTAGATTGCTTATATAGATCAGAACAAACTTTTTAAAGGTGTCTAAACGTACGTGTAACTGGTTAAAAAGGGGTAAAATCCTGTTATATCTGCGTTCGTCCGGTCAACACTAGTTCCTTAGTTGGTCACCAGTGGCACAGTGACCAGCTGTCGGCCCAGTAAACGGGCTACGGTCTATGTTCCCAGTTCATGAGTTTCCATAAAGTTAAGTCGTTTTTACAATCAATCAATCAATATTCTGTTGGTCCAACAAAAGATCACTACAAATCTATAGTAATTGAATTGTTTAAGAAACTGAAAAACTTTCTCTGTTGGGGACAAAAGGAGGACCAGACCAAACCATTAACAAACATTATAATACCCTAACTGAGCGTGCAGATAAGCAATTTCTCTTGATCAGTAAAGGTAGATAAGGAGAGTGGAAGTGCAAGTAAAGGAGAGAGATCATTCATAGATGCTGAGGTCTAATGAAAGGAAATCGGCGAGGAGGAACGTGGGCCAGGATCCGTTCCAAGTCCGATCCAAAGGGGTATTCTTCTTTTGGTTCTCTGCATTACTAGGCTGGTTCGTATACGTCCAATGTCGCCATTCGTCACGTTGTCTGGCTCTCTCCTTCAGCTTGCTGTATAGGCTAATCCTCTTCCATCATCCAGTCCAACAACATCATCCTCGGTCTTCTTCTCGTCTTCTTGCCCTCCATTCTTTCCTCATTTGTGGTTCTTAGGAGGGAGTCTCCCCTCATAATGTGGCCCAACCATGCATTTTCTCTGTCGGCTTCTGATTATTCCTATCAGGGGTCATGCAGGTGAAAATGGAGACGCGGCTGCGATGGATAGTGTTCTTGGAGTTGGATCGATGACAGGTATTAACCGTAGCAGAACGAGAGCTTACTGTGAAGAAGCTCTGAAGATATGCGGAGTTTACTAATACGATCCAACGGTGACTAATAACAGACGACGTTCGGTAATTGGCCATTTACCATTTGCACGGTTCTATCAGCATCAGTATTCGGAGGCATCGTTCTGGACATTGAAAGACTTTTCGGCTTAACTTCCTACATCAGAACAGCGATCCAACAACCGGGAAAACCGATTCTTATAGGTTACACATAAGCTAGCCTGAGAGGAAGTCATGGGTATGAAGTGTTAACGACTTTATTTTCTTAGTCTTGGCATATTATGAAATTACAAATTTATAGTTATGTCAATTCTCTTATGTCGTTCAGGTCTAAATTCCCTACCTTAGTTATAACCCGGTCTCCCTGTCGTTTTGGCTTTCGACTGGAGTTCTCCAGCGGACTTTACTGTCTCTTAAAGCGACCATTATTTAGTAGGCCTACATTGTGAATTACGATTAGGCCTAAGACTCTCTAGCTGCAGTCCTCAGATTAGACGAAAAGGGTTAGAAACGTTAAGGAACTGATGCCGAATCTGGCACAACCTATATAGGCGAGTTTTCTGTTCAGTATAGAGTTATATATATGTCACAATTTTATCAGATGACTCGCAACTACTACGTTTGGACAATGGACATACACCAGTGTATGCAGACCATGTTAAGCAAAATTAGTAGGCCTACACATTACTACATTAGTATAGGAAACATAGCTCAACAAACGATGTAGACAAAATGGGCATGAAGATTTTGCGTGTCAGTTTATTGATTACATTTCTTCTATAGAATAAACTCGCTATTACAATGAAATTGTATTGTATTGTATTGTATTTATAAATTTATAAAGCGCCTCTCACAGTGAACACCAATCAGAGGCGCTCCCCTACAGTGCGAAAGACTCCGAGTGAAAAGAGTGGTCTCAAGACAACGAAAAGAAGCACGTGGCCCACCAGATAGTATAAAAGAACAAGTTGATGAAGGGAGTTGGTTCTATAGTGAAGGGCCAATGAAGACAAAAGCTCGAGATTTAACCATAGTAGTCCTCTCTCGTGGAACAAGAAGGTCAAGGCGATCAAGTGAGCGAAGCGGACGGTGAGAGGTGGCGGAGATAGGCCGGCGAACAAGGCAACAGAGGTATTTGGGAGCTAGGTCAGAATAAGACCGGCAGACAAGAACAAGGACCTTAAGCTGGATACGAGCAGTGAGAGGGAGCCAGTGAAGTTGTTCCAACATACATGTATAGGAGGAGATGTGCGAGAAGCGAGGCAGTCGAGCCATTAGCCTGGCAGCCGCATTCAGCACAGATTGAAGAGGGGAGAGGCGCACTTTAAGAAGGCCTACAAACAGAGAGTTGCAGTAATCAATGCGGGAGCAGATGAAGGCATGGACTATAGTCGTAGAGACCGAGGAGGAAACAGAACGTCGAATCGCTCTGAAGCGTCTCAGTAACAGGAACGGGGGTGAGATTCTTGATGTGTTCTGAGAAGGTGAGTGTGCTGTCAAGGACAACGCCTAAGTCACGGACACTCAGTCTGGACGAGAAGGTGAAAGAAGGAAAGGTTTGTGCAAGTAGAGCGAAGTCAAGCTTAGCAAGCTGCTGTCGATGTTTTGTGAAGGTGTTGAAGTACACAAAGCATTTCTACACAAAGCATTTCTTACTGTGTTATATATGGAGACTGTAATCATTTCATTTTCAAAGCAAACCACTGCTCAATCGGCTACAAATGTTTTGTAGTAGGCCTATAAGTTATTAACGTTTTTCAATCCTGATATTTAAAAATCACTTTTTCAACTTTTTCTTTCTTGGAACAACGTTTTCACATCCATTCAATGAATGTCGTGCAATTATCCTTTGAACTTTCATCTGATTTGAACGTATTCTTTAAATATAAACCCTACTTTGCAGCTCTGACCCTGATATCAAACTTTTGCATACACGTCTTCTTGATGATATCAAGTTTTTATATATTGCCAGTTGCATCAGTCACACATACATGTATATACATATATATCATATATATGCATCCATCTGCATCATATATATATATGCATATATATGTATGTGTATATGTATGTATTTGTATATATGTATGCATCCATCTGCATCCGTCATATTCTTTGAACTCTCATCTGAATTGATTACATCCTCTGAGTCTTCCCCTCCTCTGATAAAAGCCAATATAGTCCTTGTCAGCATCAATCCGATTCCATCACATCCCTTGGACATCTCACTCCGATCTGACGCCATTGATCATCACCTCTCTCATCCGGCTCTTCATTCGAGCGCTAGAAAAATATCGGAGCTTTTACATTACATGGCACGGTGCAACACGACAACGAGGACGACGACAACGACGTCAGTTGATTTTCCTCCCACATCAATCAATTGCGTCGCGAATGGCGTCAACACCGTCACCATCGTCACCATCGTCACTGGTTCTGCGTCGTCGTCATTGTCATAATTGCCATCTCCTGTCTGAATGCACCAGAACCATTGTCAACGCCAACATCACCGGTCTTTCATCAACGCCTCCAACTCCAAGGAATAATTAAAGACAGACGAGATTTATTGATTTCGTTTTTCTCGACCTGTTTGCTGTGTGTGTGTGTGTGTGTGTGCGTGTGCGTGTGTGTGTGTTGTGTGTGTGTGTGTGTGTGTGTGTGTGTGTGTGTGTGTGTGTGTGTGTGTAGATGTGTGTGTGTGTGTGTGTGTGTGTGTGTGTGTGTGTGTGTGTGTGTGTGTGTGTGTGTGTGTGTGTGTGTGTGTGTGATGTCGTTGTGTGCACAAGACGACGGTCTTCATGCTAGATGTGTTTATGTGTGTCATGCCTCTCTGGTTATATGTAGGTTACAGTGCGTATATGTATGTCAATCTGTATGTTTTCACACATACAATACGCCCGTATTCATGCATACGTAAATGCGTACATGCATATAAGTCTTATACTGTATAACAGTGTATAAAATTATGTAATATAGCTACATGCATATAATAAGTCTTATATATCCATACACTTAGGTCTCATTGTACTACATATCCATATTATATAAGCTTACGTATATGAACATAATATGAATAACATACATGTACATGTATGCATACATCGAAACATGCACATATGCATACAAATACATGTCATACATGCATACATAAATAGGCCTACATATGCAGCCATGCACACATGCATTCATACATACATATATACATGCATACACACACACGTACATACATACATCACACACATGCATACATACATACATACATATATACATAGACACAAGCACACACATACATACAAACATACATACACCTCTCCTTGGCCTATTCGTCAGTCTGTCTCCGTCCTCCTGGTCGTATCCGTTATCATCCGGGTCTTTCGTGTCCTGCTAGATTTCGGACGGCGCGTATTAGTAATATAACGTTTTATCGAACTAATTAGAATTGAGTCTCTCGACAATCGGATGATTTATTCACCGTCCCCCTTCCCCTTCCCCCAGCCCTCCCATCGACCGACCGACCGACCGACCGACCGAGGCCAAGGCCCCGTCCATCGTCCGTTGCTGGACCCACGCATCCCAGTCCAGGCCTAGTTAGGCGGCGGAGATGAGCACCACCAGCAGCAGGAGGAGGCTGTGTACAGGCAGCGGGACGGGGGTGGGGTAAAGTGGGGCAAGAGGCAACGGTTCGTTTATCACTCCAGATATTTCGTGGGCGGCGGCAGAGGCCATCGTGGTTAGCTTTTGGACGACGAGATCTGACGTGGAGAGTCAGCGCCGCCGACACTCCACTGACAATTGGCACACGCGTATATTTCGTCCATGAGGAGAGAGAGATATGACATGATGGCTCCATATAAATGGGCGATTTTATCGGTCAATTATTATTACGGTTTGTGCGTCATTCCTAATGAGGACCAACGCAAGAGCGTAAATGGGTGTGGTAAAGATAATTGCCCTCATTTAATCTTAGACCCTTTTTGCTGATGACGAGACGTCCCGTGGTCGTCCAAGCAAATCGCTCATCGCCCATACGTAAGGCAAGGCAAGGCAACTAAGTCAAGGCAACGTAAGGCAACGTAGGGCAATGAAAGTCAACAATTAAGGCAAGACAAAGCAATGCAAGACGACGCAATGCAAGGCGAGGCAATGTAAGGTGAGGCAATGTAAGGCAATTCAAGCTTGCTACCAACTACGCTGTATAAAACGTAATTACAAACAATTACAAAGGTAATGAACGTCAGCGTAAGGCAAGGCAAGGCAAGGCAATGTAGCGTAAGGCAAGGCAAGGCGAAGCATTTATCAATAACATCTTCCACATACGCATGGTTCTGATGTTGATGGATCTGTTCCCGAGAGCAAAAACAATCCATCGATGCCGGCAATCAATCAATCATACAGGTGGCGAGGATTGACGGCTCTTGCAAGTAGAACTCGTAACCTGTTAGCTGCAGTTCGTTGTCAGCAACGGAATTGATCCCATTCTTTAGTACAGGGTAATTGGTTTAATTGGCTGAGATAATTCCTGTGTTAGATAGGGGGCTGAGGAAGTGTTGGAAGTAGATTAGTCTATTTATCCATAATGCGTGATTCTATGACCTACAGATTTACCCGTTGCACTCAGTGTTTAAAATAAACTACGGCGTCTCGTAGGAAACTTCACGAACTTCGTCCATTCTTGTAACGCCAGAATTTCATAAACGTACTCATGTCGAAGGCAAGATATAAGCTGTCAAATCAATCAATCAATCAATCAATCAATCAATCAATCAATCAATCAATCAGTCAATCAGTCAGTCAGTCAGTCAGTCAGTCAGTCAGTCATCAATCAGTCAATATTCGTTTAATCATGAAACCAAGCTGTGTTCAAAGATAATCAAGCAATCGCTGATTAAATTCAAAAATTCACCGAATTAATGGGGAGTCTAGACATTGCACCCGATTTCTGTTCTAGAAAATCAGGCTGTAAAGAGCATTTTGCTCAATGGGTTGAGTAACTGTCCGGCATATGCTCCTTCAGAGGAGCAAATGTACCTCTCGCCTCTTTATAGTCATTACTGCTAGAGGCGCTTTATAAATGCCCAGATACAATACAATACAGTACAATACTCAATGAGCTTCCTGTTTCTTCGCTTCTATGCACAGACTCTATCACAACGACGTTTCTCAATCTTCTCCCATTCTGTCTGTAAGAGCACTTTCAGGCGATCTTAAATACCCGGACCCTTGAGGACAGGACCAAAGCCAATTACTCTAGGATGGATCGATTGAAGGCAGGAGGGGAGGAGGGAGGAAGAGCGGATATAGGGAAACTGAGGAAGCCAGAGCTTCAAGGGCAATGCCAGATTATCGACGTAAATATCTGCGAGACCAAGGTCAAAATCAGGTCATGGAGGTCGTAGACACAGCCAGACCACTGAGGCCAAGACTAAAGCTTTGAAACCTAACATTGCCAAGGAAATCAATCCAGGAAATGAAAAACAAGAGAACTAGCGCCTAAGCTTACGACAATCCTGAAATGGCGTCAAACTAGGTAATTGTTTTCTTTGAATCCTAAACCCTAATTTCATTATCGATGTTTCTAGATCTTCAGAATGACCGTGAGAGCTATATATGGGATCATTGGGATGGCCGTAGTCGTAATCATAAATTCCAAATGTCTAAAGCGCTACATAAAAGCTAACTACTAAACGCAGGGCACCGCCTTATTCACGAGCGCCGTGAATAATATGTCTAGAGGTCGTTGTTCTGACCTTAACTGCAATAGGACCTTATCTACTTAATAAGTTACTCGCTATAAGAGATATAGTTCTTCCGGTTTCAGCAGCTGCCATATGGACGAATGACATGCCTGCATGGTGAATGGATGCTGCTCTAGAAGAAGGCCTCGTATTAGGACAGAGATGTCTGGATTTGCGTACAAGGACAATCGATCGAAACGATAGGGCAGAGGGTGCATTGCCATCTCGCAAAATCAGATTCTCATGGACATTATGTATGTGTGTGTGTTTGCACGCGTGTATGTTTGTATGTATGTGTGTTTCTGTTGATGTACGTTTGTATTTATGTAGGCCGTATGCAATGCTATGCATGTATATATTTATGTATAAATCAATGTATTAAATGTATGTGTATATATGTATGTGTATCTGACAGTTTATGCAGCGCCATTTGGGAAACTCATAATCTGTATTAATCTGTATTCGCCTTAGATGGGCGAATTTATTCTCAAGCAGATCCTTCGAAGAGGAATCTGTTTCGAAGCAGATCCGCCGGGGAAGACTTCTCAGATGAAAGTTATCCAGCGTGACGAAGGGCTTGATCACGATTAAATCACGAATCAGCTCAATCAGGGATATTGTAAAATTGAAATTCCTGCACAATTTGAGGCAATTTGTAAAATCTCTAATTCACTAAGGGACTTTACAAAATCCCTGAAAAACCCAGGGATTTTGTAAAATCCGTGAAATCTGATGATGAAATATTTACAGATTGCCTGAAAGGAAAATGATGAACATAATCCCTTTGAAACATTTGCAGCTATTTGTCTTCAGTGGACTTTCAAACTTTGAAGTTGCAAAATAATTGAAGTTGTTGATACATCACAAATTAAGTAACAATACGGCTCGACAACATCAGGTTTGAAACGACGATTGTCTATGTCCTTTTATTTATGTAATGCGCCGTAGTACAAGACATCACTTCGATGTTGCGCAAATTAAGTAACAATCCGGCTCGACAATTTCAGCCTGAAACGGCTTTCGTTATCACTGGGCTAAAGCTGTTGTGGCCTGAGTTACTCATGGTACACGGAAAGCCACGTCATCCGCATTCAAGGCTCAGTCGAACGTCTTAACTGCGACGTTAAAGGCATGCTCATTGCTTGGTTGAGTGATAACAAATCCACAGACTCAAATTCGGTCAATTTAAAAAAAATCCAGCTTTCACATTGGAATCAAGCAACCGCCTTACATGCCCCAGTTCGGAGAAAATACCAAAGTTGGTCTTCGTTGCCTACAAATTTCAAGCATGTTACAAAATGCTGATTCTACAACTTGCCTGTAACATGCACAAGTTCTATTGGATTCAATTGACGCAAGAGATTCGAGAAAGCACAAAGAAGGAACTCTCAGCTTGGGAAGCTTGTCAGAGATTTCCTCTCAGAGTACTCTCACCTACAAAATTTCTACTTTTCACGTATTCTTTATAAGCACATCTACTAACATATTTTATCTTTGGTCTGGGTCTGTCTTCAGAATGCCCTGAACAATATTGCCTGTTTAAGAATGCGCCTGTGTCGGACTAATTACAACAAATAAACGAATTTCAAAGATTGATCTGTTGAATATTGCAGAGCATCATTCAACGACAAAGTTTCTACTAAATATTTTCTACATAATTACTACGAGTCAATACATTTAACTGCAATTACAAACGTTTGATTTGTTATTCTATGTTGAATTTTACATGACCTTTGGTATACTTGTTGTTTTGTCAGCATGCTTTTTTATTATAAAAAGATTTTTGTCTCATGCTCTTTCGTCACACGCTTTTCTTTCTTACATGGTCTTTAGTCATTTGCTCTTTAGTCATTTGCTCTTTAGTCGCTTGCTATTTGGATGCCTAACCACTGAAACTGTAGTTAGTGTACTCTCGGAAATAGGCATGTAGACTGAGAGGATTTAATCCTTAAACGGCTGAATAAGTTGTTAGATGGATGAGGAGAATATTGAGTGGATTAGGGGTACGCTGCGTGATGATATTGTATTCATCAAATGATGATGAATAACTGGGCTACGAGATGATCTGGTCGATTCACAGTCATTAATTCCAAGTAGAATTCGAACACATGTGATTGACGACACGAAAAAGTCATATTAGTCGTGGAAAAACTGCTAGTGTTTATATAGGTGGCGTTGAAAGAGGTGAAGATTTCCTAAGTGATTCACTTAGCCTGGGTTAGTGAATCAGTTATTCTTAAATATCTTAACAACAGCATGCACATGTACTGTACAACTGAGGAAGCAAATGAATGGGCCAGAGAACGTCTCAAGAGACTTATTGACTGACTGACTGACTGACTGACTATCTGACTGACTGACTGACTGACTAACTGACTGACTGACTGACTGACTGACTGACTGACTGACTGACTGACTGACTGACATACTTAGGCTACTGACTGGCTACTTAGTGAAGACAACCTACCACGTTCTAGCTGTGTAAACACTTACACGTTGGCCCAACATTGTCCCAACGCGTACGTGTATGTGGTGGGAAGGCGAGCGTTGTCGATTCTCTCAGGCCGCCAAGGACCCTCTCTCGCTAACTCCTTCCTCTTTCTTCTCATCCCTGCAAGTGCTTATAAACAGCGATTCCCAAAGGTATATAAACCAACACCAACAGTTGGTTCACGGGCGCCGTTAATGGCTGAAACGCAAATCCGATAATCCCAACGGACGCAGGACGAAGGCAGGACGGAGGGAGGACGGAGGGAGGACGAAGGCAGGACGAAGGGAGGACGAAGGGAGGAAGGAGGCAGGACGGCGATTGTCTCCCGAAGCGGATTAAGGAACCGACGTCGGCGTCTATTAGGACACACTGGCCTCCTACACTCTCAGACACAACGACAGCCCGACAGACAGAACAGACGACTGACTGACTGATTGACTGACTGATTGACTCACTGATTGACTGACTCACTGACTGACTGACCGACTGACTGACCGACTCACTGACCGACTGACCGACCGACTGACTGACCGACTCACTGACCGACTGACTGACCGACTGACTGACCGACTCACTGACCGACTGACTGACCGACTGACTGACCGACTCACTGACCGACTCACTGACCGACTCACTGACCGACTCACTGACTCACAGATTGATTGACTCACTGACTGACTGATTGACTGACTCACCGACTCACTGACTCACTGACCGACCGACTGACTGACTAACTGACTCACTGACCGACTCACTGACTCACCGAATGACCGGCCGACTGACTGACTGACTGACTGACTGACTGACCGACTGATCCGTTGTCGAGCTGATCACCGAACATTCCTACCTAGTAATGCCTGGCTTCCGTTCTCGCTCCACAGCAATCTAAAGCGTATGCTTTGTGCGTCGATGTGTAATGTAATGTAATTGTCATCTGATTGAACATTCATATAGCGCCCTTCCAGATAATCTACTCAGAGGCACTGTCTGCTCTAGATGTTAAATGTCATTACGAACGAATAATTACATTACATCAGTTAGCAATGTATGTGCGTTTGTCCGTCCGTCCGTCCGTCCGTCTGTCCGTCTGTGTGTATTTCAGTGACTGTCCTTGTAGTTGTATACCCTAATAGGAAAAGTGATGCCCATCACACAGAGTAGAGTCTTTGATTCGTGACACATGAAGGACATGACACACGCGCCGTCAGTCCGTGGCTGCAGAGACTCTGTGGGATTTAGAAGGAGAGGGAAGGGAGCGACTGACTGGTGGAGGAGGGGGTGAGGGAGGGTCATCTGGGTAGAGATCGAAGACGATGACCAAGAACAGATCGATGCAATCGTCGTCCGGTCATCGTTCGGACTATTGACCAGTTTCATACGAATGGTCAGCCTTGGATTCTGAAGGCCAGCGGATGGATGGACAGACGGATGAAAGGGTGGATGAAACAAGGGTGGATGGATGGATGGATGGATGGATGGATGGGTGGATGAATGGATGGATGGATGGATGGATGGATGGATGGATGGATGGATGGATGGATGGATGGATGGATGGATGGATGGATGGATGGATGGATGGATGGATGGATGGATGGATGGATGGATGGATGGATGGATGGATGGATGGATGGATGGATGGATGGATGGATGGATGGATGGATGGATGGATGGATGTATGAATGGACACATTGGACAGACGTATGAAAGGGTGGATGAAAGAAGAGTAGATAGATGCAAGGATGGCTGGGTAGATAGATGGATGATGTATACTTTGAAGTCCGGGAAAATGGTTTTCTGTGATTATATAGGTTGTCAAACTACTCTTAGTTGCGGCTGTAATCTGCTTTAGTACATTATAAATCATCGATCTATAAATGAACTGAAAGACGAATAAATGGATGAATAATTGGATCAAGAGATAGAGGCACCAGTACGGATGTGTGGATTGACAGTAGAGAGTGACGCGGGGAGACAATCTCGTCCCCATCCCCGCCCCGCAACAAGTAAGTCTTCCCCATCCCCACCCCATCCCCGCATGGTTTGTCCCCATCCCTGCCCCATCCACGCAGGTCTTCTCCCCATCCCCACCCCATCACCGCAGGATGGCATCACATTCCCCGCAAAAAGTTTACACCAATTCAAATTTCAAAAATAACATTTTTAGCTTACAGCGCTATTTGTATTGCTGACTGCATTAGTCTGTTATTATCTTATCAACAGTTTGCATTAACCAAGTCCTGACTTTTTCTGACTATTAGGCTTCAGGAAATAGACAAATCTCCTTATCAGTTCTCAAGTTCTTAACATCACCCGGGTTTATTGCCGGCTCATTCCCCATTACCGCGGTATTACCGCGAGAGTAAACCCCATTACCGCGGTATTACCGCAATTGTTGTCCCCATTACCGCGGTATTACCGCAATTGTTGTCCCCATTACCGCAGGATTTACCGCGGTAACCGCAGTTTCCCCGCGGGAAATTCCCCATGTCACTCTCTAATTGACAGTCCAGCACTACTGCAAAGATAACTGCTCGACAAATATTAATTGTATTAGCACAAATACATTTGTTAGCCCAATGGGAGTAATTATTTAGACCAGTAGTTCTCAACCGTTTTCAGAGTACAGCAACCTTATAACTATAACAGGTCAGCGGCCCCCAACGACTTCATTTCATCTATTTTCTTCAAATTAGTTCTTTATTCTACTGACGATCAACTTTCCTTGTATTCAACCGCATGGTTGTTGCAACTATTTCTACACTACTTTAAGTTTTAAGAGATAATATTATAAATCTAGGCATATGTCAGTATATAATTATAGTGAATCACTATCAGTAGCTTTTCACACTTTTACCGAATAAGCTGCACAGTTCTATGGTTCTGCCATTCTGCCATTAAGCCGCGGCACCCCTTGAGCAGGTTCACGGCACCCCTTGAGCAGGTTCACGGCACCCCTTGAGCAGGTTCACGACACCCCTTGAGCAGGTTCACGACACCCCTTGAGCAGGTTCACGACACCCCTTGAGCAGGTTCACGACACCCCTTGAGCAGGTTCACGACACCCCTTGAGCAGGTTCACGACACCCCTTGAGCAGGTTCACGACACCCCTTGAGCAGGTTCACGACACCCCTTGAGCAGGTTCACGACACCCCTTGAGCAGGTTCACGGCACCGCTTGAGCAGGTTCACGGCACCCCTTGAGCAGGTTCACGACACGCTTGGTGCCGCGGAATGCCCCAGGTTAGGAAGCAGTGGCTTGGACTGCATATAGTGTAACTGTATGGGAATTTAAGTAACTCGCTCACATCTACCACGAAACACTCCTTATTTATCTGCGTCCATATGCGTGCAAATATGTATGTGTGTGTATGTGTGTCACACAGTGTGTGTATACATACATACATACATACTTACATATATACACACATACACACACATATATATATATATATATATATATATATATATTATACGTGTGTATGTATATATGTGTATGTGCTAGATAGGGAGGCTGTCGTGTCTTACCTCGGCGTAGTCGTCTTCGTTCTTGAGGTGTGATGCGATGAAGCTGACTGCTTCGATGGCTCTCTGCGTCTCCTGAGTCATCGGGAAAGAGGTCCGTGATCCGTCCGGCGCAGGAGCGGCAGCAGCGGAGGCAGAGGCGGGGGTTCGACGCCTTTCCAGAGGCACGGTCCTTGGCATCGTCGCCGTCGGAGAGGACGACGACAGAGGGCGCATGGCAGTGTCATGGCAGCGCTTCCGGTCCAGGGCGGAAACGGAAGTACTCGTCCGTCGGACGTCGTAGAGCTCGACGAGGTCCGACCGAACACCACCGGAAGTGAACGAGGAGTCAAAGGTCAAGTTTGGGTTGGATGAGCGGTTGCGTCGGCTGTAGGCCTTCTTCGCCCAGCGGTCGTTGTGATGGGGGCGCTTCATGAGGAGGAGGCGCGGCAGGTGGTTGAGGAAGACGAGGCGGACCCAGCGGGGCATGCGGTGGGTGCGCGGCGTCTTGAAGTTCCAGTTGATGATGATGACGGTGATGAGAATGGTGACGATGTTCATGATGAAGGTGAAGAGGAGGTACTTGGCGATCAGAGGAATGGTGATCGACGTCGGAGGGAGGATCTTGGAGACGAGGAGGAGGAAGACGACCAACGCCAAGAGGATGGAGATGCACATCGTCATCTTCTCGCCCGCATCAGCAGGCAGGTAGAAGACGCAGACGCTGAGGAAGGAGATGAGGACGCAGGGGATGATGAGGTTGACCGTATAGAAGAGGGTCTTGCGGCGGATGCGCAGAAGGAACGTGATCTGGGCCTTGTGGTGCTTCTCGATGTCGTCCCACTTGTACTTGTACTCCCCTGGACAGGCGATGATGTCCCACGTTCCGCTGTTGACGTAGTCGCTCAGGTCGACCCGTTCCTGGCCCTCGTACCAGTCGAGGACGACCTGGTCACCGTTGAACGTCCACGACCCGAACTTCATCTCGCACTCCTGCTGGTCGAAGGGAAAGTACTTGACGTCTATTGTGCAGGAGCTCTTGTAGATGGCCGGAGGAATCCAGAGCACATCCCCCGTGTGGTAGATGACGACGTTCGGCTTGTAAGACACCTCGTACTTACCATCAGCGCTTCAACAACACAACGACATCATCACCCGTTTGACGTCATCATCATCATCATTATCATCATCATTATCATCATCATTATCATCATCATCATCACCATCATCATCATCATCATCGTTGGAGACATCACTCATCATCATCACCACTGTATTTATCATTATCGTTATTCTATAGCCATATTAGGTATTGTTGTCGCCATGATAAGGGGCACGGAATAATGGTAACATCACTGACGTGAAGAGCAGAAAATCAAGTTGGAAGCAGGATCGATACCCGCTACCTCCCAAAGGTCCACTCAGCCTGCCATTCGCCAGATGGCCTTGGTAAAATGAGTATTAGGACGTGATGGGCGCCTTGCATGGCTGTATACAGTTAAATTCGTCTCCTGTAATAACTTGTGGTTCATACTATGAACTGTGAATACTGTAATCATACTGCGTACTTGTCAGTTTGAAATAATAAAGAATATATATTATTATTATTATTATTATTATTATTATTATTATTATTACTATATACTATTATTATTATTATTATTATTATTATTATTATTATTATTATTATTATTATTATTATTAATATTATTATTATTATTATTATTATTATTATTATTATTATTATTATTTATTTATTTTTTTTTTTTACCCGAGGTATATCTATAATCCCTCAGGTGTCAGATATTAATAAGCAATGTTTACTCTGGAGTGGCCATCCTTGTCAAGATCTGGAAGAATAAAAGTGCTGTGGAACGCAACAGCGTTGAAACGTTGGATTACAACGGACAGGCGCTGGAACAAGAAACTGGTTTCTCTTGGGTCGCCAGAAATTTGGCCCAAGAGACGACCCAGGTCGGCAAGAAAGGCCAGACCCTTGGCGTTAAGTGGTCCCATGGTTTCAAAAGCCAATGGGACAAAGTGGTAGGATTGCATCAGTTGGCTGTATTTAGCATTTTTTCTGGCTTCAGCCAGTTCAGCAGCTCCTCCCGGCTGGTTGGAGGTTGTGGACAAGTAAGAAGGGGCCACTGTGTCCGCAACTGTGACGTCCCAGGTCAAGCAGCGACCCGAGCGCCACGGAATCAGTGTTAGGCCGTCTGGTCTTTTACCATCAGACCTTGACAAACCCGGAGGTTCTTTAACCGCCGGGATGCCCGCTTGAATGAGACCTCTGCAGATTAGGTCATTCAGGACCGCGTGTCGGGCTTGTCGGCCCGGGCCTAGGCGGCACGATAGGCCGTGCGAGCCTTCGGCGGTCACCAGAGTGCCACATGGGCAGCTGTGTGGATGACAAATGACGGTGCCTAGACGGAGGCCCACCGCTATTCGAACCGCCTCGTCGTCCAGTCTGAGACCGCATGTACTTATGGGTAAAGCAAACAGCCAGTCACCTGCATGAGGTGCTGAGACTGCTTTCAGACGTGCTTGATGGTAATCACTAGTGTGAAAGTGGTCAAGCTCGGTTATTGTCTCGGCAATAATAGGTTTGTCCCAAAATGACTGCTTATGAGGAAGCTCTCCATCTGGACAAGAGGTGGGGTATTTTAAGCACCAATGTTCAAATGAGGCGTCAAATTGTGTGTCTGTATCTAAGATTACATTGCTAAGCATGAAGGATTGGAGAGCGAGGGTACTTGCAGCGGAAGCCAAAAAGGCGGGAAGCGCAAGCGAAGTTATTATTATTATTATTATTATTATTATTATTATTATTATTATTATTATTATTATTATTATTATTATTATTATTATTATTATTATATTATAACTGGCATCGATATTACCGGTAAGTGGTGCACTAGAGTAATTACACTATCGTCCTAAAATTAAGGCGCTATATAAAGAGTGACTTACTTGTTGAATAAGACGATGTCAGGCTTCCAGACTTTTTCTGGTAGGATTCGGATGACGGTGATTCCACCGAAGTCAGTGGGATCCCACTTCAGCTGGTAATCCGTCCACAGCTAACACCAACATTAACACCAACAACAGCAACTGCTATCAATGGATGACTGCGTAAAGCTAATGCAGCAGTCTATCCGTAATTGTAAGCGGTTCTAATTCATGTAATGTAGCCACAGGAGGACTAGTTATAATTAATTATTCCAAAACGACGAAAGCTTGGATTAATAACAGCATGCTCCAACAATGTACCAGATTGTTTATCGTGTTGCAACGCCTTTGTGAGATTCTGAAAATGCGCTATATAAGTGTGCAGATATATATATATATATATATATATATATATATATATATATATATATATATATATGCTTGTGTGTGTGAGATTACAGATTGATTACAAGCGTTTAAGCCAAAAGCATAGATTGACAGTTCTAGGTTCTAATGCATACATGTATGTATGTATGGGTTCATGTATGTATGTATGTATGCATGTATGTATATATGTATATATGTATGTATGTATGTATGTATGTATGTATGTATGTATGTATGTATGTATGTATGTATGTATGTATGTATGTATGTATGTATGTATGTATGTATGTATGTATGTATGTATGTATGTATGTATGTATAAGAACACTCAACATGGCGAATTTTAAGCAACTCACAAAGGCGCTAAACTCTGCAGTTAAATGTAATGGATGCTAATTTCTTGCAACTGTTACAAAGTGAGCCACCACATAAAACATAATAAAATTATGTAAAGATGACCGTTTAGCAGATTCGAATTCAGATTCAAGAGACGTCTAATAAATCACCATTTACCATGCTTCACATTTGATTTTGGAAACATTTCGTCCATAAACTACCTTTAGGTAGCCAGGTACTGAAGCCTTTAAATCTGCTATGAGCCTATGACAGATTGTGACAGAGTGCCGTGTTTCCTGACTGAGGAGAGAAACGTGGTTCGTGTGTCACGTCGTCGTATAGCTTGCCTAACCATCTACTCGTCGATGTGTTCAGTGGTCAGCGCATATCATGACTGGTGTCATAGTCAGGGAATCCACATGGGTCAGCGTATATATATATGAGCTGCTAACAACAAGTCTTCTTCGAACCCTCTGACCCCGGAAACACAATCAGTGATCCGTGTAGAAAGATAATTATGCACTGGACACTTGACCATTTGAAACGCACATTTTTTTCTTATTGATGCATAAACGTCAGTTTAAAACAGTATTGTATTTGAACACTTGTTATAGCGCCACTACCAGATTTCCCATTCAGAGGCGCTCCCGACTACTGCGCGAAAGATCGGAGTTTCACGCCGAAGCGCATGAGCAATTGCGAGTGAAGGACTTGCCCAGGGTCCCTATACGGCGACTTTGAGGTGGACTCGAACCCGCAACCCTCCAGCTGCAAGGCACCGAACATACCCCTAAACCACAGCGCCCCAGTTGTATTGTGATTGTGTGTTGTATTGTACTCCACGTTTATAATGCGACCGAGCCACCCGCAGTAAAGATAGTAATTAATCTCTGATAAACCGACCCGACCGGGAAGCGAACCCGGGGCGCCGACGTGACGAGCGGGTTACCAATCCATGCCACTCAGGATCCTTAATATCAAGTAGTAGAGGCTACACATTAGAAAGGACATGTAGTGATAGAAAATACAATACACTAGAACACAACTGTATTTTGATATTGCCTTCCGTCCAAAGTTCTGAAGTGCACACGACCATATGACAGAACATCGATGGCGCTGAGCAATTGTGAGCGAAGGACTTGCACAAGGTCCCTACACAGAATAACTGCCTCAGGTGAGTCTCGAACCCGTACTCTCCGCGTTACATGCCAAGCGCTCTAACCAATGGGCCACCGAGCCCAACAATAATCACATTGATCTATCACAATTCACCATCAAAGAGCCCACGAGACACAGAGAGAAAGAAATATATAGGCCTACGACGAGCAAGAGAGTTAGGAGGCGGTGCAACAGAGATTTATGGATATCAAACAAAACAGACTCAAACATACAGAGAGAGATAGCATGAAAAGTTAGAAAGCTACACAGAAATAGGTGCAGGAGAAATCAATACAGACAAAACAGCGTAAGAGACAGATAGATCACAGCAACATACCGATAGGAAGAGAAATTCGTCACAAAGAGAAACAGAGGCAAACAGCGAGAGAAAGAGACTGAACACGTGACAGAGAGGTTCTTTAAGCAGAATTAAATATTGCTCCTAATTTTTGTGGATTTCAGAAATAAGTATAGGCAAAGAAATTGTGTTACAGAGAGAAAGAGACAGACAGACAGTGAGACAGAGAGAGATAGTGGAACGAGTGACAGAGAGGTTCTTTAAGCAGAATTAAATATTGCTCCTAATTTTTTTGGCATTTCAGAAATAGGTATAGGCAAAGAAATTGTGTTACAGAGAGAAAGAGACAAACAGACAGTGAGACAGAGAGAGATAGTGGAACGAGTGACAGAGAGGTTCTTTAAGCAGAATTAAATATTGCTCCTAATTTTTGTGGCATTTCAGAAACGCTCTGAAGCACAAACGCAAAAGCCTTCAGATGGACAATTTGGCCGGCATTTATTGACGCAGCCTGTCGCATGGAGCGAGGGACACCCCCGAGGGACGTACCAAGAAGGGCAGGGAACGAGACAGACAGACAGAGTTGGAGGGACTAACAGACTGACAGGGCGCCATCTTTCGTTCATTTTCAGCGATGAAAATGACGCAGTTTGCCTTCTCACTATAACCGGAGCGAAATTGAGCATCCGTCAAACTGATTGCTATCTCACGTATGCCTGTGTGTTTATGCGTGTGCGTGCGTGTGTGTAAGTGTGAGTGTATGCTTGTG
This sequence comes from Aporrectodea caliginosa, assembly GCA_020284085.1. NCBI lineage: Eukaryota > Metazoa > Annelida > Clitellata > Crassiclitellata > Lumbricidae > Aporrectodea > Aporrectodea caliginosa. The sequence continues at coordinate 316,687 of JACEVL010002890.1, forward strand.
TGTATGCGTGTGCGAGTGTCACGTGATATTTATAAATCTCCATATCCCTCTCCATGCTGATCTGAAATGCCTTTTCATCTCTCACTGGTTCCCAGTATTTCGCCGTGGTTCTCCGTTTGTCTCAATCTCTATAATATATGCCTTTCTGTATGTGTATATCCGTTCCACTCTATACGTCCATTTGTTTGTCCTTCGTTATTGACGCTAAGCTGTGCAATGTGGACGGAAGGAAAAGGAGGAGCAGACTGAAGAGATAGAGGCGGATGAGGAAGAGGAGAAGGAGGAGGAACAGGAAGAGGAAAAGGAGGAGAAAAGGGCGGAAATGAATGAGATGGAGGCAGAAGAGATAGCCGGACCTTGGGGGGATTTATGGAGGCTTCTGGTTGCGCACCACTGGAGATAGGACGAGCGGAGAAGCTCATAAAAGCGGAATACTGCAGGGCTCTAGATTATCGTTAATTCGACAGATAGTCATGGAATGTGGAGATATAGGACGAGGCTGCTGATTCCATAAGAGATCGAAATCTGATGGAAGTTGAGAGAGATTGATGAATATACGAAAAGAAAGAGGGTAAAACGATAAAAATGAATTCGAAGAAAAGGTGGAGGAAGAAGAAGATGGTAATGAAGAAAAAAGAGGAATGTGAAGAGGAGAACGAGGAGGAGGAAGAGGAGGTGGCGGTGGAGAGAGGAGGAGAGGAGGAGGAGGAGGAGGAGGAGAAGAAGAAGAAGAAGAAGAAGAAGAAGAAGAAACGCAGGTGAGTAGTGATGTAATATAATGTAATTGAACGCTAAGATGTGCAATTACATTATATTATTTAATGTCCCTTGAAGATATCTATTCAGAGGCGTTCTCTGCGCTAGCCTATATGATGCCAAATGTTATTACGAAATAATATATTTCACCAGTTAGCGAAACAATGCACAGTAAACTGAAAGAATCACCAGTGGCGGCGTGGCGGGCCCACGCACACACGAGGAACCACCCAACAGATTCCCGTCGACAGTTATCTTGGATGGGCGCTACATAAATGCCCTGAATAAAGAAGATGATGATGAAGCGGAAGATAAATAGAAGGAGAAGAAGAAAGAAAAAGAAGACGACGACGAAGAAAGAAAAAAAATAGATGAAACCACGAATGATTACGACGACGACGACGAAGATGAAGAATTAGACGCAATGAAACGGTTGCGGTTGTATAAACTTTTGTCTGCTTACCATTCGAAGCCACACATTCGATTTCATAATCTGATTCTTCTCATCCTAGAACATTGAAGAAATTAGTTTATCCTGCAGTTAGTTCTTAAATAGAAATTACTAACTGCGCGCTGCCATTTTTATCCCTTTGGTCTGCTATGTCGAACTCGAAGTAGTTACTGCCATTCTGTAATCTCGTTTAGTCCGCAATGAAAGCAGCAACAAAGGATGACAGAAAAAGTAGAGGAACAATGGGAGGAAAAGAGAGAAGGAGAAGAAGAAGACATGTATAAGAGGGAGAAGGAAGAATCAGAGAAGTAGAAAGATAGGAGAAGAAGATTCTCAGTTGCTAAGATTTACTCTTAAATGATTCAAACTCACCTATTCTAATAGCTTATCGTGCAATAAACTGTTGTCAAATTTCACAGATTAGCCTAAGAAAACCTTGAATTAAAATACTTTTAATTTTCTCAGAGAAATCATTTGCTCTTAAATCATTTCCTCTTAGTTCCTCAGACTTGCTCCTTTAAAGATCTAAAACACAATTATCTTGAGTTGCATGTATTTGCATTGAAATCCACATTCGACTTAAAATTACACGCTCTGAATTATTCGTGTTCAAACTACAAACCTATCAATTGTTTTAAACTTAGTAAAATATTTCAATACAGTAACTGCGATATGCGTAGTGTGTGAGTTCAATGAAAGTTAAGCAATACCGAACAGGTTAGTACCGGGATGGGTAGGGTTGCCAGATACATGGCTAGCAAAAGGAGGACACAGAGAGTCGGAAAGCAGGACAAAGGAGGACGCATTGAATGCTTCAGTCCGGACTTCGGAGTCGAAGGGTCTCCCAAGTAACCAAGAAACGAAGTCAAATTGGAAAGCCGCATAGGAAATCAATTGAGGCTTTTTATCATAATGTTGCAAAGTACTTATATATACAACCAGTCGCACCTTCTTGATTACGCACAGTATTTAGTATCGGGAGGGGGTTAGGGTAATTGTAACACTCTGGCGCGAAGAGCAAAAGATCAGCACGAACGCGGGATCGCTTCCGGCTACTCTCCCAAAGGTCGACTCAGCCCTTCATTTCCCAGATGGCGTTGGTTTTCCGGGTTTCTAGCTTTGCCTGCCGGACGGAGGACATGACACCAAAAAGAAGGACATGTCCTCCTTTTGCCGGACGTCTGGTAACTCTAGGGATGGGCGACCACCTGTTGAATGCCCTCCGTCATTTTGTGGTCGGTCAGTAAAAGCACCGACTAGAGTTAGGAGCTTAAAGGATGTTTCCTATCAGTCTTTTAGTTTGGTCATATCAGCCGCAGTCTTATTCGATCATAGCACAGAGCTTCTAAGGAGTTTCTCTGATTCATAACTGTATTGTTCAGATCAACAATTTAAGGAAACAAAATTGATCAATTTTGCTTCATCTTATCTGCTTCTAAAAGCTTCTAAATCTTCATATCTGAATGCCTGAGACTGAGACAGCAAATGGCTTCTAAGAAGTTTCTAAGGAATCGTGTTGAAAAGTGTTAATTTACCTTAGGCTAACGAGTACAACCGTTACGTAAACGTTCATTACGCGGGGTTGAGGGGTTTAGTTCATTTGCTAAAACACATTATGGCCAGTTAAACTTAGTTGGAACGAATTTCAAAAACTCCTGCTCAACTGGAATAAACACTACTTCATTTTATGTATTGGTCAGAAGAGCTATTTGAGGAAATCAAATTGCTGGATTTAATTTGCCTCAATTCCTTGTTCTTCTGACGGCTTCCAACTATCTTTCCTTAAATTTCTTAAGCAGAAGTGACTCTTCCTATGACACAATGTCATAGCTTGATTGAAATTGTTTAGTTCTGCACCTGAAATACACAGTCCCTGACGGAACCCATGGAATGAGTGTCCCCCACGACAATCCTCTACAGTTAGAAGAGAAAAAGTCGTCATCGCCGTCATCACATCATTCCCTTTTGGTCACGTGATCTGTGGTCCTCTAGCGTCAAACGACATCTAAATAACAGTGTAATCTCCGAAAACCATTTGCATTCTGAGTAGCTCTGTGAATTTAGCCTGCCAAGTCGGCGACTGTCGGCCCACCCCATGCAAGCAATCTCCGTTGGTAAACTTGGCAGTTGGCACCTTGGGGATTAATGCCACACCAAACGCAAAGTCATGGCACCGCCACTGGCAAAAGGAAGAACATATTAAGAAGCCAACGAAAGAAGTGAGGAGAAAGAGAAAAGGCCTTTAACTGAATTACAGACATATTTTCTTTCTGTTGCATAGTTTAGGCAAATCCAAAGCAAAACCTTGAGCGAGGATTTCGACATTTTAAGAGGTGACCAAGTTCAGGCCGTTTCGACATTTATATAGGCGTAGGCTATATGTGCAATTACGTAAGTGTTCCTCTCTTTCACTGCTGATAGGAAATTCAATTATCAGTGACAATCAGATAAAATTGCCAATCTATTTTAGAGCCAGACAATTCGTAAACAGGAATCTTTCTGGTTTTATCTTTTAGCCGTCTTTGTACTTCAACAGAAACATCTTTATAGACCATCAGGATATTACGTCTCGTCTGAGCTAAAGACCCCAGAGACGTATATGCAGGAGGCTCATAAATAATATGCAATGTTGCTTTGTTTCATTTGAAATTTTCCTTCTGCATGACTGTGCACTATATCCAGAAAATTAATAGACCTAAAATCTGTTTAGAGTGTTCTTCGAATATCTCGGAATTTCTGTAGTGTTCAGACGAATTGTGAATGGCCATTGGCTATCTCCTTCGTCGATTTGACTCAGGTGGCCGAGAACCATGGAACAGACGACAACAATTTCAATTCGCATGGTTTACTACTGAACCATGGGATTAGGGCAATGCTAGCCAGCTCGGAGTATTATGCTGCTTACAAGAAGCGATCGGAAGAATTCAGTCGAGACTTCGGGACAGCTGCACTGATTGCTAGAAGTTTTCGCATGTAAGCGATCAATGAAGAATCACAGAAATTGCAAATCAGACGCATAACATATATAACATCCTATAATGTAATATATAATATAACGCATAACATCAACAAGGGTCGAATTCCCTGTGCAACATAAACCGACTCCATGCGTGAAGCAATCCTGAATGCGACACGCCTAACTATCAACCTGGGAATGCCAGTCAATGAGGTAACCGTGTTTTGCAAGCGCTCCAACTCTGCCCCTCCCCGTTTCCACCCGTTTCAAGAGGGCAATTACTGACCACGGACCATGAATATTGCGACAACCAGTGATATTTTCGTTAACGTTAAAGAAAATTATAACTGAAAATACTGATTTCCGTTAAGTATAACTGTAACTGTAACTGAAATTATTTTAAGAATGAAAACTGAAATAGAACGAAAATCAAGCGCACTGAACGAAAATTAGAATAAAAAAGAAAATGAATTTTCGAACTGAAATGAATAACATATGCAACACTTTTGACCATAGAACGGATAAGTGTGGAACTGCACTTCAGGTAAAATTTTAAGAAATTTGATTTCGCATCTAAGCTTACATATAATATTTAGAAATATATTCAGGAAAAGGACAAGGCAAAAACGGACTGACACGAATATTCATGCTGCTGAATCTTGTCAGTGGTTGTCACCACGAGAAAACACCCGCTCTGCACAATAATTATGTTAGTAGGTCTAGATTGAGGCTATCCAAAAACTATGGTCGATCATCCTTTTCGGGAAATGATATACAAACTAGATCCGAAGTTCAAATTGCCTGGTGAGTGCATTAATCATTAGACCTATACATATTTTTTTAGGAAAAAACGGCAAGTCTACGACAATATTGCCCCACTTGCAGAAGATCTTGCAGCTCCGGCTCTCAAGCTTGAGTCTTATGTTGAAAGAATAGTTTTCTTTCAGCTGGCGAAGAAACCACATGCAAATTAGGTCACTGGAAATAAGAGGGTTCTTTAAAATTAAAGCTTATAATGGAAATGCTCGAACTTGGTTTAATTTAACACTGGCTGCACAGTATAAAGAAGTATAACTGAAATTATTTCAAAAACTGAAATTAGAAGTATAACTGAAATTTTTAAGAACTGTAATTGAAATTAGAACTGAAATTGAGGATGTCCGAACTGAAATAGAAGTAAAACAAAAATTATTTCCTGAAGTAAAATATCACTGGCGACAACTGACAAACGTTTTCGCTGATCGACCGCTTAGTATCTTCGAGTTGACAGAGTCGTTCGGATTAGAACTCTGTTTACCTTGTAACTCGTCATTGAGTTACAGAAGTAACTCTATAACAGTAGTGCAGGTTGTGATAGGCGCCTAGAAACATTGTATACATCTACATACCTTTAACTTAGTCCGGCCCAAGTAGCTGGACTGGCCTTTATAAGATCATCGAAGTAGCCTATAGAAAGTCGCCTTATCTTAAAATTGCAACTGTTCATTTATATGGCGCCTCTCCAAGGGACACCTCTTGGATGATTAAGTGTAACCACCATTGCAATTCCTCCTCGAGGTCGGAAATTTACTCGAGACCATTCCTCTGATTGAACAGCATTCCACTGTCAACGACAGTGCATAAGCCCTATCGTAATTAAAAGATGAGAGACAGACAGACAGACAGACGGACAGACATACACACGGACGGCAGACAGAAACAGAACAAATCAGAGAGACAAATCAAATCGTTCCTTCCATCCTTCTGCTTGACGTGATGACTAATTGCTATCAGACTCCGGACTTTCTGATAGATCACATAGTTCAAGACTCTGGCCCAGTAACGGAGAGATTGCAAGTAGGCTAATCGCAGTAAGTCAGGCAGTCAGATATCGAACAGCCAGTGAGTCGGTCAGTAAGCAGGTAGTCAGTCAGTCTCGTTCGCCTAATAAATCACTCGCTCATTTGCACAGGCGGACAGAAACTCTGCGATGAAAAGGAAGTGTTATGAATCGAACCTACCACGTTGATGAGCTGTATCATAGCCATGCCGAACTTGACAGTCACCGTATCGTTGAGGTTCCTCACTGGTCTGATGAGCGGGTTGTAACCATCTTCGAGGAACAGTTTGTGCACCAAGCGAACCTCGTCGTCACTGCCCAAACCTGTCAATCACAGCAATGCCTGACGTGTCAATCACCGCTGCTACTCATAAGTTCGTGATCGGCTTAAAAATACCAATCTGTCTGATGATGTTGTGTTGGTGCACGGAAAACGACTGTGATGAGTTTCATAGAACAGGCGCTACGTAAATGCCCAATTACATTTCATTAAAGGCAGTCAGTGGGAGCGTGCGGGAGTCGGCGCCTGGCATCAACGACCGAGTGTTTACGAACACTTTTAATGATGACACCTGTTTGATCTATGGCGCCATGGCAGCAGCAGTCACGGTGACGAAAGCAACGTAAGCAAATATACATTATATACACGCATATACGCACATATATGCAAATTATATATAATTATATATATACACGTATATCTCAATCAATCAATCAATCAATCAATCAAATAATTTTTTATTGATCAATCCATAGTCCAGAACAGTTACATTACAGATGATTATGAAAATACAAGTGTTATGTACATCAACCGAAGATAATTCAGTCAGAGACAATTGTAAATGCATTGAAGAATCTCAATAAGGACTGGAGAGAAGGGTCAATAAGGGAGACCTAAAAGGAACCTAGGTCCCGCTAAGTAAGGCCCCCATTTCAGCAAAAGAAGAAAAAAAACAATGTGCGTGTGGAATTTCTAATGATTACTGTATAAGATAATCAGATTCTTCCCTTAGTCTGATCATTCATTCATCTCATGCAGAGGACCTCCTTCGTCCTTCTTTAGTTTAGTTGTACGTTCAGCATCAATCGTTGAACGTCACTAGAAATCCAAGAGCCCAGAAAGACAAGGAGGACGAGGAGGAGGAGAAGGAGGAGGAGGAGGACGAGGAGGAGAGGAAGAGGAGGACGAGGAGGAGAGGAAGAGGAGGAGGAGGAAGAGGAGGACGAGGAGGACGAGAGGAGGAGGAGGAGGAGGAGGAGGAGGAAGAGGAGGAGGAGGAGGAGGAAGGAGGAGGAGGAGGGGAGGAGGAGGAAGAGGAGGAAGAGGAGGAGGAAGAGGAGGACGAGGATGATGAGGAAGAGGAGGACGAGGAAGAAGGAGGAAGAGGAGGAGGAGGAGAGGAGAGGAGGAGGAGGGAGGGAGGAGGAGGAAGAGGAGGAGGAGGAGGAGAGGAGGAAGAGGAGGACGAGGAGGAGGAGAAAGAGGAAGAGGAGGAGGAGAAGGAGGAGGAGGAGGACGAGGAGGAGGAGGGAGGAGGAGGGAGGAGGAAGAGGAGGGAGAGGAGGAGGAAAGAGGAGAGGACGAGGAGAAGGAGAAGGAGGAAGAGGAAGACGAGGATAAGGAGGAGGACGAGAAGGAGGACGAGGAGGAGAAGAGGAGGAGAGGAGAGGAGGGAGGGAGGGGAAGGAGGGAGGAAGAGGAGGATGAGGAAGAGGAGGACGAGGAGAAGGAGGAGGACGAGAAAGAGGACGAGGAGGACGAGGAGAAGGAGGAGGAAGAGGAAGAGGACGAGGAGAAGGAGGAGGAAGAGGAAGAGGACGAGGAGAATTTTGCGCCAACAGTTTGTGAATTAATCACCGCGCGATAAAAGTAACTAATTACAAATACGATCGAGCAGATAAAGCTGAGTTCAGTCCTAATTATCATTAGAGTATATAATGTAATTAGTAGCTTCTATTGCGCCGGTTTCCAATGCAAGAGGCATCAACAGATGGCGCGCCAAAACCAAGGCGTGATCGGATCACTATTTAATGATGGCAAAAGCATCAATCGATCACTCTGTGCAATTATCTTGCACGAGGTCCCTACGCAAAATAATGTCTCATGGGAAATTCGAACCTGTAAACTCCTCTTTCCTTCAGCTAATCGACTACTGTGTCCCTCCGCCAGTACCCTGGGAAACCCAGGGCATGTTCTGCATCGGTTCATTGTCACAAAAAAAGAAAACAGTCTATGCCCTTAGGCTGAGACCGCATGACCGAATATTGCCCAAAGTTGATGACCTTATGAGAAAGACTTTTAGTTAGGATGCTGTATCCGTATTAATTTTTTATCTTGTCTTCTGTATCTTAGCGTCCAGGGTTTTGTCAGCCTGTTAAATAAAGAATATACTTACTTACTTACTTACATTCCTAATATGTAACTGTTTCTTCTTTTCCCTTCGTTTGAGTCCATGCATTAGTATCTGTATTTGTTCCATCTACATGTCGCTATACAAATAGGTATCTCCTTGAAGTACGTTGCAGTTAACTTTATCTGCCAGATTTGATCTATATGCTGCAGTTGGCGCTTTCAATTGGTGTATGTACAATAATAACCGATTGCTAACCGAACTTTATTGTTATCGTTGAGTTTCGCGTTTGAGTACATTATTTACTGATGTCATGTTAGCTTGCTTGTGTTTATCAACATTTATGGATTATGCTGATTGAGACGTACGATGTTATTGCGGTTTGATTGTTGTTTACTAGTTGATTTGAACTTTCATTGTTTTACTGTTATCGCGCTTGATTATTTGTTGGTTCTCCACACGCACCTGGGTTGCACGAAAACCCGCGGCTCTCTTCCCCACCTTTTTATTGTGACTGACCATGTAGTGTCATCGTGGGAGGAGCTGGTGCATGCATGTGCGGCTGGCCGGGCTAGGCTGCCATCGTCGTCATCGTGGGAGTATTTAAGCTTGAGAAAAGTAATTAAGTGACAGTTCCGGCAATTATCACCAGTCGGTGCGTGTGGTGGAGTCACGAGCTCTGTGTAGCTTACATAGTGTATAATTGGTGTTTAGACAATAAAGAGTGTTGCAGTAGACTTTCTTACTAAACTTACATGGTACACAGATAATAGTAGAACGACACTACAGATGTCTACTAGATGAATACATTATAGCACACGCACGCTCATTGACATATAGCCTATGCCCTCAATAAGTCGCCTGTTGCTTGTTGTTAGAAATACTCTGGAAAAAACAGATGGCCACAAAAATAGGCTTCACCAGCGAATTCCCAATGGCAATCGGTCTTCGCAGCATAAGGATCTCTCTCCCGCTCTTTGTCTCTGTCTCTGTCTCTGTCTCTCTCTGCCTCTGCATGTGTGTGTCTCTTAAACTCTCTTTGCCTCTGTCTGTCTGTCTCTATCTATGTCTTTCTCCATTCTATTTGTCTACCATCTCTCTCAGTTTGTGATGTTTATTGTTATTGCTGCTTCACTTGGAGGCAGATTTTAGAATTTGCAGTTGAGTCACGTCTTCTTGATATTGCACGCTAATGAACCGGAAATAAAGACATCCGAGCGGTAGATAACAAACTAGGGATCTTATCTTCGGCTGTTATGTAATGTCTTCCAACCGCAAACCACGACTTAATCATTTTCATTATGCACCTTTTGTCACGTAACCGCAGAGACATGGCCTTATAGTTGCCCGATCTTTCGGTCGAAGAGTTCGTGTATCTGCTATGTAGTAGGGATGAGCCGAATATCCGTTCGGTATTCGGTTCGGGCCGGATTTTGCACTATTCGGTATTATCCGGATTCGGTGATCCCAGGCTTTAATATCCGAATAACAAAAGAAGTAATATTTTTGACCAAAAACAATTTCTTCTTTCATTAATAAAGAAATAGTAACCTGTTTTTGGCGACCTTCTGCGGTAATCTTTAATTATAATTGAAAGTCCGTGTAAATAATAAAATTGTTAATCGACGTGTCAACAAAATGGCGGACAGGTTTATCTTTAATTATATATGTATAGCCTATATAATATATATGTATGTATGTGTATATATATGCAAAGAAAAATGTATGTATGTATTACCGCCAACTATTCGGTTCGGATCCGGATTCGGCGAAAATAGCAGGCCAACTATCCGGATTCGGAAATTGGTAAAAATGCCATTCGGCTCATCCCTATGTAGGCTCCTCAATCAACGATCGGGAAATCTGTCCTTGTACTTGTACATGTGTAAACAGGTTGTACGTCTCGTTAGCGAAATGCTTAATTCAACGAATTCCAGATACAGTAGCCATCTTGTTACCTCATGCATAGAGATGTAAACGCAGTGGGTGGCAAACAATGTGGTGGACACGCAATGTTGCTATAGTAACGGCGAGGTTGGAGAAGATACAGTTAAAGTGCTGCATTTGCAATGGAAGCATTGGCGGTTATAAGGAGGGCCAAACTGGCCATGTCCAGACTCCATAACCAGTTTAGACTTCCCTTGGATTCTGACCCAGACCTGAACTTTACTCTGCTCCCCACAGCTCGATTTATACTGCCTCTATTTACATCCAGACCAGCCACTGGCGGGAGGACTTTGATTATGCAACGTCCCAATCCTCAGATCCGTGATAAAGCCAAACCCGTTGCTATTGATGGGTCCCGTGTGCTGCGTCTAGATTTTCTGCATCGTCCTCGGAGGTAGAGAGGCTGTAGGCAGATCAGAAGATCGAGGGCAACGATTTCCATAACTGTGACATTAGAAATCAGACTGCTGCTGCTATCAAGAGAAAGACACATCGCTCCGTCTATTGTTGTCAGCTATGGACTGGTCGCCTGGTTCTTGAATACGGCTGTTGTATTAGAGATGCAGAATAACAGTCCTTTGAGGGGTTCTTAACATACCTTTATAAAAGTCCAGTTGCATACATACATGCATGCATAGATACATACATACATACATACATACATACATACATACATACATTAAGCATACATACATACATACATACATACATACATACATACATACAGGTTACAGACATACATAGATACATACATACATACATATACATACATACATTATACATACATACATACATACATACATACATACATACATACATAGGCCTACATACATACATACATACATACATACATGCATGCATACATACATACATACATACATACATACAAATGCATGCATGCATACATACATACATGCATACATACATACATGCATACATACATACATACATACATACATACATACATACATACATACATAATACATACATACATACATACATATAATATACATACAATTGTCTGGCGTTTGAGCCAAAGAAAATGACTACGGCAAAGTCCGCACAAGTGAGACTGCAACATAATAGGTTCTTTAATTATAGTAATGTCGTCGGGAAGCATGGCTGGGTCTATAAGCAGCGACGCCCGTTCGGCCATCATCACACTGATCCGCATGCATAAATACATACAAACAAATAAATATACATACATACATGGATATACACATGCGTTTACATATACCTATTAACACGTGTTCATCAACTTAATCGCCTTTTGCATGCTGCAGGAAATGCGCTCGCAACAAAAAGTATAGCCACGAAATAGACCTCCTAAGAGAATTCCCAATGGGCTGCAGGCAGTTTGTGTTCTTTGCTGCATGCGTACGTCTCTCTGTCCGTCTGTCTACTGTCCTTCGTCTCTTTGTTTGTGTCAAGGGAATTCTCCGTGGCAATCTGTTTTCCCTGCATACATGTATATATCAGTCTATACTGTACTTTGCCTTGCTTTGTGTTGCTACGCATTTCTCTCTGAGCAGAACTGCGGTCTATGCTGTTAGCAAGCGCAATTTAAAGATTCCACTGCAGCACAGTACATGTATGTAATATATATACAATATATGTATATATACAATATATATTATACAATATATATATAATTATATATATATCGTTCATACTGCGTATAAAACGTATTATTATACATCCCATGCATGTTCTGATTATGTCCGTTGGCGATATACGAGGCCGACCGTCTCGGATAAGGAGTGGGTGGATAGGAGAGTCAGGAAATGGAACAGAAATGAGACGCTAAGAGCGATGAGAGGGGAGATGTAGGGAAGACGATGAATAGATGAGCAGAGGTTTAATGTTTAAATGTCTATATGGATGTAGATACTGCAGAAGTGGTGTTGCTACGCATTTCTCACTGCGCAGAGCTGCGGTCTATACTGTTAGCAAGCGCAATTTAAAGATTCCACTGGAGCACAGCTATGTAATATATATATATATATATATATATATATATATATATATATATATATACAATATATGTATATATACAATATATATTATACAATATATATATAATTATATATATATCGTTCATACTGCGTATAAAACGTATTATTATACATCCCATGCATGTTCTGATTATGTCCGTTGGCGATATACGAGGCCGACCGTCTCGGAGAAGGAGTGGGTGGATACTGGATAGGAGAGTCAGGAAATGGAACAGAAATGAGACGCTAAGAGCGATGAGAGGGGAGATGTAGGGAAGACGATGAATAGATGAGCAGAGGTTTAATGTTTAAATGTCTATATGGATGTAGATACTGCAGAAGTGGTCGGAAGTTGTTTCCGGATGTTGTGAGAGGTGGTTGCAGTGTCTGAAAATGATGTCCACTCCAATCGCTTCGCAGGTGGTTGGAAGCCAGGCAGGCGCTGGTCGGGTTCGGACCCGTCCTGTTTCGATTCGAATGAATGGACTTACAGTTCAGAGGTCAGCGCTTTAGTCGAAAGATCCATGGTACCGCTCAGTGCTAGCGATAGGTGCTCATTGCTAAGTATTAGATTGAGCGCAAGAGTACATTGCTGTTTGACTACAATTGATACAGACAATAAATAATCATGCGAGACAGTCCAAGAGTGGTTACTGTGCTGGGTTTTCATCAAGAGGTCTAATAAGATCAGACGACGGAGGAGGGAAGTCGTCCTCATTTCGTAAATTAGACATTTGTATAGCGCCACTACAGAAAAAGCCAATCAGAGGCGCTCTCTGCGCTAACCGAAACAATGTTAGATGATATTAGGAACAGAACATTCATCAGTTAACAAACACCATGCAATGTTCATAGAACCATGCAGAAGAGTGACCTGCAGTTACTATTCTGGTTGTCTGGACATTGGTTGTCTTCAGGCTCGCGAACACTAGCACATGTAGGCCAAACCAATAGACTTCCAACTACAGTTTAAGGATCCTGAGTGGCCGAGTGGGTTGGTAGCCTGCTCGTCACGCCGGCGCCCCGGGTTCGCTTCCCGGTCCGGTCGGTTTATCAGAGATTAATTTCTCGGATCTTTACTGCGGGTGGCTCGGTCGCATTATAAACGTGCATGGAGTACAATACAACACACAATACAACACATCACAATACAACTGGGGCGCGGTGGTTTAGGGGTATGTTTGGTGCCTTGCAGCTGGAGGGTTGTGGGTTCGAATCCACCTCAAAGCCGCCGCGTAGGGACCCTGGGCAAGTCCTTCACTCGCAATTGCTCATGCGCTTCGGCGTGAAACTCCGATTCAGCGTTCGCGCAGTAGTCGGGAGCGCCTCTGAATGGGAAATCTAGTAGGGGCGCTATAACAAGTGTTCAAATACAGTACAATACAATACAATACAGTTGACAGATGACAGTTTAGAGTTCTTGAGAAACGACGATTGGTGATGTGATCCGCCGCCGATGGCTCTCAGTGGTCACTGGTCCAACGTCAGACCCACCCTGGCAGAAGGAAGACGACGCCGCGCCCGGAAATAGCCCTAACCATCAGATGCGCACAGGACAGGTAACTGAGTGATTGAGATCGATAACTAATTGAGACATTACGTGATTGACAGTCAGTAACTAACTGAGACATTTAGTCAATTATTGACCGTCTGCTCCGTCCCAAAGACTGTCTCTTCGTCCTTCTTCACCGGGTCCGATGTTTCCCGTCGCGGATAGCGTACGAAGGTCTGAAGGTCTACAGCACGAAACGACTCCTGCCCTCTGTGCATGGTGAACCATTCAGTCAGAGGTCACGATAACATGCAACAAAAACTGTCCGAGACTCAGTTATTCCGTTGTGACAACGAAGCATAATTTAAGCACGCAGACGCGACGAATATAAAAGTCCAATTTTGCCAGAACTGTTTGCCCGAATTCTGTCTCTAGACAGACCTATCCGCTGCATAAAATAACACAGACGACAGTCAACAACGGACGTGGTTTCCACTATATGCGTAGTTCTAATGGATGCAACTCATTTGCCAAAGCTAACAAATTAAGTCCCTAATCTTTTCACTAATCTTCAGACCTATGGCTGCCTCTCGAAGTTAGCTTTGCGAACGATTAATTCTGTCTTGCTAAAATATGTGTATGTGGGTGTGTGTGTGTGTGTGTTTGTATGTGTCTTTGTGTGTATTATTGATTCGTGTGTGTGCTTGAGTCGATGGGCTGACAGTGATGAGAGAGTGTGTGTGTGAAACAAACAGACTGATGGAGGGATAGAGTGAAGCAGACAGATTAAAACAGAGAGTATGGTGTGATGAAGTGTGTTTTAGGAACTGAATATGGTTTGGTCAGACTGAGGACTGTGAGAAAGCAGTGCTGACCAGGCGGCCATTGCTTTGTCTTAATCATCCTTAAAAGCCAAACCTTGAATTCCTCGCATTACCAAGGAACACATGAAGGATAAAAAAATCGCAGCAGGTGTAAGACTCGGAATAGACACCCAAACGCTGAAGAGTAACCCAGTACTGAAGAGGGAGCCGAATCCTGAAGAGGGAGACAAGTCTTAAAGAGGGAACCGAATGATGAAGAGAGAACCTGAATGATGAAGAGGAAGTAGAATGATGAAGATGAAGTCTGTAGTCAAGAATCAAGTGAACAGTCAATAACTACACGAAAGATAGGCTGATAGGTAGAAGTCGATGAAACTACTTTCAACTCGAACTCAGCGTTTTTCCAACCGGATCACAGGATAGATCAATCCGACGTCTATAAATCTATTTGTTTATATACAGGTAAATTCATGATACATGTCTAGCCCAGTGTGTATACAGCGTACGGATCTGGATTCTGGATGTTTGAGAACGAGCGATCTCAAATAAGCAGAGATCGTCAATCGAACTTTTTCTCTGTCAGCCTAATGGACTGATGTCTATACGAATCATAATGTGCATCTCAAGGACTTAAAAAAGGGTGAAAGCAGCGAGTAATGTCACAGTTGGAGAACGATACGTCACTCTGCTGCAGGATAAAACAACTTAATATCAACACATGTTCATCGAATGGTAGCCTACAACGGGCATCATCTGGGTTAATGGTAAGTGGGAGACGAGTGGATGTAAGGCAGATTCCCTGTCATCCGTAGAATTAGGACATGCAGAACTAAATACTTTGTTAGGCTAGGGCTTCCAGACGTCCGGCAAAAGGAGGAAATGTCCTCTTTTTGGCCTCATGTCCGCTGTCCGGCAGGCAAAGCTAAAATCCAGGAAAATGTCCCACTTTTGTGTGTTAGTTGCATTAGGCTTTTGGCTATTAGTTCAGGACAGTTTTAACGACTTTACACGCGCATGTTGAAGGAAATCATTCTTACTAAGTACAGTATAAAGAATGTTTCTTGTGAGAAGTTCGATGCGTATGTTATTGGTAACTACAGGATTTACTGCGGAGTGTTGGCTCCTCAGAGAAATACTGTGCGTAATCAAGAAGGTGCAGTTGATTGCTTAAATAAATACTTTGCAGCATTATAGGATAAAACGCCTCAATTGATTTCGTAC
>JACEVL010002890.1:340000-430000 GCA_020284085.1 Aporrectodea caliginosa
CCATATTATTATCACGTTCCGGGCATTTGGTATGTATGCGGTATTTAACAGAGTGATGATCAGCCACTCATCAGCCGTCGCTCCCTGATGAGAACGCAGCTGTTGGTGCTCGACCCCTTATTCGCCGGGCAACCCCGCTTATCCTTCATACTGGAGGTCATTCCACTATTCGCCACCTGTGCGAGGACGCTGGGTTGCATTACAGCTAAGATAACGTCCCTTCTATTCACAGGAAAGTCACATTATATGGCATTACATTCTGCTTGGTGCAACATGGCAGCCTATAATAGTGCTATGACTGTCCGACTTCGCATGGCATAGCGTGGCGTTACGTTACATGGCTTGACATCATTATGACATGAGTCACATGACATGACGTGCCGTGGCTTGACACCGTTGACACGCTATAGCTTGACTTGATTTGGCATAGGGTCTACGCTTGACAGGTTACAGTTTTCCTTGTCTTAGAATATCAAAATCTAGACCAAAGTTACGCCTCTGCGATGAATTCAAATTGAAATGTATTCAACGATTCGTTTGGCGCAATCTTGCTTAAAATAAGATCAAAGTAAAGTACACAGTTCATGGCAGAAGACTTTTTGGCAGGTGATGGGAGGATGGGTAGCGGGTGGGGTGAGTGGACTTTGGGTGGGTGGATGGGTGTCGGTTTGGCTGGCTGGCAATGGTTTGGCAATGGGTGTATTGGGAGGGGGTGTTGAGTGTGTGTGTGTGGGTTTGGGTGGCTGGCAATGGGTTGGCATTGGTTGGGTGGATGGGTGGGTCCGGGTGTTTGTGTCGGTGTTGGGTGTGTGTGGGGGTGGGTGCTGGCTATGGGTTGATATTGGTTGGGTGGATGTTTGGATTTGGGATTGATGTACGAATGCATACAAAGATGGGTGAGTAGGTTGGAACATGTGGGCGTGTGGATGGTTGGGTGTTTTCGAACGGGTGTTGGCTGTGGATTGGTATATTTGGTGTATTTGTGATGGATGTATGGATGCGTGGTTGCATGGTATACGTAATTCTGTGGGTAATTCTGTTGAAAAATGAGTCAATGGTTGTTCAATGGATCGATCGATCAAAGAATACAAACAGACGATGGACAAATGCGTCTCTCTCTCTCTCTCTCTCTCTCTCTATATATATATATATATAAATATATAATATATATATATATATATATATATATATATATATAGTAGTAGTAGGTTCTGTGGATTGGTGGCCGCACAAACACAAGACACGCACACGCGCACAGCCCCAGACGCGCGCGGGCGACATCTACAATTGCATGTATATAATTCCTTTACATGCTTTGAGAAAATAGTTTCCTCGCACTTCAGCTTTGTTAGAGCTGATGTAAAGTGACATTTTATTTGCCTCTGACCAGGGAGCAGCTGTGTGTGCTCCTCTGTTTAGGAGATCTAGAAGGTGTCACTGAATCATTAACATCGGGGTGTGCTACGTTCCAGTATGCTTGCCTTGTGAATTAAACACTATAGCACTTAGTAGACTCCGGCTACTGAAAAAATTAACGTCTCTGCCAACTAAAGTACAGTCGTCACAGAGTAAATAATGTGCACTTTGGCTGTGTTGACTAGGGGAATGTTGGTGTGTGCCAGCACAGGACTTACGGAAGTGGCAGGGAGGTTGGTTTTTGGTCAGCTGAGTACGGGTTACAATATTATTAGTAGGGCAGAGAATTGTCTTTGTCGTGAAAGAGCAATGTAATGTAATGTAACAAGACATTTATAAAGCGCCACTTAAGAACCTCTCAAAGCGCTTAACACTTGGCCATCAAACGGTTGTAACGTGCGTCTTTAAGAGTCTAGACAAAACCAGATAGCCGCATGCAGAATTAGTGTCACGAATCGATATCTAAACTGTTGATTTTGTAATCTTGTTGCGTTTGTGTCAACGAGTTTGTGAAATAAAGGAATAGTATAGTAGTAGTAGTAAAAGCGGACGGAAAAGCATAAGAGATCCGTGGTGCGGCAATCGAGAAGTCCCGACGAGCACGGGTGGTGGCTCGAAAGCAGGGTACAATCAACTTATTTCGCGAGGCGGACAGGAGCTCTGACCGACCAGTTTGAGTGCCAACTGGAGCACAGTTACGGTGAGAGGGCCATGTGACAAGGGATATATAGCTATAGAGATGAAGGCATGTCTTCTCGTTTTGGGACTGGTTCTTCCGCGGATGTTTGCGGCTTTGGCGGTTTGAGTGTGACAGCTGTCTGGGGGAGAGACGTGAGAAGATAACCTGAACAACAAAAACAAGGGTGAGGCAACCCGGGCAGTGTTAAAGATGGTAGAAATTCATCTAGTATTACTTGCAAGGTAATGGATGTTTGCTGTGATGAAGTGGATGGACCATATAGAGCCTGTAGTGCTATTATGGCATGGCGTTACTTGGCTGTGTGAATAGAACGGACGCTGTCAGAGCTGTATAATTTAGACCATGGATGCCGTTTGCGCTGACGAAAACGACAATTTGCCGAGTTGTGTGTGAGTGGTGATTGGCGAGGCACCCAATTATACGGTCAACCACTCAACGGTCTCTGCCCTGGATCAGGTACATATCTACCCGATAGGATGCCATACAGGCCAAGTGTAGACCCCTAGTATGTTTCCTTGTGTAGAGATAACTTACTCGTTTTGTCTGTAATCAATAGGGTAAACTAACTGATGATTATAATTATTTTTATTAAGCCAGTTTTAATGTCTTCCATTAGGTATGCAGGATCTGGGCGCGAGCTCCCACGGGCCGCACTCCAATGCAATGGCCATGCATGGTCGCTGCACCTATATATAGTATGGAAAACAGTGACATACAGTTACAGTTACGGTTAATAGACTAGGTAAGCTGTGTAAGTTTTTATTGCCTATGTCTTTGCATCCAACTGCCCAGTTTCTGTTTGAATGTGGTCAAGCTTAATTGTAGTTATTATTTCTTGTGGTAGCCGGTTCCAGCGATCCACAATTCTTTGGCTAAAAAGAATTTTCTTATGTCCAAACGCACGTGTTCATGATACAGTTCATGTTGTGTCCTCGCAAATTACACTTGTTGCCTTCGTGAAGAAAGTTTTTCGTTGATATTTTCGAGATCATGGAGAATTTTGTAGGTCTCAATAAGATCCCCCTCATTCGTCTTCTTTCCAAAGAAAAAAGACCCAGCTTTTGAAGCCTTTCTTCATACTGCATTCTGGCCAAGCACCTGACGAGTTTAGTGGCTCTCTTTTGAACTTTCTCAAGGCATTCTATATCTTTTTTGTAGTATGGGTTCCAAACTTGGACACAATATTCTAGATGTGATCGAATTTATGTGTTGTACAGTATCTTGAAACTGTCAATATCTATCTGCCTGAAGCTCATTTTTATCATGCCAAGAACTGCCATTGCCTTGCTTGCAGATTTTCTACATTGCTGGCTCCACTTAAGATTTTTATTGATCCATAATTCCATACTCCCAAGTCCTTCTCCATTTAAGTCTCCTCCAGGTTTACAATATCCGTTCCATCCCATAGATGATAGTTCATGGTCTTCTTTCTTCCAATTTGCACAACTTTGCATTTAGAAGTATTAAATTTTAACAGTCATTCCTTTGACCAATCTTCCAACCTGTCTAGATCCTGCTGCAAGATCTGTTCATCTTCCTCGCTTTGTATTGTTCTCCATAGTTTTGTGTCGTCAGCAAACATTTTCACCGAACTTTTTATTATGTCTGGTATTTCATTGACGTAAATTAAAAATAACAGTGGCCCTAACACCGATCCTTGCGATCATCTTGCTCAGTTTCATTCAGCTTTCTCCCCTTGAGTTGAAACCTGGTCGATCAGAACTAAAAAGGGAGTTCCTTATAATACATAAACACACGCACATGATGTACTAAATGTGTTATGCACATACACTTCATGCTACAAACAATTGACGAGGGTGGAAGCCTGTGATAATAATAGGCATTATCAGAAAAGCATCAGCCATGGATGAGCTGTTCATATAGGATAAGAACGCGCGCGAGCGAGGCGCGCGTGTGTGTGTGTGTGTGGATGTGTGTGTTGGCTTTTAGAATCCATGGCTAATGAAGCTGGAAGAAGATCGACATAAATCTCGGCCATCAGTGCTGCCCTCTTTCGTGACTTTTACTGGCATCGATTCTAAAACTGGAAGTCGATATCTACGCCTGTTTCTGTCAGCCTCTTGACTTGGCTTCGTCCGTGCACAGCGCTCTCAGCCTATGGATGCAGAAATTGTAGATGGATGGATCGTTTAGAGGAGGAGAGAGGGAAGAGCTCCCTATATGATCTTGCATCAGCGGCAGTTTATGCACTGCCTAATATGGAATAGAGAAATCATGCATTGGCCTACACATGTAGACCCATTAGCATGACTGACCGATACATTAGCATGACTGACCGACTGACGTATGGCTGACTGGCTGACATGCTTACTTACAGACTGATTGGCTACTTCAATGACTGACTGGAAGGTTGGCTGGCTCAGTGAATGAGTGAGTGAGTGAGTGAGTGAGTGAGTGAGTGAGTGAGTGAGTGAGTGAGTGAGTGAGTGAGTGAGTGAGTGAGTGAGTGAGTGAGTGAGTGAGTGAGTGAGTGAGTGAGTGAGTGAGTGAGTGAGTGAGTGAGGTGAGTGAGTGAGTGAGTGAGTGAGTGAGTGAGTGAGTGAGTGAGTGAGTGAGTGAGTGAGTGAGTGAGTGAGTGAGTGAGTGAGTGTGAGTGAGTGAGTGAGGCAGTGAGTGAGTGAGTGAGTGAGTGAGTGTACAAAGTGAGTGAGTGAGTGAGTGAGTGAGTGAGTGAGTGAGTGAGTGAGTGAGTGACTGAGTGACTGAGTGACTGAGTGACTGACTGACTGACTGACTGACTGACTGACTGACTGACTGACTGACTGACTGACTGACTGACTGACTGAGTGAGTGAGTGACCGACCGACTGACTGACTGACTAAGTTACTGAGTTACTGAGTGATTGACTGGCTGACTGGTTGACTGACTCATTCACTCTTCCATTCCTCACTCACTGAATCAATGCTTACTGCGAGTAAATGGGTAACTTATTATTCTTATTATTTATTGTTCCCTGGCATTGTTTGTTGTCTTGGGTCATGACCTTCCCGTTAAGTCTGACCATGCATGCAGGACCTTTCATTTCCCCATCACTGCTCGGCGATGTACCGTTCCATCGATTCTGCATAATATTATAGACAATAAATTATATTAGGGTCTACGACCGTGAAAATATTTCGTACACATACAGACACATACGCACACAAACACACTGTGTCATATACGTATACAAGTACAAACAAGAACACGCACCTACGCATGTGCATACTCACGCATATGCACACGCACATGTGACTATGACTTATCTCTGTTCCTTGAACTGTCCTGCAGCATTGGGAATCTTAACGTGCAAGAAAGCCACAGAACAAAGCTGCAACTCGAAAAGTTGCCGAATGTATAGTTTCGAGGCAATTGTTGTCCATCTTTAGAAGTGCGGTTGCCAGACACTGGCAGACAGTTCTGGCACTAGAACTACACGAGCACACACAGACACACACAAACGCACACACGCGCGCGCGCGCACACGTTGTGTATATGCGGATGACGACTTGTTCCGCTCTCACTTTACCAAAATCCTGAACTGCCACTGCATCACAAAAACAGTAAGTGAGAAGATACGCGAAACCAACAAGCTATCGGTTGTGTCATTTTTTTAAAATTCTTTTTCTCCTGCACCAGTTTCTTTGTGCAAATGCAGGCCTATTATATAGGCCTAATCCAGCATGCATAATAACTTGTCTTATTATCATTTCTGTACATTGTTTTATTGTATGTTATGTTTCTTTTACTAGTTCTTTCTGTTCACTGTTTCAAATGCAATACACGAGAGAGAGAGAGAGAGAGAGAGAGAGAGAGAGAGAGAGAGAGAGAGAGAGAGAGAGAGAGAGAGAGAGAGAGAGAGAGAGAGAGAGAGAGAGAGACAGAGACAGAGACAGAGAGAGACAGAGAGACAGACAGAGACAGACAGAGAGAGACAGAGAGACAGAGAGAGAGAGAGAGAGACAGAGAGACAGACAGACAGACATAGAGAGCCAGACAGGGAGGAGGGAGGGAGGGAGGGAGAGGGAGGGAGGGAGGGAGGGAGGAAGGAGGGAGGGAGGGAGGGAGGGAGGGAGGGAGGGAGGGAGGGAGGGATCGATTTGCACGCGACAAGGTTAGTAACCCCTTGTGTACCGAATAAATGACGCACTATATTTAATCGATTTCTGTCTAGCTTTGTATCTGCTATGTCTCGATGATCCGTGTCTTAATCTTCCTTTCGCCAGTGATGTTCATGAGTCCAGAATCCATGAGGCTGAGATCAGAACCTACAAAGTCAAGGCGGAAGCCAGGAGCCACGAAGTCGAAGCCGAGACCAGGACATGAGAATGCTAAAAGAGCAATCATGTAGGGCATAAAAAAATTACGCAGTTTCCAATCCTGTGATGGGAGGGGTCTGAGGAGGGCTTACTCCTTCCCAGAGTAAAAAAATTTATGTAGGGGTTGTAATGGTGCATTTTGGGATCATCTTTTGTTAAAAGTAGGCCTAATAACATTTTACATCAGTTCTTTGACAAAATAATTATATAATTTCGTAATTTGGTTTTTAAAATCTGCTCAGCTGCAAAGTCCCAGCAACCAACGTAGACTAGAAACAGACAGACTCAACAAAGAACTGCAAAAAACTAAAAGCATTGAAATTACATTGTATACACTGTACATGTAGTTGTCAGTTTTCTATCACCCGTCAGCATTATATATCGTAAGCAGACCGATATCTGTTCTGTGCTACTGATATCTGCGCTCTCATGATCTCTCATCGGACAATAAAGTGTAGAACTTGGTCTCATGGCATTCTGCGACAATACTGTCTCGAACTTACTGACCACACATGTGGATCATCTCATTTTGAATCATCGGAATTATGTACTGGGCATTGCGTGAGCCAGATGACATAATGATTTAAAACAGTGTCGGTCTGTGATCGAAATTTCATTAGTGCCACAAAATTTTCAGAGTCTTCACTGTGTCCGCGAAGGGAAATAATTTGCTGACCGCACAATAACAAAGTCTGCACAATAGAAATTCAACGAATTATAGTAATCTAGAATGTCAATAAGCTAAAGTCTAAACGGTTTGTATTTTTGAGAGTTGTTAAAATCTTTACGCAGTTGCGTAATTACGCTACGTAATCATAGATCCGCACCTGCTAAAGAGTAGGAACTAATTGTATATTATGACCGGTCTCAGCGGCGATCCGGTACTTAATTTAGCCGGAGCCAGTGTTTAATCTATGACGTCTCTTGGGTGGGAAAAGCGGCGTTCCGGTACTTATTATTTAGCAGGCCAGTGTTTAATCTAGACGTCTCTTTGGGAAAGTTCCCCGATGATCGAGTTTTCCCACGCAGAAAAATGAAAAGATATATTTTGTACAGAAAGTGTGAAATTTAGGGTTATTCTGCCCCCACGAGGGAAAATGTTGGAAAACTGTCGTTACTACCCCCCTCGAAAATTTTTGGAAACTTTGGTACTACTGGCCCTTGAAAAAGTGTTCTTACTACCCCCCTCGAAAATGTGAAAGTCATTCGTGTTAGAAAATACTGGTAACTACCCCCCGGTCATCAAGTTTCAAATGGCCGGAGCGCTCCGGTACTTCCAAATTTACGTCTACACCACTGCTAACTGTATAATATTATTATGATCAAATCAAGATTCAAATGGAATTGATATGAAACTATGACAAGCCAAGATCTCTAAGGCTGACAGCATGCTCATTTTATACGATGATGTAGTTTTATGAACCTCAGGATGTTAATTTTATACGATGATGTAGTTTTATACCTCAGGATGTTAATTTTATACGATGATGTAGTTTTATGAACCTGCAGGAGCTTCATCGGTTATCAAAATGTAAAGTGGTAAGCCTAGATGTGTCGAGGGTATTCAGAGTTTACGGTCGAATGTGACAGAGGGACTAAGTAGGTCAAGTGTCATGGCGTATAAATAGGTCAAGTGTCGTGACGTAGGAAATCGAACAAAGATTGATTGACAACTGCAATGAAGGGCACTGAAGTGTGTCGCTTGATGAGGCGATTCATTGTTCATTTTCAAGGATATTTTTTTATCAACATACGGTGCGTCATGGTCAAGCATGGCACACTGCATATATACGAGTATTGTATGCACTATCATGCATGCATGCATGTATATTTATATGCATGCATGTGTGTTTGTATGCATGTATTTATGTATATGTGTGAGCGGATATGGTAATGTTGTATGCTTAGATCTGCATGGATGGATGGATGGATGGATGGATGGATGGATGGATGGATGGATGGATGGATGGATGGATGGATGGATGGATGGATGGATGGATGGATGGATGGATGGATGGATGGATGGATGGATGGATGGATGGATGGATGGATGGATGGATGGATGGATGGATGGATGGATGGATGGATGGATGGATGGATGGATGGATGGATGGATGGATGGATGGATGGATGGATGGATGGATGGATGGATGGATGGATGGATGGATGGATGGATGGATGGATGGATGGATCTGGATATCTATACAGCGCCTTTTAAATAATTCTTCTGCAACAGATTAGTTGAAATGTATACAAATTCCAGATGCCTGTGACAGGCAGATGAACAATGTAGGTGAAACCACAAAGGAACCGCACAATAGGACAGAAAGAATGACTTCTATTCCATACTTTCATCGCAATTAAAATTGCGTTCGACGCTTCAATCTTACGTTCGTTGATATTTTGATTCATCTGGGATTCGATTTTTAATTTTGCCGGATCGCTGAACAAATGACGAGACAGAATTGACAGATGGATCGATTCTGTTTCCGCATCTCTCCATTCAGAACCCAGATTATCGATGTGATGTCAAGAAACAGCGCGAACACCTGCTAAGAGGCGCGCGGCCTGCCACGCAGCCACATAGAACGACAAATGGACAGACTTTCAGGCAGATAGACAGACAGGACGCAGGACGCATGGCAACCAGGGAGCCTAACACTGAAACACTTACTCAGACACAGGCACAACCAAACAGACACTCAAGAAGACATCTATCATGTACGAGACATGAACCCCAACAGACATGTATCCACAGATTCAACGATGAAGGCCGAAAGAGGCAGAGAGACAGAGAGAGGGAGAAAAAGACTGAGAGACAGAGACAGAGATGGCGATAACTCTGACACCTGTCTGCACGATAAAGCGCTTGATTTGAGGACCGGCGGTAGACCTAACAATCTTTTGATGAGCAACTGCCAATTCTTATCCATTCGGAACGGATCTAATTTCAAAAGCCGCTAATTATAATCGTTTTAATTGATTGTCAAGCACAATAATCCGCTGAATGACGCAGCTTGCTCCGTGTTTCGTCCAAGTGGTTGTCCGTTGTTTGTGAGTATGTGCGAGCGTGAGTGTTAATCCCATGCGCATGGTTGAGAACGATGATTTGTAGAAAAAAGATACTTTGACTAAGCGATATAGGCCCTATCACAAATTACTACGTGCATTCAACACGATCGATAGTCTAGAGTATCATGTCGTCAATTCAAAGAGTTGAGGGTTAGAATCCCTTCCCGGACAGCAAGGTAGGCCTAATTCGTAATCGTAATCGTAATCATCGCAAACTCGCAAACTGCGCGCCCCTTAGCAGGTGTTCGCGCTGTTTCTTGACATCACATCAAATCGTAATTGTAATCATCGCAAACTCCAAATTTCAAAAGTGTTACTCTAAAGCTAAGCGCAGGGCACCAGCTTATTCACGAGCGTTGCGTCGTATCAGAGGGTTGTCCAGAGATCGATGTCCTGTGGAGGACCAGAGTCCGGTTGCCAGATTGACCAGAGAGAGAAAGCATAGCAGTTGCTAAGGTGGGTTTTGTCGAGGACCGAGAAAGCTTGGAAGGCGGAGGATCGGATGGTTAGGCACTAAGGGTACGGTAGGGTAGGACTTCTGTGCAACTAGCGTCTAGCGCCCCTAGTGAACTCGATTATGCCTCGAGTAGGCTAGGATTCATGCCTAGCAATTTGTACAAGCAGTACAGGCCTAGCTCAGTAAAACCCTTGCATCCTTCCATACACTTTGCCCTACTTGTATTATTAAAGGACGACTTGATGGAGCTTCAGTTGCTTTCGTTAGAGGGCGCACACAGTCTCACAACAGTCTCTGCATGTGGCGATACTGTTGACACGAGAATGAAGCAGCTAAAATGTCAATGACTCTGAATGTTTTTCCATCCAGCCAACTAACCAAACACATGCAGTGTCACCCAGCCATACATTCGTTCATTCACCCACTCGTAAATAGAACCTATATATCATGCCCAGAGTGTTGTTTGTTTGCGTTGATTTCCAACAGCAGGGTATACCGTGTATAATGGCTCAATTATGCACCAGAAGCTGTCAATTATTCGCCACCTGTTTGTACCAACGACGTTTGGATCCGGTGAAACCATTCAATGATTCACAGCGTGGCTATTACAGATGCTCCCCAGGGCAGTATACGTTACAAAACATCCACCAACATCTGTCACCTCTCCATGCAAATTCACCAATCGTCAGCTGCACACTTCCAGATTTGACAAGGGCGTCGACTTCAGGGGCGTGTTCTGCACTTGACATAGTTGAGGGCGATGAGTAATGCTGTAACGTATGGAGGGAAATGTCTTGGAAGGGTTGGACGGTGTAGGTTGAGGGGCGAAGCGCTGGGGAAACGATGAAGGAAACTGATTGATGAATAGGGCCTACATTCCAGTGTCCATTCCTTTCCGAAGATGCTATTATGCTTGTAGGCTATGACGTAGTTCAGTAAGTTAATCCCCATGATATTTTCTTGCCTCTATTTATGTCTGTGTGTTCTTGTAAAAATGAGTGAGTGTGTGAGTGAGTGAGTGCGTGAGTGTGTAGTGAGTAGGTAAGTGAGCGAGTCGGGAGATTGACTTGTATCATTACAATAATGTCGATGGATTTCGTGTGTCTGCATGTATATATAGGCCTGTGTGTGTGTGTGTGTGTGCCTATATTGTGTGTGTGTGTATATGTGTGTGTGTGTGTGTGTGTGTGTGTGTGTGTGTGTGTGTGTGTGTGTGTGTGTGTGTATGTGTGTTGTGTGTATTAATTCAAATTGACACACCGCAGCAGTATGATTACAAGTTATAGATAGTATGAACGGCTGATTGCAAGTTATTAGAGGAGTCGAATTTAACTGTATGGCAGCCATACAAGGCGCTCATCAGGTCCTACTGCTCATTTTACCAACGCCACCTAGCGAATGAAAGGCTGAGTCGACCTTCCTATGTTTTGGATATAAGTGCACATGCACTCGTACTGAAGATGATGATCTCGAATGTTGGACACAGTTTGATAATGCATTCGATCGTATTCATACGATTCCCCATGGGCCATGACCGGCAGGGGATTCGAACCCCTGCAGCGGAGGTAAAAGGCCCACGCATTTTCCGCTCTGAACCGTCAGGCTATATTTTATATGGATCTATTTATAAAAGTATGCATGCATGAATCTTATCTGATTAACATATAATACAAACAAGACAGAGACAGTCATCATGCACACGACCACCGTCATCACCGACTACCACCGTAGCACCATGCTGTGTCCTCGGCTTGAACTCCCGAATTCTGGCCTGGCATCTGGGAACGGGACAAAACAACCGGAGTATGATGGACTTGAATTTGCATAGCGCCGGTGATCAGAGCTGGTCTCCCTGACGTGGCTGTTGTGGGCGCTGAGAAATGTCGAAGCTTTAGGCCTACATTTCAGTACTTTATATTAGTATATTACAGACAGATAGAAAGTAAGCCAGATTCAAGCTATTGAATCCAAATTGTATGCATGTATGTTTTATATGTGCTTTCATGTATTTATCTGTCTATATGTTCTTACGCATGCATGTACATGTGCAATGGCAGTATGTATGCATGTACGTATATATGTATAATTGTATATAGGCTATGTCTATAATTATGCACTTACGTATACGTACTTATTTAGCCTATGCATGTGTGTATGTACATACATATATATACATAGTATTTTATGTATGTAAGTGTGTATGTATGTATGCATATATATATATGTATGTATGTATGTATGTATGTATGTATGTATGTATGTATGTATGTATGTATGTATGTGTATGTATGTATGTATGTATGTATGTATGTATGTATGTATGTATGTATGTATGTATATATTAATGTACGTATGTATGTATGTATGTATGTATGTATGTATGTATGTATATATTAATGTACGTATGTATGTATGTATTTATGTATATATTAATGTATGTATGTATGTATGTATGTTTGTATGTACAGTATGTCAAATGTATGTATGTATGTATGTATGTATGTATGTATGTATGTGTGTAATGCATGTATGTATGTATGTAGTGTATGTATTGTATGTATGTATTAATGTATGTGTGTATGTACATACGTATGTATGTATATATATGTAACTATGTATGTAGATATGTATTTAAGAGGTTAACAACATGCAGATAGACGACAGACTATACTATACGGGCGTAGATAATAATTATTACTGCAACGATAGATAATCGTTGGCTGAGGGTGTCGCTCTGATAAGACAAAGGCTTATTTCTCGTTTCTTCGAAGTGTATAAATGTAATGGGACGACGGTCGTTATAACAAGACAGAGGCCGAACACCTACTACAAGAGGACATGCGTAATCGAATCGCAACTGTTTGCAAAATAATGGCACAGCTATTCCTCGGAATAATTATGTAATCATCAATCAACAACAGGTAGGCAGCCGCCTATGCGCTAACCACGCCTGAAATATAATGCCGTCTGGTTACGTCATTCTATCGACATTGATATGCCGTCTTATTCAGCTGATTTCTCGTAATTGAAACATTAGGATAATTATAATTATTGTCAATCGGTGCTTAATTAATGCTAATTCATGATACTCTCTCGCGTGCGTCGTATACTCACGCCGCAAATATATTATCCTTCATACTACTGTTGCCTTCTGAAGTGTGACTCACTGATGTGTAGCCTACTATAATGCACCGTGTAAACCTATAAATATAAACAAATTGATATGTATATGTATATGTATATATTTAGCGCTGAATCATCTAATGACGAAGTATCAATCGCTGGCGCTAAGCTAAGCTGACTTGTGAGCGAAGGACTTGTTGAAGGTCCCCACATAGTAACAGTCCCAGAGGCTCGAACGCGTTGTAAGGCGAGCGCTCTAACCAATTGGGTATAGGCCTACCATATGTCCACAAACTACATACATATATACGTTCATGTATATATATATATATATATATATATGTATATAGACCTACAAGACTTATACTATCTGTGCATTATATACATGTAAGTCTCTAGGCTACGTGTTCCTTAGTAAGTTATAATATATTTCGTGCTGCGAGGGAAGGAATGGTGAGAGCAGATGAAGAAACGTAAGCCTTTATTATGGCCTGGTACTTGGTGTAGATATTCAGAATCAACAGCACAATTAGCCTAGTCATGGTCATGGTGGCCTTCATGCAAATGAGCTTACCGTTTACCTTTTGTGAGCGGGGTTCGATCCTCATGCATGTCTGTGCATGCGATGAAGTTGACATTAGACGTCGTCAGACCTTCAGGGAACCCGCGATGAAAGGCTGTCCAGTTGTTTCATTGTTCCTGTCGTACTGCTTCTTCGTTTGATTGATCCAGCCCGCACTGTGTCGTTATAATCAATTAGGACCTATTATGCTATAGGGCCTGCTATTCGTAGGCTATACGCGCGTGTACTAAATGAACGAAACAATTAGGCCCAGCAACCACAACTTCAAATTTCGTCCACTTGATTGATCGAGCGCCAATGGTACAGACGGAGGTTCTCTCCACTTGACTTTTTTGTTCCTGAAGACTGAAGTCTACAGAAGAAGTTCGCTAAAGAGGGTGTGTGGTGCAGCCGTATCTGGCTTTAGGCCTACTTGCTGTCCAAGGGGTGGAATTGCCAACAGAACACTTTTAACAAAGTTTATCATCTGCAGCCAAAATTTCAACTATAGATGATGACATAAAAGACAGTGGGAGTTTTTCCCAGAGATACGAAGATTGGGCCGATGAAAATCTTCAGCATTAATAGGCCTGTTGTAGGCCTACGCGTTGTCTACAGTAGGCCTAGGCCTATTGAGTTCAACTCAGCTGGAGCCTGCAGAGTCGAAATGACGAAGTCTCGCTCTCCTTCGCTATCTGAAATCCCCGCATCCAGCATTATATATTTAAGCTTTAGGGCAGAAATTCTTCAGTGCAAGAGTTGTAGATTTGTGGAATCTATAGTTTGGATGATAGCAGGTTACTATACTGCAGTCTCAGTGGACTCTGTCACAGCTTTTAAGAAGTAGCTAAAACAAATTGGGCTATTAATCATGTTCCAGGTTAATTGCAATGGTTTTAACACAGTCTTACACAGACCACTTAAAACCCTTGTTATGTTATGTCATGTGAGCTTGTTCTCATCGCTGTCAAAGTGTCTCAAACGCGTTTCGTTAACGTTCTTGAAATATAAAAATTAATCTTAGGTCTGAATATAAAATCTTGTTTACGGCATACAGTGTCACAAGAAAAACTGACAAACTTCCTTTTCCCATTGAAGTAGGGCCTATAGCTCTATAGGCCCTATATAAAACTGTAAACTTAGTCCTTAATTTATGATTTTAGGTACATCTTATAATTAAATGTGCCTTGATAATGGTTTCAATAAAATATATATAGGCCAATATATATATATATATATATATATATATATATATATATATATATATATATTGTTACATATATATATATATTGTTACATTACATTACATACATATATATATATATATATATATATATATATATATATATATATATATAGGCCTATATATAAATTTCTGAGTACACTGTCAGTTGTATAATTGCAATTAGTAACTTCTACAGCGCCGGTGTAGGCTATAGGCCTAATGCCCGAGGCAGAAATCGATGGCGCACCTAAGTCAAGTCGCAAATCATATCAGGTCAATATTCAGAAAATAGTCTGCTTAGCTCCGCTAGAACACTGGGTATAGGCCTACGCAATTGATTGAAATACAAGTGAGAAGTGAGTTGCAGCTGTCAAGACGGTGAGATAAACTAGAAGAAAAGTCTTGTGAATTTCTAGAAATAATATTCAACACATACAATACGTTTATAAACTATAACAGGCCCCTATTGCTGTTTTTTCTATGGGTGGATTGCACTGCATGGGAGCCCAAATATCTATCTACGCCTCTGTGATTTACACAGTGCATAGATATATATCCTAAGCTATAGAATTAAGACTCACATCACTCCAAAATAGATGTTCAGATTTTCGCAGTATATTTTGTGGATTGTGATGCATACAAGTGCTCTGGTGCGATATGTCAGAAGCACTGCACGAATTTTTTGCGGATTTGTGTCCAAGCATTAATAGCGAAGAAAAACATAAAACTTAGCAATAGTGTGCAAAGCGCATCTAGGCTAATCTTTCTAGTTTTTAATGTCAAAAACTAAAGTTGAGCATTTAAACAGAATTTGAAGCAATAATTATGGGTCTATTTTCCAGAATGTAGCCTAAGTTTCGATGCGCCGATCAGGCCTAGGCTAAGCAATGGTAATTAAGTTATGGTATATAAGTTACACGCGATCAGTGACGATCGCACTTTTGGAAGTTTTGGGAACACCACCTATGTAGGCTACCACCTCGGGTAGGAGGCTCATTGAAGTTTTGGCAGCGAATAAATGACAGCCTATAGCGTATAGGCCTATTATAAAGCCTAAGCTTAGGCACACACACACACACGCACACACGCACACACGCACACACACAGGTCCAATACCCTTTCCCAGTAGAGATAGTGTGTCATAGGCTCAACAGTTTTCAATGCATTTTCTGTAGGCGCCATGATTAGGCCCTTATTAGTCGTAGGCCCCTTATGTTTGTATCAAGATACCACTTGATCTAGTCGTCATTCTAGCGCATAGTGAGTGATTATTATAATAATCGCCTTCCGCGGTTCAACGCTTGATTATAGGCCATGCACTGACATCGGAAACGAGTGGGTCTATTAATGCGACCCACGTATCCGCTCTCTTGAGAGACGACTCGATCGACCGACGCATAGAGGGCGCGTTAGTTGGAAACGGACAGACCACGCAAAGATCGGGCCTGGGTTCGTCTTCTGTCTGCTGCAAAATGTAGAACGCAAAGGTCTCGACAGCAGCTGTTGTGTTGTCCACGGCTACGTGACTTAATGCACGGAGTCAGACTGTCATAACTTATTAGAGATCAGATCTTCAACCCAATGGGTTGGACCGTTAATCGCGTAGGCAAGTTTGGAAAAAAACGAAAGAATACCTATTGTATTAATATGTATGAATTATGTGTGTAAACTGTGAGACGACGTAATGCGTATAATTATGATGCACAAAATACAAATAGGCATATGTAATTAAAGGTGTGTGGGTTTTTTTGGGGGGAAAGTCATCTATCAGTAGGCCTATTTACCATAGAGAGAAAGACAGACTACTACTACTACTACTACTACTACTACTACTACTACCACTACTACTACCACTACCACTACCACTACCACTACCACTACCACTACCACTACCACTACCACTACCACTACCACTACCACTACTAGCCTACTACTATTCCTTTATTTCACAAACTCGTTGACACAAATGCAACAAGATTAAGACAAAACAAACAAGACAAACAAAAAGACAGCCAGAAATAAAGACAAACAGACAGACAGACACACACAAATATATATACAGTATATATTTTATATTATACTGTATAATATATACTGTATATATATATATATCAGAGAGAGGACAGACAGACAGACAGATACATGTATGTATAGGCATATATTTTACTTTTCTGGGGAGCGTACCTCGTTGTAGACTGCATTCCCATTTTCTGAAAATGTTGTAATTCATAATCTGCTGTGGACATTCTTATCAGATAATTACCATAAGGATAATTGCCTTGCCTTGGTATTCACGAATGAGCATGATGCCATTGCTAGTCTACATAGTAAGTTTGATGACTTGTGTACTTTAAGCTGATATGCTATAGACTAAAATTAATGCTCTATGTTTTATTTATTTATATTTTTCCCATTTCTATCTGTTGGTTGCTGTTTCTGCCTATTTGGGTTAATAAAAGGTGTTCGTATACGCCTAATGAAACATATACATGTACACATAAAACTACCCATACACATACATAGCCTATTATAGGCCTATGCATTTCTTGTTTCCATGGGGCTGTTTGCATATCTAGTACTGTGAGAGGCGCTTTATAAATTCTCAGATACGATACATTACATATTAACATGCATGTATAAATACAATTGTACATAGTACGTGTAGGCCTATATTATGCACACAACATTACGTAGGCCTATTAACCTATCCAGGGTCAGGAAATAGGCCTACCATACTCTTAAGTAGTCCCACAAGTAAATAATATTTACTTAAGAGTATGTCCAAGAAATGTGACGAATAACTGTTAATGTCATACGTGGGCGCATTCAGCTGGTGATGTTTTTGTCAAATGTAGCTGTTCACACTTATCACAGTTCCGCTCTTAAAGCGAAAGATACGGGACACCGATAGGCTATGACGCATTCATTGTCCCTACGCTGTCGACCAATAACACATGGTCCTATTCTCACACGCACCTGCGAGCGTCCATTATACAATCGAGGGGTGATCTACATGCTTGTGCGCAACGTCTTGCATTTCGCTTGTTACAGAAACTAGCCTTTGGCCCCTTTGGTGGCTAAATGGACCGATCGCTGGTGTCACGTGGTCGTTTTTGAATGAGTTACGAACAATAAATAGACAGGTTCGTTATTTAAAAGTTGACGCAGGTTGTACGAAGTAAGGATTGATTCACGTGCAAAGCCAACGAATTTGTATTATTTATCTTGAGTAAAACGACAGTTTTCTAGCAGAAATGACGGATTACAGTAGACTAGACGAAACTACGTTAAGGAAGATGGTGAGTTATATTCACGCTTTTAGATGGTTTCCTTTTGCAGTGTAGTTAGCCTACCTGGCTGATTGATATTGAGCGTCGAAAATATGTTATAGTATTGCTGGGAATAATATGGAATATTAGTTCCTGGTAGAGGTAGAAATTGGATGAACGATGAAAACATGGCTAAAATATGCAGAAAATAATTTACGACGCTAGTTGTTTCATTTAAAGTAAGAAAGTAATTTACCACGCTTAACTACACGTTTACCTTGAAGCAATTAGATTTTTAAGACAGTTTTGAATTTTGATGCCGATCGGGAATGGTATATTGCCCACGAGAGATACCAAATAATCTAATGCGTTCACAACACCATGTTTAAGGGCATGTGCTTGTGCAACAGATATAATCCAGAGACATACAAATTTGCCAAGCAGTTTGTTTACCCTTATTTTGCCATTTATCTTTAGAGATTAAAAAGGTAGAGGAGAAGGTGACACTGGTTTACATGCTTATGGATATGAACCTGAGGGTCAGAAGTTGAAGGTCAGTGTGTTGAGGCATGGACTTGACCACGTCAATTCAGTAACCGGACACCCTGGTTTTCAACATCTCAACTTGTATTGTTTTACATTTGCTGACCCCAAGAGGTGATAGGCTGATTATAATCCAGATAGTCAGACATTTCTTGGGTGATTACCAACCAAGCGTTGGATGCTTGCATTCACTGCACCTACCAGACTTTTATCATTGGTGCCAAGTTATGCCAGATATGCTAGCAGATGAAGCTCACATTTTTATGTTATTTGCCCATAGCATCTTTTAGCTCATTGTTTGCTGTTCTATGCATTGAATAAAAGATGACAAGTCACATATTATATTCCACAATTATATTCCCCGAGTTTTATTCAAAGATGCTTACTGACAGATCTATACTTAATCTAACAATTCTAATCATAACGATGAACATTCTTCTGATAACGAAATGTTACTAGGTACATTTATGTCAGTTAGATTATCTTGAATAAACGAATATTGATTTATTGACATGTTTATTTCAGTGCCATAATTTTAAATTTCAGGCTTCGTAGGATGAGTGAAAAGAGTCATCTCAAACTTTATCAAGCTCTGAAGTGTTTTGATTCTGTTGTACAGAATCTTGTACCTGTAGTTTATGTTTCAAAATCACTGTACAAGTACCAGTGTTCTACTTAATGCATCCCAATATATTTTTTCTGGTTCTTTTGGCTAAGTAGTACTCATAACGATAAGTTAGACAGAAATGTGTTGAGAGGCAATATAAAGTTGTTATCTAAGTTGTACATATGTCAAAGATTAATTTATACACACTTAAAAGATTTTCATATATTCTTAAATATATGCATAACGGTATGCACTTACGTTGTGCATGCATACATTTATGCATACAATCCTGGTGCCTCTGTTTTTAATGCAGCGCTATGGTCACCACCGTGGTTGTTCTTACTTTATACTTGAAGCTTTTTTATGAATTGGCAGTGCAGTTTGTTTTCATTTGTATTGCACCACAACATCCATTTTTATTATGGTAACATTATAATCACCACAGCTGTTGCCAGGGGCATAGCATTGGTCTATTACAGGGGGTACTAGTTTTCTTATCCTTTCCACTCTTGCAATGGTTAAATAATTTTAACTATGGGCTTGATCCACCCTACATACAGTGGCGTAACTAGGGGTTCGTGCGCCCGAGGGCAAGAATTTTCTGAACAATTTTTTTATCAGTTCCGCCAAAATTTCTGATGACTTTTTTTTTTTGTTTTCCGTCTGTTTCTCTGCCTTTTTCGACAACAACCTTGTCAAATCTCATTTTGCGCCCCCCCCCTCGCGCCCCCAAGAATCACGTAAACAATTTTACTTTTTTAAACTATTTTTACCTGATTTCTTTAACAAAAACACATTTTCAGACCTAATTTTTGCGCCCCCCCCGTCCTAATGCCCCTGTTCACGCCACTGCCTACATATAATAATACTAGTATTACTAGTAATAATACTTAATAATAATAATAGTGACTATGCTGGTAGTGGTGTTGATTTAATATGCAGTAATTGTTTTCAGTCTTGAAGGCTCAATTTAAGGCCTGCCTCCAAGTAAAAATGATAGATACTTGGCCTCAGATGCTAAAGCTAGACAATAATTATGACCAAAACTAACAGAACAGGTGTGGAAAGCCAGCAGGTGCTGCAGAGCAAACAACCATATGTGATTACTTCTCAGCGCAATGGTACTTCATAACAGGAGTCCTTACAAACCATGCATCACAGCATTGCAATCATAATCTGAAATTTATTTCAGTGCTCAAGTGAGTGCTAAGTCATGAGAACCAGCTAATTCACTCGTGGCACTCGGTCATAACAAATTGCATAGGCAGATAGGGTCAGGTTTGATTCGAGGTTGAGATCCGAAAGTCTGGCAGCTGTACAATCAGACAGCTGATGTGGATGGTGTCTAGATGTTGAGCCATGGGAGATAAGGAGAAAAGGTGGAATGAGAATGAGATTTATTTAGACCTGGCTAAGGGCTATTGGATAAGGGGAGCAATGGACTTGACAAATGGCCGAGGACAACGAAGGTAATTTATTCGTACCCATCGTCGCCAAATGGCTGGTGTCAGGAACTGATGATGATGAAAGGCTATTGAGACCTCTTGGCACAAGATTATGTTTACTCCCTGATGTTACTCTTTACCTCCCTACCTCCTGTCCCTACCCCTCCAGAAGTGTAGTGCCAATTATGGGATGGGGCCCTAGGGAGCTGCCTAGTTTGCCTTTAGGGTGATTCAGGCCTGGATACGTCCAACAGGAATGTTTAAAGCTTTGAGTGAAAGATTTGCACAGAGATTACAAGGGGTGGAGAGCAGGTGACCTTATAATTATGAGGGGTCAGATTGTTGACATGATTCACACCTGTGGGAGTTGGTTCCAAAGTGATGGAGAAGCTGTGGGCCCATTATCAACTTTTAAAGATAAGGTGAGAGCTGAGAGGAGACACACGAGTGTCAGGGCATAAGAGGAGCAGAATGATGGTGTTGTATATTAGGCAGGTCATGGAGTACTAAAAACATGGAGTACTAAATACCCTTCTTCTCAGGACTGAAGTCCAGATCAGATGAATGTTAAAGCATTGGGATTGGTGCTAATAGAAACAAAAGTATTTGTTACTATAATTTGATCATCTTGCCTTAAATGCCAAGTCATACTAAACATAATGGGAAGTTTTATTCATGGTATGCAAAAGTGTTGGTATAGGTACCTCTGGTACCCCAAATGATGCCTATGGCTGTAGTCATCAAACCCTTGTCATCTTGGTATGCATCAGTGCCATTATAATCTCAGTTTTGCATTAATGCATAGTTGTCCTTCTTAATTCATTAGCTGACCTCATAGAGGTCAAACAGGTTCTGTTTAATATCAGTCTAATGCCCTCTTTGACCATCATTTGAAGCATTTCATTCAGAAGGAACTCTATTGCACTTTTTTTGGTTATCTGTCATTAACCTGGGATCATCATACATCATTTCACACTTTAACTACCAAAGTGTACTAAGAGCATCTGGGAGACCAAATGCAGGTAGTCCTTAAAGTGTTAATGTTTTTACGACAGGTTGTTAGTGGCACCAGGTGACCTCTGCTTATCTGTGGTCAAATGACCAAATGGTGGTCTGAATGAGTGAATTTTAGGAGGTAGGCATTTATTAGTCTTTGTGACAGCTCCCTGTGGGGTTTCCAATAGCAAGATCAGACATGGTTTATTTCAATATAATTTACTTTTAATTGTTATTGGTACTCTAACAGTACTGAAATTATACCACTGGTTCTGTCTACATTGTGGTGCAAGGGATTTTTATACCTGAAATAGTTCCTGCTTTTCAATTAGAGTCTTAATTAAATTGGCCCTTTGATGTTGTGTGAGATTATGGATATTACATGGAGAACAATTCATGCTGTAAATTAATAATTTTTATTATTTGCCTACCAACATGCCTCCTACTGTTTCAAATAAATGAGACAATGGAGGTATTTTGTAATTATACTTTATGAATACTAATTTCTACACACTTAAGCAGCACTGTTGCCTTGAGCAGATGTGGCCACATACCACGTAATTGAATACATCATATGCCTTCAGGTATAAGTCAAGCATTCTTTTTATATTTGTTATAAGCATTTGGATTATATTTGTTATCATTTGGATCTATACTAAATAATTGAGACCTGCCGATAGGGTGTATGGCCCATGAACTTTTCCATATTTTTTATAAGCCATTTGCAGGCTATACTAACAATGTTGGAGACCTGCCGAGTGTAGGGTGTTGGTCCAAATGGCCAAACCCTGTGCTACATTTGTATCTGAACTTTTCCATATTTTTTATACATTTGCAGGCTATACTAACAATGTTGGAGACCTGCCGAGTGTAGGGTGTTGGTCCAAATGGCCAAACCCTGTGCTACATTTGTAGCTGAACTTTTCCATATATTTTTTATACTCAAAATCAAAAAGCACACCGACCTCATTTCTGGAGTTTATTGTACAAAGCTCTCTACATATATCAATACTACATGACAAACATGTGGTAATATGTTACAGAGTTTAATAATTATGTGATAGCAACACTTAGTCCTATCTTAGCATTTTATTAAAATACAAGACCAGTTATTCTGTAATTATGTGGAGCAGAGGTGGGAATTCGAACATGCTTCCAAATTATTTGGACAGTTTTCTTTGCTCCTAATAATCTGTTAGCAGACTATTTGCAAGCTTCAAATTGTTTAGGAAAAATCTAGTCAGTGTCATTGTGATCATTATCAGTTTGATAGATACTGAAAGTTTTAAAGTGCTAGTGTGATTTAAGAAATTGCGACAAAGTCATTAAATTTTATATAAGTGACGTACGCCCATTTCGCCATACCAGGTGGTTGAGTAATTTGCAGAGCGAAAATTTCCATGACTAAACACCACTGAGACATAAACAGTTGAAGGTTTTACTATTTTTTTTGATGTTGTTTAGTTTCTGGTGTGGATGATGCATGCAGAATATATTATACAGGGCAGCATTGCAACTTCTTTGAAATGGAGTTTTGAACAGTGGACTGCTTTGAAGCCATTGTAGTCATTGAAACAGTAAATCATCCATACATAAATGCTTTAGTCATTGCCTATAAAATCTACATAGGGTAATGTTGACAATATGCCTATATATATATGCATATATATATACGCATATATATGTAGCCAAATATATATATATATATATATAGTGTTTTATGTTTATGATATTTGCAAATGTCACCTTTGGTGTTGACGAGGTGACTTGACGTCATATCATCAAGCTTCTGATTGATCATTTGTGAGTAAATGAGACCCAAGCAGCAACATGTAAACAGTCAATAAATGAAGAAGGACAAATGTAAGAATTATAGGCAGATTTAATTCTTTATTTATTTAATTGGATTCTAATGCAGACGGTTTGGGTACAATGTAGCTTCAACTGAAATACAGAGAAAGAAACTAAAAAGCTCAAAAAGCTCAACAAGTGACATTAAAAACACTATGAGCAAAAGTTACACAAATCCATCTGTGGATACTCATAAAATAAATCATGAAATCTTAGAAATTCTGCAAACTTATATAGTTTATTCTAGATATCAGTACCTATATTCTATGTAGAATAATTATTGGTTCAAAAATAAATTTAAAGAAGAAAGAATAGTGAGTCATCTTTATGGCCTGTGTTTAAGTGGACTATGGACTCTATGTATTAACCTACATGTATTACTGGAGGTCATGAGTGGACACAGGATTCATAAAAGAACCTGTGTAAGATAAGGCATAGGCCCCTTGATAATAATATTATATCCCAGCCCTTGGGCTTTATCCAGGGGTCTGCCATGCCTTGGGTAAGGTGGTGTTGAATTAATCCTTCCAGGGGCTAGAATTTCCTTCTGAAGGCAAGTCTGGGCTGTCTGAATGACCCTTGAGTGACCCAGAGACTGTTCCCAGTCCTTTCTGGGCTAAATGGAGTAGATATGCCATTTGGAGGCTGCTGTTTAGGGGTTGTTTGTTGGGGCCTTGAATTGGGCTGAGGGTGGGGGGGGCAAGTGTGTGGTACCTGTGAGCCTTTGTATGGGGTCTAAGTAACAAGAAGTGACACATGAGCATGAAAGTAGCAACTTCTGTTTGGCAGGACATGCTCCCAGGCCCTTAGGACTCCCAGGTTTCAAATAGAAGTGTATAAGCCATTTTCTAATTGGATCTACCTCAAGTGGGATTGTAAATATCATTTCCAATAGGATGTATGTAATCCTGGCACAATGGAAGAATTTTTCGAATTCTTGAATCTTCCTTTATCATGATATTTGTAGGCCTAATTTTGCATACAATAATAGTAAACATACAATAGCAGTAAACATGCATTCATGTGTAATAATAATAATGACCACAATTTATATGACCTGGTAACATAGCTTTGCCATTACAAGATTTCAATTTAATTTATGATTTCGGTCAGAGGTGTTCCCTAACTTGCGGTGCCAGTTAGGGAACTCCCCTGCCTACTTGCCGGAGCTTTGTTGCACCACCTCAGGTTTGGCAGATCATGGAAATCTTTGTTTTGCATTTCGGGATTAACTTGTTGTTCCCTTTGCGTGCAGTTCAAAGATACGTGCCTTTTCAGTGATTCTGCCTACCACATGAAGGAAGGAATAACCTTCCTTCTGCATGTTCTTTTAGCTAGGGACAAGTATCTGAAAACTGTTCCTTATCCCCAGAGGTGGGCTGGGAGTTCCTCTGAGTATGGGTTTCTTAGAGGGATGTCATATAAGTCCAATGAATGAATGCAAGTCTGATGTGGGTCAAAACTTCTGGCTTCTGACTTCTTCTAGGGACAGTTGCTGGCCCCATAAGTGGCAGCGCTTTTGCTTGTTATGTTCTTTTTTAACTGGTTTAATACATAACCTGAAGACATAGACCTGTGTGATTATCTGTTTAAACGGAAGGGCTGATGTTCAACAGTTAATTCGATAAGCTATATGTACCACTTATCGGGTTAAAAAAGTTTGTGTTTTAAGTGTTACCTGACAGGCAACCGGGTTTGATCATTTACCATGTGTGATGTCTTTTGAGGTGGTTAGTTAATTGTTCCAAGGCCTTTTAGATCTTTTCACCGGATGGCAATTGTCAGATTAAGTGCAATAAATTATGTAGCTTGAAGTGGCCTGTTCAGCTCCTATTGTAAATAATGTCAATGGGTTGGTTGACCGACCTACCGGTACATATGAAAACATGCTAATGGTGGCTAATCATGAACCACATTAGAGTTGATTCATATATAGTGCAATATAACAGTATTTAGAATTTCATGCATTAAGCAGCTTAGAAACTTTTGGTACATTCATCCAGACCGTTATTCGTTATTCAGTTGAACCTTAGTTTGATGACAGAACAAACTTATTCTTTGGTTGAGTCATGACATAAACATTGGACAAGAATGAACTGTTTCAGGACCGGCATGTTAATGCCTGTGGGGCATGTCAGCTGATTGGCTAGAGCACTAGACTTTTAACATGCGGAGTACCGGTTTGCTTGTTCCTATTCAGACAGGAAAAGGTTTGGTTAGCCTGTCCTCCTATAGGCTGAATGCAGCAACCACCTCACTCCACCCCACAGAAGCTTACAATTATAATTAGGTATCTTTCTGGAAACTTGACACGCTTAGGAAGTGATCAGTTATAAGAATTCTGAAACAGATAATTACTGTCGGTCAAATTCCGGTCAGACTATACCACTGAGTATGGGCAGTGTGTGAAATTTGTTAGCTTGGTCAGGTCAGACTGGATGCCACTGGCAAATAGATGAGTCTGATGGCTGTGTACTTTATCCTCTGACTGATGGTACTCCATAGTGCAGACCTACTATATATCTTTAGTGTGTCGAAACATTGTCAATAATTGGATAGTTGGGATGGTTGCAGCTGCTGGCATACAATGATGCACTGCAACATATTAGCAGAGTGAGAGACAAGCAGGGTGTCTGCTAACAGTTGTTGAGGAACTTTTCATTTGATGGAATGTGGTGTGTGTGCTGAGTGAGTGCTCATAAATTTATGAGATCTATACTAGACAAAGACAGTTGTACGCTACATACTACTCTCTGTGATGTACAAACAATGTTGGGATATTTTTCGATGTACTGCTGTTTGATGGCAACACTTGGACAATAAACTTTATGTGGTTTATTTTCTGTATTGTTGGACAGAGAAGTTAAGTTTGTTTTCTGTATGAGCGATTTGGAGTTCCGGTACTTTTAATGAAGGACCATTTGTTTCCGAGTTATTAAGAAATACTGATGAAAAAATTATTATGGATTTACTTCTGTTAATTAAAATAGTAATAATTATCACGTCTGAAATAAACTTTCTCAAATCATTGCCATGATAATGATTTAAGTAAAAGCAATAACGAGAACTATCATATTATGCGCAGTCTGTGTGCAATATACAAGGCAACTGAAATTCTATCAGGCCCTTTACAGTGTCATAACAGTTCTTTATGTGACTTTCGTGAATGAGGTAATAATTAGAAATGTTGATTGTTTCTATAGTTGGACGCAAGTTCTGACCTCGACGAGCGGCAGCAACTGAGAAGCATCCTGCGTCGTCTCAAGAAACACTCCAACACGATCAGCTTCTCTCCGACGAACCGTGAGAACATTATGAATAAAAATCACAACAATGCGTTGCCGCTCATGGCCAGGTGGGAGCAAACGAGCAGTCATCTGAAGTCTTCATCTAGTCCAAATCCCAACGAAATTCTTCCTCGGCATGGCACAGCGTTAGAGAAGAATGTTTTAAGTCCGATCGTGAATTGCAACGAAGTCCTGGATAACAGTACAGACGTTAACTGCAATGGAAAAACTGACAGAAGTGTTTTCCAAGTAATTAATAAGAATTTTAGCAGGGGTCAGGACAATGGTACAGCTGATTTGAATAGGAGCTGGTCTATAATGTCTGAAGGAAACATTCACAAGCCGGTTGACATCTCCAAGCAGACTCTGGGGAAGACGTTAAGTGAACCTATTTCTATGGATCTCCCAAAGTTAACTCGCAGTCGACTCATTATACAACAGATGGTATGTAAATTCAGTTTGTGTGTTTTATTTTTCATAATGGTATTAGTGTTTTGAATTTGATTTTTGATTTTGAAGCATGCACATAGCGGCATTTATTTATTTCTAATTTGCCCAATTATTGCATATTTTTGTCCAGCTCTTAGCACTTGGGGTAATGATACTTATAGTCTTGTTGTCATTCTTTGAGGCCAATCAAATCTTGACTCTTTGCCAGTGAGCATTTTCCATAGAAAAATCGGTGTTTTGTATTTGAAGAAGTCATTTTGCACTTCAACAATTTCAAAAGTAACTGGCTAGCTGTGTAGTTAAGCATAGCACACATGCACATCCTTGCTCAAAACATGAAAGACATAAATTGTTCTCGTTGAGTGAGAATCGTTGGCTGGACCAAGTTTCTGGAATGGTCTTTCTCAGACTTTCTTCTGTTTTTTTATCTTTCCTGTCTCATCCGTGGACCAAACTGTTTCAGTGACCACTGACCATATCTTCCTTCTATGTCAATGCATGGACCGCCTGGAATTCACAGGATTTGGGATAGGTATTGACACACTATCATTTGGCCTGCCTTGTA
Source organism: Aporrectodea caliginosa (assembly GCA_020284085.1). Classification (NCBI taxonomy): domain Eukaryota; kingdom Metazoa; phylum Annelida; class Clitellata; order Crassiclitellata; family Lumbricidae; genus Aporrectodea; species Aporrectodea caliginosa. The sequence goes on from JACEVL010002890.1 coordinate 367,888, forward strand.
CATATATATTATGACTGAACTTTTGAAATCATATTATTAGATTGTGTGTTTTTTTAGTAATCTGGCCTGCAGCATCGTATGCAGCAATTCAGATGAGAAATCTGTTTTGCTGGTATTTATGGGTCATATAACACAGTCTATTAGTCAGCGCTGTAGTTACCCTCATGCACGCATTCATTTTAATGTGCTGGATTATTGCATTTCAGTCCTTGCGGGTCTCCCAGGATTCCGTATGTGCCAGCTCCAGTCTATCCTAAATTGTGCTGCCTGAGTTGTAACCAACAAACTGAAATTTTTGCATATATCGCAATGTATTCAAGAGACACTACACTGGCTTCCTGTTGCTGAGCTGGTTTCTTTTAAGATCATGTTGCTGGCACGTGCTTCAGTTGCTGGCTCTGTACTGGCATTCATCGGGGAGCTCTTGTGTTCCAGTTTCAAGTCAACTTGGTCAGTGAACATTGTGCTCCGCTAGCTGTGGAGATATGCAGGTGCTGCTATTCCGCACTTCAACTGAAGCCCATCGTATCTTCTCATGTATTGGCCCATCCTCCTCAGCAAACATTCTCAAACTGTCTTACAATGCACTTGTTTACTGGTGGATCATTCAGATAGCCAAGTGTGCAGCACTTAATGCCACTTATGTGAAGTACTTAAATGGCACTATATTAAGTGTCTTCATGCATACATACATACATAAACACATACATACATAGATACATACATACATATATACATGCATACATACACATACATTCATACATACATGCATACATTTATAATTTCCTCTTCATTATGCCAGCCATCATAATAGTTCAGTTTGCTACTTGTTGTTTCTTGATTAATTGACATGGGTTATCATTGGATTGAGATGCAGTTGTGCGATGCCTGTTTTGATGGTAAAACAGATAAATGAATCCATCAAAGAACTTGCTCTGTGTCTTACTTTTGTTCCTGATGAACTTTTTCAGCTTGCACCTCGAATGGCTGCTGCAGTCAAGCAGGAAAATGCACAGGAAACAACTCAACTAACCACAACGTTTGCACCGCGTGTGGCTGCCATAGCCACTCGAGGAAATGTGCAGGAAACAAATACAACATTTGCGCCTCAAGTGGGTGCCACAACCAATCAAGGAAATGCGCAGGAAACAACTCCACCAACCACAACACTGTCAGTCCAAGATGACCACTGTGAGTAGTAGTTTGGTTAAATAATTTGTGCAACTTTTTATATATTTCCCGATGTTGCTAACGTCCATAGTGTGGGCATTGGATTTGCCACTGAACCTTCTGGGAAATTATACTGCTGCTTCAGTCAATCAGAATTTATATAGTGCCTCTTCAAGTTCCTACTCGGAGGTGCTTCCGACCCAGGCCAAGCGGAAGAAAGTACTAAGTAGCCTTAAGCACTCTGCTCACATCTTGGAGAGTCATTTATTCTGTTGAGCGATCAACTACTCTTCTCTTAGGGTCTACTACTCTACTTGAAGGATCAGTTTATGCAATACCACTTTGTCAGTTCCTAAGTATTCTACTCTATTCAAGATGTAACACTTCTTGACCTTTATGCTGTGCAGTTTGTGTTTGTGTTTGCTTTTACTCCTAAAAAGTATAACAATTTGTGACTTTATGATGGCAGTGACATTATTTCATGGCAGAAATTTTAAGTTTAATGATAATGTGTATAGCAAATACTCTAATGATGACTGATAATAGTATTAATGTGATGCTAATTCGTGAAGATGTCATTTCTACTATAGAATACTAGATAATGTGTGTGCAGTTCCAAAATTATGGACCTCTTTCCTTTCCACAATGAAAACGAGAATTCCTAGTCAAGTTATTGTTCGTAAGAGTTGCCTGTCTGTTTACTAAACAGACAGGCAATTGCTGGTACATAATATTTGATTAAACATTACATGAAAGGACATGGGCGTCCGCAGGGGGGCGCAAGGGGGCGCATGTGCGCCCCCCTGGATTTTGCGCATATTTGCAGAGAATTTTTGATTATTTGGTTTGGACCTATAGACTATCTTTGTTTAGGCGGATGTTTGAAAATTTAACGTATAGAGTTCTCTCTTGGTAATATTGAAATTCATATTGTCAACCTGGGACGGCGAAATGCATTCACTCGTATCGACCAATTGGTAGCGTATTCTTTTCTGTTGTTTTTAGCCGATGCTGCCAGATAACAGTTGGCCTCGTAGTCAGAACTTTATATATATATGTATATATATACACATACACATATATATATAGTGCTTTGTGTTCATATATATATATATATATATATATATATATATATATATATATATATATATATATATATATATATATATATATATATATATATATATATATATATATATATATATGAACATATATAATTGACACTGGCATGGAGCGACAGTCTCTAAGTAATCAGATTCTTCCATTAGATGCAAGCTAACACACGTTCTGCCAGACTTTTTAAACATAGGGCCTACCCCGCTCGCTTCGGAACCAGTCCCAAGCCTGGATGAAGGAGGAATGCGAATCTATTGATCTTTATTGTCGCACGGGTCGTTAAACTGAAACTTCTACTCCTACGCTTTGTGAGTCACTCAGGCAGTATCACAGGAACGGAAAAGACTAGCACTTCTGAGTAGAACAATTTCGTCTTGCTGTCTCGCTAAACGAAAATTACTACCTGAACTAAATCGATTCCGCCTTTGACTGGGAAGGTAGGTTTGACCGACTTTGAGGGATGGAAAATAGAGTAAGGAATATTTACGCAAACTCTTTAGGCCTACTCCACATCGGAAGCTGGTTGTTATAGGCCCTAATCTTATAAAAAATAATGACAGTAGCTTCTTTATATAATAAGCTCAACGAGTAGACCTAATATAGCCTAATAAAATTGACAGTGTGCCTGTGTTTAACTTCCACATTCAGTTTCGTGGTAATTAGGCCAAATATAATAATTTAATTATTAACTAACGGGTTTTTTCTTTTGCGTTGGGTGTGTATGTCAAATGAATACATTGCAGAGTGCTTGCCCACTGCTAAGTAAACCTGCAGTTAATAAATTATAGTCTATAGAAAATATGCAGTACTGATAAATTATATTATATTATGTAGAATAATATGGGTCGATTGGCTGCATTGGCATGAACTTAGTAAAAGTTTAAATTGAATTCCATAAAAATAGAACGTCTCAAATTTGTACTTTTTACAGATGGATAGCCTATTAGACATTATTTTCTTAAAGAAACGAAAAATAACTGACAGTACAGTGACTACATCCTTAGAGTCCGAACAGCTCAATTATTCGATCACTAGTAGTAGGCCTATAGTAGGCCTACCACTACCCCCGTAACGGCGATTAAAGCTAGAATCAGGTCTCTACATGATGAGTTTACATCGAAAAAAATTTCAGACAACAAAGACGGCTTTATAGATAGAGTGATAAATCAGTTTGGACAAGAACCCAGACGATTGCAATTATTATTTCAAGAATAAGGTCAGATTTCAGTCCAATAAAATCTAATTATCATAATAGTTTTTGACAATGAATGTCTATGAATATTTTCGCATGCTGGGCTCCGCGCCAGAGGATCGAGGGTTAGCCAGCGCCGATGGGATCGAGCGAGCGTCGAAGGTGAAGTGATCGGTTGCTTTCGACACTCTATTTAGTCCCTGTGACAACTATTTACAAGTTTGCGCCCCCCTAGAAAAATTCCTGCGGACGCCCATGTGAAAGGAGCAGAAGATTTTATTTTGAAAATATATACCGGTAGGTGGCAAGGAACTGAACTGCTTGGGTATTCCGTGGTCTTGCATCATTATCTGATCCGGCAGAAAAGGTTTTCTAAGTGAATCTGAGTCAGCTCCATGGGCATATTTAGGAGGTTCACGGGTTCACCCCTCCCACAATGGAAACCACCCCCGGAAACTAAGCCCCCAAAAATTGTTTCCTGGCTACACTCCTGGTCAGCTCTCATTGTAGAAGGGTAGATTCATCAACCGTGCCAGTTGCAGAAACGCCCAGGCTGTTATTTATATATTTATATCTGTTTCCATGTGTATGACTCGTACACCATCGTCAGCTATTGCCTCCCGTGAAAACTCTTTCATACTCACTACGCCCCAGAGCCCACAATAGAATAATACCTAAGGCAAACTCTCTATATCGTAAAACATTTGTCACATGGATGCTTTATACTTAATTTTTTTATCTATTTGATTATCTTTGTACACCAAAATGCGGTTAGCAGTTAATTTTTCAATAAAGGATATACTTACTTATTTTGCCTGGGCTCATTCTTGAATGTTACCATGTGGTCTGTTTCATGTTGGCTAAAACGTTTTATGTTTATTACTTGCCCTGTTGACCTTTTTTATAAAGGGTCTTTTCTCTGGTGACATAGATTGCTCTGCCCCAACATGTGTCATGCAGAGCACAGTCTCTTGACCTCACCTAAAGAGACTGACAGCACTAAATCTTCCTGTTTATTACTCACAGCACTCAAGAACCACTTGTCGTCTGTCTCACAAGGTGTCTCCTGCTTGACTATGACCAGATGTTGTTCCTATTATATTAACTTAAATTTTACAGTTCTCCTTTTAAATTATGAATTGCAGAATTGTCAGTCTAACCAGCCTGCCCTGTGGAATGCCCTTCCCTCCTCTTTATGTGTTTCCATTCTTTCTGGATCTGTTCCTACATCTCTGTGTCTGTCTCTCTCTGTGTCTGTCTGTCTGTCTGTCTGTCTGTCTCACTCTCTCTCCTAAAACCCTATTTCTACTCTCAGGGTACTCACATTGACAGCACTACTGAATGGCCACTGCTGTGAGTGGCATCACATAAGTTACTAATTACATTAAATTACACTAACCGTTGAAGTGCATTGTCATTAGCTAAATTGATTGCATTGTGATAAAATTCTTATAAGTAGCATTATAGAGATATGCCAAATGGTCTTTTGATGATTATTCATTGGCTTAATTAAGAGCACTATCAATTTCGGCAAATCATAGGCTTGACCTAGAAACAGTTAGGAGGAAATTGGAGCTAATGCACAAACACAGATTAATAAAATCATCAGCATCAGTTCATGGGTGAAAATAGTTTGCATTCTTTTAGGTAATTTGTCAGATCAAGTACTTCTTGTGGGGAGGGGATAGTATAAAGGATAACACTCTTGCTTGAAGTGCTCACAGACTCCCATAAGGCCCCCTGGATTTAGCTCAGCCTTCATTCCTAGGTGGCAGCAAAAAGTACAATGAGCTTGCACCTTGCATGGCTGCGACTTTGTTGATTTATGTCTTCTGTAATTTGTGTTCTTTCGAATTGTTTAATCGTCATAATATGTACAGCACAGTGTGTTTGTCAAGCACGTCATTAAAGAATAAATATTATTATTATTATTCTATGTTTAGTGTTAAATGTAAAACCGTACTTTCAAGAAGACTTCCCAGAGAATCTCCAGTAGATTCCTAGGCATTGTGGTCATTATTGCTGTCACGGTGCTTACAGTCTTGGCTGTAATGAGTAACACCACAGTACTGGGGAAAAGAGATGAACTGGAGTCAAAACATTTGAAAAGGAAAATATCCCTATTATTTCTAACTTATCAAATTCTGAAGATCAACAAAAATGGCAAACTCAAATGAACTTTGAAGTTACGGTGACTTGTTGTAAGCTTGCCATGTTTTGATATTTTTAAATCTTGTATTTTGTAGCAAAATCATCGGACACTTCAAATAGCAGAGAGGCTGCTCCAAGCTATGTGGACAATGACAAACCCATGTTCACACGCACCTTGTGTGATATATCTGATGCTACCCTTGGTGAAACAGTGGTTCTCGATTGTAAAGTGGTTGCAAGGCTCCGGCCAATGGTGCTGTGGTACAGAAATTCTCAGCTAATACCTGTGCATAGCCAGCGATATGCACAGTCATATGATGGTGACCTAGCGCGGCTGACCATACGCAGTGTGGGTTACGATATTGTGGGCGTATATGAATGTGCTGCGAGAAACGCTTTTGGCAAAGTGACGACAGCGTGTCAACTGCAGTTGAAAGGTAGGTTGAATGAATCTGGTATACTTGGTGAACCCTGAATTTGTGACCCCATTTACCTAGGGCTGTCTGAGCTGAGCCTCTTGTATTCAAAGTGGGCCAGAATTTATGGAAATGTCACAAGTGTGGTTTTAATGAATAGCATGGCGGTAGGGAGTTTACTTCAAAGTGGAAAATGACCGTGGGAACACCATTCGTCATGCTTCTGTTAGAGATCAGGTCTTCTGAAACTGCCCTCCTCCCCCTAAGGGGTTTATGGTGAATGAGTTTGCAGACTAAGTGTTACTGAGGCTGTGAATGAAGGCCCTACGGAGCTGTTTACTAGTGTGAACTGTGATGATTAATGGTCCAGGTAGACCACCTGAATGACTCCGGCCTACTTTTAACCAAACCTTTACAATGCATTGGATGTATTTAGCAACATATATATGCTGACCATATACAAGAATTGTAAACTAGGTATAATATATGCAGAAGTTTATTATTCATCCATTCTAACTGACTATACATTAATGGGTGTCAAATACTAATAAATGTGTCATGGAAGATATTGTCATGATTTATAAATGACTATAAAACGCCAGAAGGTTAAGTTCTTGATGGGTTTTTAATAACTTTTTTGTCAATAACCTAGGCATTAGGCATGTGTGTATGGATCAAAGTTGGTTGCAGTGTTCAAATGTGCAATCATTCATGATCCTGTATTTTAGAGTAGAGATTAGTAAAGAGAAAGGAAAATTTTAGTCTTTTGCCTATTTCTATTTTATGATACACGTTCACATAAACATGCAACATAAATGTTTATGACATTAAACTTATAATGTAAGTAAGTATATTGTTTATCGAGAAGCACTAGCAAATGCACAGCACTGTACATGGCAAGCTTAATACAGTCAAACAAACAAAAATTTATATATACAAACCAAGAATTGAATGAGACAAGTTATTGTATATCAAAGAGATCATAGTAGAGGAAGAGTTAGGGTTAGTCATAGGGGAAAAATGAGGAGCTCAAATAACCAGATCTAGGGAAACCTTGTTTATTTGTATAGCATCCTTGCAAGGAAGCATTTCTGAGTCAGATTGTCAAAATAATGAATAAACTGTATATTCGAGTGTATATAATTATATGTTTATGCTCAGACAATGCACACTGTAAACTAGAGCTAAGTCATTCTGAAATACACAATGTTTCATTGTAGGATTGCCATTGAACATTTCTAGACCATGAATGCTGATAAGTGATCACTAATGCTTTCTAGTGTTCTTTGTCTTTGAACATCCCAGAATGTGAACAGCATTTTTGTGACCTCTGCAATAAGAGTTGACACTCAAGATTAAGTGTGAATTATTATCAAGCGTTGAGTTCATCAGCATAAATGCACTGCTGTTATGTGTTTGTCCAGGTGATACAGAGAGACAGAATTTTTCATCATTGTCTGGGCAGATGGCGACACCTCCCACCCCTAAAGTTACCATCCGACGATCCGAAACGCTACCCACATCTACTATGGCCATGAGGGTATGCCTCCTGGAAAATGTTACTTTGCACTTCATGATTATGAATAATAATAATAATAATATTCGTTATTCTGACACAAGTTTACATGAGAGCAGCTTGTTTACAAACTTTAAGTTCAGTTCCTAGCTGTTTTTTTATTGTCCACAGGCTAGCTTGTTAAAGAATGTACCGTATGTTGATAAGGATATTATGATAAGTCAATTTAAGCAGGGATAAAGGGCGTGGGCTGTTAGTTATAGAGAGTTGTAGTAAGTTCTAACCATTCAGCAATTGCATAGTTTTGTTGATTGCACCCATGGGGTAGGGAGATGCCTTGCAGTGGCTCTTGGCCTTCTTCCTGGTTGCTGCTGCAAATTGTAGCAGCTCAGATCATGGTTGAGTCAATTGTGCACAAGGGGTGTCAGGTCTTCTGACTTTCATTACTCAAACAAGACATATTTTAAAGTTGATGCCCTGAAAGAAGTAGCAGCATTGGCTTTCATGTGATGTGCATTGGTATTCTCCTCTCCACAACTAAGAGAAATACCAACTAAGCAATATGTAATTGACTGTAGGTAATTTCTGGGCATTCTGCCTTACCCAGGATGGGATGGGTCCACTCCCGTTTTCCTGCTTGTTGAGGCAGGTGATGTCAGTATTCCGCCTCTCAGCCCAAGCATAGTACACCCACACAGCATAGCTGTAATAATAAGCAGCCTTAGCTTCTACTGCTGGCTATGCTAGTCTTCTGTTATAAACAAGGTGTGAGTGCATATTTCGTAGGTCTGTCTTGAATAGTTTTCGATTTCAGAGGTAATGTTCGTTTGATGTTGCTCTAAAAACGTAGACAATCCAGTTAGTATTCTTAACATTTCTCAGGTGAATTAAGGAGTTAAGGAAGATTAGTATGGCTTGTTTGTGCTTAGAAATTTCATGGGAATATTTTTGGTGAGAAACAACATTCTTTAACTTTTCTTAGGCACATTTTTTAGATCTGTGTACACGTAAAGGTCAACTTAGAAAACATTTGCTTCCAAACTGCATTTCAGCTATGACATATCTTCCTGTAAGTGAATTCTTGAGTTTCCCCAAAGTTTTGATGGGTTTTTAATAACTTTTTTGTCAATAACCTAGGCATTAGGCATGTGTGTATGGATCAAAGTTGGTTGCAGTGTTCAAATGTGCAATCATTCATGATCCTGTATTTTAGAGTAGAGATTAGTAAAGAGAAAGGAAAATTTTAGTCTTTTGCCTATTTCTATTTTTAAAAGAAGTAATTTCTGTATTTTAATGGTTGATTCTCTTAATTGTTTTTAGATCATTAATTCAGCTGCTAGACGCAAGATGGAGGCATCTTTAAGAGAAGACCCAGGGAAGAAAAATGGTAGTGTGGAATTCAGTTGATCCTACAGTTTTCTCTTAAATAATAACTTAGCTGTTTTAAGGAATTGGTGTGATTTTTGCGGGCTGCAAATCTGTTATTTCTGCCATGAAACCTTAGTTAAAATGATAATCTTTCCGACAGAACGAGTTGAGATTCAAGTGACCTCGAGACTGGACTGAAAGTAAGTAAGAAAGTATATTCTTTATAAAACCAGTTGCATAAGAGCCGCTCTCCAGTGTACAAACATTGTAGGACAAATACAAAATCAACAGAAGTACAGCATTGCGTTGATGACAGTGATTTAGGCAGACTGGTGAGGAATGTCGCCAGAGTTTTCTCAAAGCTGCTAAAATGCTGCTGTAAATGCTTTATAAATGCTTCTAGTATTCTGAAATAATTTCCTTTATTACACTTGGTTGTTTTTTTTGGAAGTTGCCTTTTGTAACGTGTGAGTACGGTTGTCTTTCTTTGTAATAATGAAATTACAGTTAGTCAGTTTAGATCATTTTGTAAACTTTTAACTTTAGCTGTTAACTTTTATAATGGTCACGATTTCTGTTCTATAGAAGCAGTGGAAGTGGTGTCACACCCGGAGGAGGTGGAAGAGGAGGCTGTAGCACGTAGTACACGCACGGAAAAGGCGTCTGATGGTGGAAAGGTTACTACAACTACAACTGTCACAACACACAAAACGAAAGGCAAGATGAATGGATGATCAGATAATATAATAGATAATCCAGTGATCTAGATTAGGAATGTGATGTGTTATAAAAGACTTCCTGTAGCAGACTAATTAGAACAGTTGAATTGTTTCTTGGTTTATATTGTAAAATTGCATATTTATATAGTGCCACTTTGAGAGAAACTCGTCATAAGTGCTCAACTGCTTATATGATCAGCTGCTGTCTTATAGTTTGTGTTCTTTAGTTCAAATGCTATCAGGAATCATCCATCCTCTGGCTACCTATGTATTAAAGGCTCCTAAATTTGTTATATAAATTCCTCTTGATTACACTGAAACTGTAATAATAGTTGTCCCATGTATGTGCTCTGCTGCGGTTAAAGCCTTTGCCTCTGTTGGGCCCTCAGCTTGGTACTGTCTTCCCAGTCGCGGAGTCTGGAATTACTAGCCCTCTCACTTCCCCAGTTCCAGAAACGCCTTTAAGACTTTCCTGTTTGCTGGCCCAGGCACTGCTGATTTTGAGTGGCACTATATAGATGTTCTATTACATTACATTAAGCATTTATTTATCAAAAGGCACTCTTATGCTACTTGTAGTGTCTTTTCTTTGTAATATAACATGATCAGTAAGTCGCTATATAAAAATTGATTTCTGTTATGATGCAGATGGTGCGCACTTGGTTACAAAACAGACGAAACAGATAACCCGTGTCGGTGGCGTAGGAACGACAAACTATTCTATAAACAAGTGTTCTGCAGGTATGTTTTGGTTTCTGTTTCATTGCAGAGTACATCTGCTTGTATATTTACTACTTTCAGTCTTTTGTACTGCTGCATTTGCAGGTTTTTTTTACTTGATGGGACCAGCAGAGAGGACTTCTAGCCTTGATCAATGATCTGACGTATTTAAGTTACACATCTGTCATTTGCCTTCAGCAAATATACATTGGCAGTGAACAGCACTTCAAATGGAGGAACTATATGTCAGAAGTTGAAGTTGCGGCTGTGTCAACTTGATTTTTCTTGAAATAAACGAATATGTGATGATGATGATGATGATGATGAAGAACCACAGTAATTATTTGTGTTAAATAAATTGCAGTTTTTTTAAGGAGTGGCCATGACAACACTGTTAGAATGCCAAACACTAGATGCCAGTAAGTTTCAGATTTAAATAATTGTAACCATAGTTAGGAACTCCTTACAGCACTGGTGTCTAATGGACAGAATATCAACAATGGCACAGTCAGGTCAATACCCAGAAAGTCAGTCCGTTAAAACAGAGAGGAAGCCTACGGAGTGTACAGGGTTAAGAAACCTTGTGTCCTATAGTTTTAACAGCTCACTGTTGACACTTGGCTGCACAGCCTTTAATATGCATTAAGTGAAACAGAGGGATGTAGTTTGTACCTTTTTGGAACAGGTCTGCAAGAGTTTAAAGTAAATTTTATTTTGAAACAGCAGTTTATCTATCCACTCTTTGGTATATGTTTGAGGTGCAATAGATATGCTATACAACAAAAGTACTCAAAAGTTCTGTATGACCGACTGAAGTTGTGACTAAAGGGCTTAGAGAGGTGTGACAGAACCTGTGAAATGCTCTTGTTTTACCACTTCTGGGCCATTTTCAGAGGAAATAGCAGAACGTCTTTCTGGCATCTTTGAGAAGAAGGCTTTGTGTGGAACTGGTGGTGTGATTGTGGTTAAGACCGAAAATTGGAACAGTCAGGATGGAATAACACATCGGAATGAAAAATCTCAGCTTTGGGAAGGTACTAGACCTGCCTAGCATGGACCACTTAAGCAACCCTAATCCCAGTAACCTCAACTATTCATGTTGTCGTTGTGTTTTTAATGTGTTTGCAATAACCTTTAGCTGAGCTTGGTTTAATGTATTTGCCTGAGCAGTCCTAACCGACAATAATTATTGTTGTTGGTTGTCATGTTGCATGCTGTGTTTAGTAAAACATTTGAGATATTTATGAATGCTTTAACTGGAGTTTAGTTGTAATGCCAGTTGATTAAACTTTGATATCTTGCATTTAAAGAGCAATTTGCGTAGTGAATGCTGGTGGCTCTTGAAGTTCATTTTGACTAACGCATTCTAATAGGTTTTCTACTCGAGAAACATTGCAATCGTTTCTGCTCTATGACCTGATGAAACTTTAAAAATTGTCTTACAAACCTTGCTGAAGAATTTCTCATGTTCACAGCTATTGAGAGTAAATGCAGCTTAAAGCCAGAGAATGGTTTCCTAAAGTTGTTTTGAGCTAAAAAAAAATTAAAGTAACTGTTGTTATTTGACTCATTTTTCCTGCCTTGTGTAGCATGTTGCTGTTTGGGCATGCCACTTAACGCATGCTTACATACTGTAACCTAATAACTTCCATCATGCCCACATTTACTGCACTATGCATAAAGTGACGGTCCTCTAATAGCTATCTAATATGTCAGGTCAATTTCCAGTGGCAGAATAATTCTAGCAGACGGGTGAAAATTGCTTATGTCCTTACATATTTTCATCGTATTTCACGAACATGTTGCTGTGCTGTTTGACAAATTTTTTGCTTCTGTAGTTTTTTTGCTTAATGATTTTATGTTTTTTTTTAGCTCCTCGCTTAGCATTATCATTCAGTGAAGCAGACATGGCTTCAAAATATGGGTAAGTTTTTTACAGTTAGTAATTACTACTAGGCTATTAAAATAAAACATATTGCTCGGCTTGATCATTTGAAGTCTCTTTCTTTTCGTGCTATGTAGTATATTTATGAATGGTTATGCGTTATAAATTTCTTATTACCTATTGATGAAAGTAGGCTGTTAATCAGAATCTCTTTCTTTGCTGCTGCTGTGCTTCTTCGTGCTTTCATGTTTTATGTTAAATGCATTCTTTACGGCGACATGTATTTCTGTAATAGAGAATTAACTGTCTTGTGTCATGAATACTTTATGCTGTAACATTTATTTTCTGTGTATATTTGTTTTGATTGTAACACACTGTCAACATTTGTTGCAATTAACTCGGCTCTTTTATTATGTGCTTGTGTGTGTTTATTATTTTTTATGTATTGCTATAAGTTCATTACATTTGTTGCGTCTTTTAGTGATGCTGGACTTAATCCGCTCCAACGAAGTGCAACAACTGTGAAGCAGAGGTTACTTGAATGGTGTCGAATAACTTTGAAAGATTACAAGGTATAATTCTTCAAATATTGATTGATTGATTGATCTCACTTTTTGAATGGAGACATATATTAAAGATGAATGACATCAATCAACATTAGGCGTATACGAAGTGTGAAGACAAAACCTTAGCTCAACCTATGCGGCTGTTGTGTGTTGGCAACCAAGTTGTATATCTTGTTATCATTGTGTGTATAAATGTAACATGGTCTATATTTTGTAATCTTTTCCATCTGTCTTCGTGTTATCTGTTCTTTTCAACTAAGATCTGTTCAGTGTTATCAGTTTATGCAGTTGCTACAGTTGCTATCGAGTCCATCAAATTGCCTCTGTCTGGACTTTGTTGATTACTTTCAATAATTAATTGCTTTTGGAGACAGGCCGCGTTGATTACGCGTCCATGAACTAAGGCCTGACAATTGTATAGAGCACTTCAACACTCATGTTTTAATTAATTTTCATCACATTGTTGTATGATGTCTAGCATGTAGACTACTTAAAAGTATTTACTACTAATTAGCAGTTCAACCTCTGCTTTCTGGCATTTAACTGTTGCTGTGTGATGATAAGAAGTTGCGATAACTGTAATTTCGCACGTGTTTACCATGTATTTATCAAGTATTTTGGTTGTTGAACCAATTTTGACTTCTCTTGAGAGTAAATTAATGACCAATTGTTAATACAGCTGTTTGATAATAGTCCAGTGGACAATGAGATTGGCATTATCTCAAACATTGACAGTCACCAGCTAGAACAATACACAGCGGTGCAAAATGTAGGTCCTGAACAGGTGAAACCTACGTGACTGACTGTTAGTAACACTCCAACCAAATGGACTCCAAACTTTTCCTTGTTGAAAGCCCCAAATGTACCAAGTCAATGTCCTTTTTCAAAAAGTAACCTCTGACTGTGTTGCTCGTACATTACCATGTATTTCATGGGATGTTAAACGATATTCACTAATTGATTAGGGTAAGTGCAGAAGTTTTTGCAGTCCAAACTGCTTAAACGTAGTAATTCTGTCAGTTCTATATTCAGACTGTTTTTGCATTTCTAGAATATCAGTATCTCGAACTTCTCAACCAGTTGGAATGATGGAATGGCATTTTGTGCTCTCGTTCATCACTTCATTCCAGATGCATTTGACTATAGCCAGCTGGAACCAAAGAACCGACGTGAGAATTTCCAGCTGGCCTTCGAAACAGCTGAGTAAGTGAAGAGCTGTTTATCTCTGCAGGAGAATCGAACTTCCAGCCTATGATTATACCTTTCTTTGGCAAAATATTTTAGTGCTACTATTCATATAAATAGAGTAGGCATCAAAAGCTTATGAAATAAAATGCAGTTGTTACAATAATTTGGTTTAAGGCATTGAATGAATATATTTCCATATTATTGTACCTCAAAGGATTTTTCACCCTAGAATATTTTGTATTGTATTATGGTACATATTGTGTATGAAATGAGATATGTAATTAAGTATACAGCATAAGTTATTGAACGTGGAGACAAGGTTAAAGACCTAAATGCAATGCCGTGCATACTGTACAAACTACAATCCAGCTTATCTGAACTGTTTCTTATATTTATATCGTTAACATCACTACCTAACAATAAGACATCAATAGTCGACATTAATAATTGTGTATTAAAGGTTGGCTAAGGGTTCCCACATAGTGAACATATCAAGAGGGTTCAAACCAACACACACAATGGGGAAAAAGAGTGACTGTTCATCATTCAGATTCTATGTGTTGCCGATTGTCTCTGTATCACTGTTTCTGATGTTCTTGTGGTTTTTGTTCAATAGGAAGCGTGCTGGAATCGTACCACTCCTGGATGTGGAAGACATGGTTGGCATGACGGTGCCTGACTGGAAGTGTGTTTTCATGTATGTCCAGAGCATCTATCGTGAGTTTGTGCTGCCAAAGCCACTCCAACAGCGTTCAGCAAACAACGCGGCCTGAGACAAGTTCTAGCAGAGTAAATGGCAGATTGAAAGAGAGCGACACCAAGTGCCCTATTTTTTATGTTGATTTTCATTGTTTTAAATCACTACTGAAGTCATACCTTAAGAAAAGAAGAACGTTTTTATTGAAATTGGTTATTGACTTTGTCTGTTTTAAGTTTACAGGCTACTAATGCTTTCCTGTAAAACTGATATTGTTGAAGTGGATTTTTTAAAAGGCATTTCAGACTTTTAATCATCTGCTGATGCAGGTGCAGAATCTCTATCGTAATTTGGAGGGCGTGTGAGACATAAAATCTATGTGAGCAGGAACTTGTGTATAAAATAAAGCAGTACTTAATCTGTTACACAGCTGATGTGCGTAAGGTGATTTAATGTTGTGGCTTAAAACAAGTGGATGCCTCTGAACTGGTATTATGTGTGTCCCTAGACCAAATTTGTTTAAATTGATCCATATACAAAATAGTGTCTTGCACTGCCAGTAAATCTCGGTAATTTCAAGTGAATGTAATTAAATTCTGTGAATATTGGTTTTTGTCACGATGTAATAATTGTCATTTATTGTATGTGAACTTTGTACAACATAATCCCAAAGGTAGCTTTATTGTTGAGGATTTGCTCTGATTATCTTCAATTCATATGAATATACCAAAAAACTAAAGTGTAATTTGCTATTATTTAATTGATAATTGTTTAGTAATCGTTATCTCAGTAAATTCTTGTACAGATTAAGCGACTGTTGTGTTCTGTTAACTGGTGGCTAATTTGTAAAAGTGTGAAATAATGAAGGCATTCGAAGTGGAAATTTGCTTTATCATGTCTCGGCTATAAAAGAGTGTGCTTTAATACCTTAAATGTCAGGAGAAGATCGGGCAGGTAGACAGGCCCGTGCCTAGGAATACGCAACCGCGTAGGGCCCTGGCGATTCCGCCGAAAGTTAGGGCCCCAAAATACCATTTATGATGGTGACGGTGGTGGCGACGGCGGTGGAGGCGACGGCGGTGGTGTGGTGGCGACGGCGGTACTAATAGTCCCAGGTTAGCTATTAGTTATTTATTATTGTTAGCTGGTGTCAGGTTATTACCTATAGAACAGGAAAGTATTAACCAATGATTGCAAGTGAAGTACTGGCTTCCTGAGCTTGCCCTTGCTTTTGTGACATTCAATGATAAAGATTAGGCATTCACAGATTTATGGGCAGTACCCACTAAATAATTATCGCAGATAAACCAAACCTATTTAGTATTGATAGGCCAATATCAATTAAAAAGCATTGTTGTCCATGAAGCCAGTACACGCTTAAGATAAAGACTGCTGAACCACGGAATTATTCGACTTAGAATGGAATTTGCTCACGCAGGTGACAAAAGCTGAACAAAATTGATTTGTCGACTCTAAGGTGCAGACCACCATAAATTATTCGTAGCCCAAGTTTATTTTTGCAGTCTTAGATGATTTCAACGGATTCAATATTAGTTAGTATATATTTTGTTATAAGTTGCATTAATAGGCCTAAGTAGGCTATCACTTTGTGAAATATTTCAAAATTATTTTCATGGATAAGGCTGAATGCGAAACTTTGCTTAGGCCAATTACATTACCAAAAAAGAATATCCAGCAGAATATTCTAAAGGCGAGAAACGTCGTCTACTTACACAGTTTAGTTTTAATTGCGTCCTCTCAGATCCTTTGACCGGCGTGACCTTTTCGTTCCCTGTGTTAGGACTACAATGGCTCAATCCAGATCCTTTGCCTGCCATAGGTCCCTCCCTGTGGAATAGACTTCCTCCTTCTCTACCCTCTACAATCCTCCCTGGCAGCATCTCCATGTCTTTCTCTCACCTTAAAACCTTCTCTCGGAGTACCTCGCACTGGGAGCGCTCTGAAAGGCTTATGCTATGAGAAGTGGTGGTGGCGATGGCGGTAGAGGTGGTAGCGACGACGGTAGAGGTGGTGGCGACGGCAGTGGTGTGGTAGCGACGGCGGTAGAGGTGGTGGCGACGGCAGTGGAGGTGTGGTGGCGACGGCGGTTGAGGTGGTGGCGACGGCAGTGGGGCCTGAGGTAGAGAGATAATTGGTCACCTGCCTTCATATGCCGAGGCTAAGAAAATGAAATTGCTAACACTTCATGTTTAGCTAGGGCTGCCTTAGGGGGCAGTGGTTAAATTCAGCCAGATCTGATATCCGCCACCTATACGATGAGATCTGCCACCTCTGGGCGAGCACGTTAACCACTGCTTATGGGATTAACCTAGTTCTTATTTTGGAATTAAAACTTTGATAGAATGCCTACCATTCCAAAAACACATGGTAGAAATATTCACTAGTTTTCTGACCTATTAGTAAAACAGCTGTGATTAAACCAAAGTGGTAAAGTATTGTAATTTCCATCAAGTTATGCAGCATAAGGACCTTGTCCTGAGCTAATATGTTGGCTAAAGTGCAGATAAAGGTCATTCAAGTCAAATACCCATTCAAATATTCCTTACAGCTCAACAGCTATTTAAAGTGCCCATCTTGTGTTGTATCAGCGAGACTAAATGTTTGGACTCTCACTGGTCTACACTTGGTTCAACATATTAAGCAGTTTGCATTCTGTGCATTCTTTAATACATGTATCTTGATTTTGAACATCATTTAAAGTTATCTGAAGGTAAGGGTAACACAATGGGATATTGAGAAACGGAGCCAACTTTACTGGCAATCAAAAACCTTTATTAGCCATCAAGTCTTGCAGAGCTGGAGGACCATTTCACGTCATGAAACATATTTACGGACCTTTTTAGCCCATGAAACTTGTGCAGTCAGTTTAATATTGTAAGTTTCAAGCTGACAACAAATTCTTATATATCCCTAGCTGTTTGTCTCTTTTCGCTTTTTCTCTTGTTGCTTAAATCTTCCTGTCCTTTTTCACATATATTTCCTTTAGTTTTTCTGTTGTCCCTGACACCAAAACAGGTTTTGGGGTCAACTAAGTGGCATGACCTTTGAAATCAAATGTTTGATTGGCTCCTGGATTTGCAGTTATGCACCATTTACTCTAAAGAACTGATTACTCAGTGTCTGTTGTTACAGGTACTTCCCAAATCAGCTAAATAGGAAATTTATTTGACTTTAAGAATAATTTTTATGGGTAAACAGGCAAGGAGTTAAAAGTAAATCAACTTTTCAATCAAGACTAGGTAGATAGATGACTGATCTAGTCATATGTGTCATATGGTGCTGCTTGTGTCTCCTTAGGAAATCAAGAGGGCAATTTGCCTGTAGAATACATTCCTGCACAAATAGATGGACGCAACACTCGTTACATACAGTGATGTGGACTGGGTAAATTGGTAATGGCATATCAAGTGACTATGCATGCAGGCATCCCGGACTGGCAAAATTAAAATTTGCAGACCTAGTTCCACAGTGAGACTTAGGCAAAACTCCATACCTTCTTTAGGCACAGGCACTAGTACTATAGCTCAAAGTAAGCATTTTTTTATTAAGGACTTAACAGGTTAGACAAATCAGTTTAAATCTCACCCTTAATTTGATACAAATCCAAAGCAGCTGATGAAATAGGGTTACAAAGTAGACAATTTTTACCAAATGAAGATGGGAACATCTAATGTAGGAAAATCTAGGAGACAAGTAGAATGGACAGATGTTGTGGCCTAAAGGTAATTGACTTCCAGACATATAATATGCTGTATACCAAAGAAGTCCATTTTGTTAACTCCAGTAAATCATTATAGGTGGAGGAGTTTTAAAGCCTGCCAATTGTTTGCAAAGCTTTGTACTTTTGCAGACTGAAACTCCATGGTCACATTCTTTCTGAACTGCTTCTCATACAGGAGATCAAAAATGACATTATGGGTTTCAGTATATTTTGTGAGGAGACACAACCAGTAGCACCTGTGCCAGGAAATTTTTCTTGCAATTAAACCTCTTACTAGGTAAGTTCAAGATACGAGATACATACAAAAACTGTATATTTTCAAACTAGTATGGTTAATTTTTCAGAAACTTTGAATTAAAAAAAGACAAAAAATGTTCTGAAGCTTTGGTTCAGAGTATGTGCAAGAGACCTTACACTTGGTAAAATACTGACTTAGGAATACCTACAGACTACACCAACTGCACTGTTGGTGAGATGATGGTGAGGGGCAGGAATGGCCACCTGCTACCATAAGGCGAGGTTATGGTAGCGAAGTAAAAACACTTCATATGAATGACAGTTTCTTGGGGCTAACCTAAGGCCAGCTCTTCTTCTTCTTCTTCAGTATTATTAACAATAGAGCTTTTGAAACACCAATATTTGTTTACACGTCTTTTTTCTGCTTTAAGTTTCTTTGGACAAGTTGTTTCAGAAGTTCTTCCAATCCAGCCAAACAAGTTCATTAAACAATCATAATCTTTTATCTCTTTTAGTCTTCACTTAAGCAATGTTAATTCCACTTCAAACCACTGCAAATGAAGGCCTCACAAATTACTTACAACTTTCATAACACAATGTTTCACCAAGTCATTCAAACCTCATAGTATTCACATCAGAATCACGTAAATTGGCCAACACGAACAGAAGAGATAAAAGACAGAATGCAACCCTGCCAAATGAGTCCATCTGCCGGCAGTATCTTTAGCCATCCTCTGAGTCAGAAAACAACATCTTGCCACGATGATTAAAGCCGTAGAATGAGGCACGCACGTTAATCGTGTCCCAAGTCCTGTTCTCCATGTCGGCAACAGCTCGAATTTCACGGAAATGGCCTACGACACGGACGATGCCAATACAGGCAAGCAGCAGTCCAACAATTGTCTGCAAAAGAATGTCGATAGGTAGCGTCGTGAACTCCTGCTCAGTAAGTCGGAGGTAGGCTCGGTGTTGTGCAGCCGAGTACGCTGCATGAACGAGGGCGAGTAGTCCTACGGTTACGAAGAATTTGTCTACTGAAGATCCCATGGCGTATCGGTGGCAAATCGCTGGCTTTCCGACTAAAAGGTTATAAACATTTTGGCAATTTATTACTTATTTAATTTTTAATAATTTATTAATATTCCAGGTATTTAAATGAATTATTAATGAATATTAATCATAATCATTATTTATCCAAGACAAAACATTCTGAAATGGACATAATCTTTGCAAATTGAAGCACACATCAAATGCTGTATAGTGTATATAGTTCATTTTGTTCCAGCTGGGTAACACAATTACACTAAATGACATGAAGCTCTACATTCCTCCTTAAATCCAAATAGGTCCAACAACGCTTAGTGCAACACTTTGCAACCTGATGGTTCTGTACTCCCGTAGAGAAACTTCGGCACAATGTGCTTTGTTGCACACTGACCATGCTCTTGAACATTCTTACACTTAAAATTCATTACTCATCCTTCACAAATACCCAGAAACATTCGTAGCTTAACATGAGCCATATCTGGTTAGATCTGCTTAATAACTGTTTCTACACCATTGAGTACTGCCTGAAAGATACTACATAAAAATACTACAAAAAGAAACTGAAAGATATTACATAAATAAACATATGCATACATCCAAAGTTATATCCTTCTTGCTGCACTGTCAGTCACCTGTAGGTACTAAAAGACTTTCAAGATCATAAATGCTATACAAAATTCCTCAACGGTTGCTATGGAGTATAACTAATTCGTGTTCTTTGCCTCAGCATAAGTGTATGTATCAGATGAAACCCATTTATCAATTATGAAAAATCTATGTCCTTGCAATGCTCCATCTATAGGTTCTAGTAATACTAGGCTTTATCACGAATACTTGATTCAAAGAAAATACCATAAACTATGGAATGATAGTGATGTCGTCCTCATAGTATCTTTATAAAATATTTTGTATCTAAACATCTTCTTCAGAAGCAGAGGAAAAACACTGTTCCAGATGTCAAAATCATACACACAGGTTATTTCTTTTAAAAAGCCAAATTTGGCACAGAACTGTAAGGCTGCTTATGGGCGGTGCGGCCCGAATCCACGAAACGAATTTCGACTGAATTAATATAATTAACAAATAAACACGTGAATATCGATATACATCAAGGCCACGCAAGGTCTATGTCATGTCTACAATTTAACTCTAAAAAGCTTTCGGGAGTTCGGCCGCTTTCTAGAAAACTGTTTTAGCGAAATCGGGCTTTTGTGTATTTTCAGCGTTTTCGGGGATTCGGGATGACCCCCCCCCCTTATGGGATATTCATACATAATACGCGTAGCACTTACGTTTAAATTTCAATATATATCTTAAGCTTGGTTCATTCCTTTAACTTCTCGAAGAGTAACTATGAAAACAGTTGATGCTGTGACAGCACATACATATATTCTCAACTCTTTCAAATAAATGCTGTAAACGATAGCTGATCCGAATGAAAGACCCTTCACCCAATTCTGCGTGATCCGTCAACGGCACTGACCATTTGGCTCTGTAGTGGAGGCAACATTGGCGCAGCCACGCTACATAAAAACAACGAAATTACTACTAAAACTTACAGATCCAGTAGACTCGATATCAGAACCGTAAAGAATAGAATTTCTTCGCACCTTCTATTTAATTTGATTTACTCTCTAACTGTGGACTTTTATGATAATTTAACAAATCCACCTGCACATTACAAGGCCATTTTTGATCTTCATGCGATGGATTATATATTATGCAAACGATGCAACACTACATACTAATTATTGTAACGTAATTCAGCTGCAGTTAAATGAATGCATCGGAAAATCATAAAACAATAAATACAACTCTAAACATAATAATATGGTTATTTGAACATTAAAGAAGTTCTAAAAACGTACAAAATGAAAAAGCTGCACAGATCTAAACTAAAGTCGCTCTTGTTTTACGTCACTACGTATAGACAACTCCAATGAATCGTCTGCGTTAACGCAACGGCGTTCGGTTATTAGAAGAATGAGTCCAAACTCCACTCCGAACAAAGAACAATAGCGCAATTGGTGGCCGCCCAAACAGCCAATTAATCTCACAATTATTATTCTAAAACGCTAATCAAAAGCTAAGCTCAGGGCACCAGCATATTCACGAGCGTTGCGTCCAGTTAAATGGGTTGTCTTGAAATGTCAAGTGTAGAACCACGTTCAGTTGCATAAAACCAGTACGGCATCAATAACCTAGACGAATCTATCGACCAGCTAAGCCTACTAGCGGAATTACAAGAGCCACTAGCATTTCTCAGGGTTATTGACTGCAACATTTAATGTGAGCCGAAGAGCCAATCCTGAAAACGGCCAAAAGGCACCTGATGATGTCAAGGCCAGTTGCCCATTGGCAAGCCTACTTATGAAGTTCGACCATAGGCAAAAGCTTAGGCCTTAGGGTCGATAGCAGAGAGCTGTTATCACTGGCAGCCGACGAATTGTAATATTACCTAAAAGTAGCCTATCCCGGCCAAAGAATTGCCATACACATGGACGTAGCCTCGTAGGTTTTCTAAAGGACTACAATAGCTTTACTAGCCTACGTCGCAATCGTCTCAGAGCAGCGGAGGAAACACGCACTATCCTTCTTGGACGCAATGACGATCGACGGCCATGGTTGAGGCGCTGGGAAGCGTCAAGCGTGCCAAACCAGCAAATTAAGGACGTTTCAAATTCACGATCGTCCTATCGGCAGAGTTTGAGAAGCCGAGGCATATTACTAATATTAGCCTATAAGCCTTAGTAGTCCTTGGGTCAGATGCATGAGAACGAAGCCGAACCGACTATGAAAGCTGACATTGCCTAAAGCTTTATGAGCTGCGACGACTTGGTGGTGAGACGAGCTACAAGCTTTGGCAGCCAAAGCAGAGATTGTTGCACATTTGGAGATTACATTAAACGAGGATTCGATCTGGAGGCTGAAAGCCCTGTACGGCAGTATACCTAGGCATCGCCAAGTATAGGTCCTATAAGCCGTTCAGAGGACGCTCATTCGTCCCAACGCCGGCGTTTAGCCTACGAGCTAGTGGTCATCATGCAGTGTCACGCGCACCCACGCTGCGTTGACGTAGGCCTACTTGTCTGAGCGCAATTTATACACTAGCTAGGTCATTGGCGAAACCCAAATCGACCAGACATTCACGTACTGAGCCCATCAATCGGAGCTGAACTTTGCTCGGATAGAGTTTCCACTGAATGTTACTTATTGGCAACGATGCCTCCTAGTTCGAGCGTCATAACTCCATAGCCTACTGTCGGTGTGTGCACGTGTGGAATAGCATGCTTTAACCGGCCCACGTATCGCAGGCGGAGTGGCATGCACTTGATCTACTATGGTGAGAGCTGGCCACCACTGATTATAACTTGAAAAGCAAGTGCTACATCTGGATCAAGGACATGGCTTGCTCCATCCTTTACCCCAACACTGGCAGGTAGACTAAAGTCGATGGTATTTAGAGTTGAAACGGCGAGGGAGGTGAGGGGAAGAGCAGGAATCGGGATAGGATTTGTGAAAAAGCAGTGTTTTCAGTTTTGACCCATGGAGAGTTAACAAGAGGCAAGTTTTTTTTTATCTACATCACCTCTGAGATACCAAATGAAGATTCAAGCCCAACACCATGGACAGAAAAGTGCAGAGGGGTTTCATTTAGAAAGATATTATTAGATTGGAAGGTGAAGAGGTGGACGGATCAGAGAAGGGAACATTGAAGACTAGTGATCACTTTAATTTGGAGTGGAAAGCCCAAGAAGTGATAATTATAGACAAAGAAGCTGCATGGTTGTTCTCAGAGGCGAAAATCTATACATAACTTTGCGGGGACAGACTTGTCGAGGGCCGGATTTTGTGGGGAACAGAATGGCTAAAGTCAAAACTTTTGGGGACAGTCCCCAGCTGAACTTTCTCGGATAAATAACGATGAATGAAAATATTTCGTTAGTTCGAAAATAAAATGATTTAGTTAACGATAACTATAACTATAACTAAAAAATATCATTAACTATAACTATAACTATAACTAAAAAATAACAATAAGTGAAAATTTATCGCTTATTTTTCGTTAATACAAAAAAATAAAAATAGAAGTGCAATATGGATGATTCGACATAAATGAGAAAAGAAGAAAATGCGATATTTTTATTGATGCAATTTGTGAGTTACTTTGGTTAATCAAAACATAATCGTTAAGTGGGGAAGGGTATTCATGAAGCTGAATGCACCCAGTGCTTCAAAGGCTTTCAAAGCTCTGAGCAAATTTGTAAAAAAGCAGTGTTAATACGCACAATTTGACTTATAGCCTTAATTAATTATTGTAGCTAAGTACTAACTAAAATTAACTAAAATAAACAACCCATTAACTATAACTATAACTATAAGAAAAAATAATACTAACTATAACTATAACTATAATTAAAATGAAAAACCATTAACTATAACTATAACTATAACTAAAATAAAATCTGTAAGGAGAATCACACTGCAGTGATATAGATAAAGATTAAAGAAGCTGGTTGTTTTATGCCACCAGTGAAATCGTCTACCATGGCAACCACAAATTGCTATATAAGGGTGAATACAGGATGAACCCAGTCACAATGAACAGAGTTAAATTTAGTCTTATACATGTCATGAATCACAAAAAGTCTGAAACTTGAAAGGTTCAGCCAAAACTGATTATATATTCAGCATGAAATAAAACTACAAACAAAACAACATCACACGTCTTTGGTACTACGGTGTTAAGTGACAGAAATATCAGCCCAACCAACTTGACCGGAGTTAGCTCAGTTTAATACAAGCCAGCCATTGTAAGCACATGTTGAACTTGAATTCAACTGGCTGGAACGAGTTCAAGAAGTATAGTTCCGCTGGATATTTGCAAATTCATTGATGCTAAATGTTTTGCTTCATTGGTACAGCTGCTTGACTTTTTCCACCGCCGTTTTCCATTTCTCCACCCATCGTTCTTCAGCCGTTGTTCTCTTCTCCATGTCATCACTGATCATCGCCACGGTCGATAAGATGTAGCTCTTGTATTGCTGCAAACAATAAGCAAGGGCAAAAAGTTGACAGCTTCACTTCATAATCGTAATCGAACGGTTTGAACCTTTACATTACGCCTCATTGTACAACAGAAACCCGACAAAACTCTACAGCTGACATGGCAAAAGCTCTATTGAAAATCTGTTTTTGTCACAATTACTGGGCCACCTCTTCCAGCATGATGGGTTGAAAATGACCAGCCATCTGTGGGGGAAGTTTTGTCATTTGGATGTTTGGGAGTTGGGTGGAGGAACAACCAAGTACAACTGTGCAGCAGGATGAACAGATCTGTAGTGTGGCAGAGACGACTGTGAGATGAATAGCTATTTGAGACAGAGTGGAGTACAATCAGACAAGCAGGTCTGAATAAGCAATCACTATATTAAAATGTTCTGTAAATCCTTGTAATTAAATAATCTCGCCACTGATCTAGCTCCATGTAAATAAAGTCAATTCCTTGACTTAGCTTCCATAAAAGTGTAAAATTATTCAGAATACTGAATATCAAATTAAAGTGCTTTAGTTCTGTGATATATGTCATGAAATACTGGATGCTTATACCCCTAGTTCTGTCCTCCCTTCTAGGATACATCATTTGTCATCACCACACAAATTCATGCTCCCTGATTAAAGAAATGATGTCATCATAACCTTTCAGAGAGTATTACAACCTAACAAAATGCCTCCGAGTAGGTCTCTTGTAGGGGCGCTATATAAATTCTAGGAATGACTGAATGAATGAACAATACGAAGACGTTTAGGGTTGACTGTAGGCCTGTTCCAAGCATTTAGGGTTGATTCAAGGCATGTGGCCCCCAATTTAGGGTGGAACAGGCCACATGGAGATCAGCTGGCCATGAAGAACATGGCATGTCTGCATTTCTTCCAAAGTCAAGTTCAGTTACTTTGAAGCAATAATTAATATGGTAATATTAATTAACTACAAAGATAATCAGATTAGATCCTAGCAACTTGGTTCAGCCTCTGAGCGATTTTTGGGATCCAGCACAAACACCTAAACTCTTCGGAACAGTAATGCATTACATAAGCTTTCATCAAACCCTGAAGCTGCCATTAAAACATGTAGGACCTCATAGGCTGCATCTCTCGTGCTGACTGTAGAAGTGTGACCGAGCGTTGTCTTTGCAGTTGTGACAGATGCAGTCCTCAATTCTGCCGACCCCCTCTTCACCTTCTTTGACGTGACAGACACTGCTGATGATGACACTGGCTCTGAGATTATCTCCTGTGTTGGTATTCCTACAAGAACAAAGTCATATAAAACTAAATATGGTCTGCTAACAACTGTTTCAAAGGTGACATGTTCTCTTTGTCCTCTTACCAGCATCATCTGTTTTTTGTAACATCCCAAAAAACAAGTTTGAATTGTGACTGTAGCTGAGCCTTAGATTGATCCACTGTGACTACCTCTACGTAGTGCACAAGGCACCAACTGAAGGTCACTTCAAGCAAAATTACAGTCGAGAATTATAATCTGTTGGACAACCAAAGTTGAAATCTAAATGATCAAGAAAACAGAGAATCAGACTCTGGTGGTTGAAAGAGGTGAGTCTAAACACCTGAAAGACAACAAAGAACCAGCAGAACATATACAGCACAGAAGCGAATTCCACATCTTTGGACCACTTACTGTACATTTCTGGTGCAATTTACAGCAAGAGTGGATCAAGTGCAACACATGCCTGTGTAAGGGAGAGCAAGGAGCAGAGATAGATTGGCTCATTTAAATGTAATACCTCGTGGACAATAAAACAGTTTTTTCTCGATTCTTTGCTAAACTGACAGCCAATGCAGTGAATGCACGATGAATGCTATATGTCGGTTTTTAGTGGTCTTTATTATAGCTTGAGCCACTTGTTGTTAAAACACTCTTAGTGATGCCAATAAGAAGTGAGTTACAATAATCCAGTTGGTTTAAGGAAAGATTCTCAAACAACAGGAACAGTAGCCAAAATGATAAGCTCTTGCAATCTTATAGATCCTAGCCAACGGAGTCTCATTCAGTTTTAACAGTTGACACTATGTTCACAGTTCTTCACATACTTCAGATATAGCTGTAGCCTACCTGGCCAGGTATTTCTACCACGCGTCACTTCCACCAGTGAAATCTTTGATTCCAGCGGCTTTCCATCCTTGTGGCGTCGTATCAGTTCAGTGGTCGAAAGTTTGACTGTTGCCTGACCTATACACATTTTATAATATGCAATTTCCAACTAATTTTGTATGAATGGAAAAGACAGAATCGAGCATGGATGGAGGGGATTTTACTGCAGAGTTACCTCATAGTCCTGTTAATTCGTGTGATTATATTTCATTTGTAACTTAACTTATTGTTCCAGAGAAATTCAGAACTTCCTGATAATGCTACAATCTGCAGTCACATCATGATGACGTTATATTATAGTGAAGTATGTTTCGCAGACAGAATTGAATACGGGCTTCACATTTTCAACCATTTAATATAAGAATTTCCAGTATAATGAAGTATATTATAATTAGATTCCAGCATAGGAGGACATTTAAAACGCTTTGGCAGCAGATGTTATTACAGATGTTAACATCAAGCAGCGAGTTATGGAACTATATAAAAATTGGAAACGAAAATTCTAACAATGACATAAAATTTTCTTAAGTGCAAATGAAGGAAGTCTGAGACAAAGCGAGTCAGGTTTTCAGAGACTTACGTCCAGACAGCACTTCATCAATGACCAACATGTTGTCAAACTGAATGAAAAGGTTCTCGCTCGTTCTTGCCAAATCTTGAAGAAATGACTCGGCGTTCCTTTGAACGATATCCTACACATGACACACACACACACACAACTGCATCACACACATTGCTCAGTTCCGTAAAAAAATTATCAGTCTTGCAATTAGTGTTGGGTCAGAGCAGACACTTCTGTGTTTTTACGGTTTTACCACATGCATACATTGATTGTCTTGTAAAGAACAGTGACTAAGCTAGATAGTTAGTCTGGCCTTCAGGGTACACAGTGAATGTGATCTGGAGATAGATAAATTATCTATGCAAGGGTCAGACGTCTTTTATGTTTGGTGGCAAGTGGTTACGTAGGTCTTCCTTTGGTTCCAACCAGAGCAGAAATCGCTTATCTTTTATCATTTCTTTTACATCTGTGCTTAATGTGTACAGTAGTCTTCTGGTTAGTGTTTTGGACTGTTAACACAAGCAAGGGTTCAAATCCCCACCAGGGCAGAAAGATATTTCAAGATTTCTGTTTCACTTGTGCCCCTAGTGAACATAGCTACAGAATTAGTATGCTGACCATACACTGACCTTAACGGTCAGTTGGAAGATCAGATGGCAAGGAAGAGGACTGGCCCCCATATGCTGAGGCTAAGAAATATGAAATCACTGAGAATTCATACCCATGTCTGCCTCTTGGGGTTAGCTTAACACTTCAAGTGACAGGGAAACCTCATCGTTAAAGTGTTAAGGGACTGCTCAGTTTCTTCAGCCTACATCTGTGTTTAAGCCAAACAATTATCAAATAATCCATGGCACTGAGAAGTAGTTTCTGAAACTAGATTTAAACTAAGCTATTGGCAGGTGCTACATAAATTTCCTCTTATATCACCAATATATCAACAGTAACTGCAGTACTGTTTAGTTGTAGTACAGTTGCTGAGTCATTGTACCTTGAGCATTTGAGCGTGCTGATCAACAGCTGAGAGTGAGGCCTGTTGCCGTTCCAGCTCTCTTTGGCAGAGGTCCTCCAGCTCATCCAGCTTCTGCGGATGGCCGAGGGATGGACGCAAATCTTGCTCATGTGACTCCTACACAAAACAACCCAACAATAAAGTAACAACAAATTCCAATTACTAAACAATACATACATCAAACAGGAATAACTGCCATGAGCCTACTCGATGAGTTTTCATGAAGAGGTGCTACATAAATGAACACATAATTACAATTACTAGAAATAGAAAATGATCTCATTATTCTGTTATCACTATCCTGTGTCTTGTGAAAGTTACCGGTACATAGAATTCCAAAATTTGTTGCAATGGCTACAAAAGCATAATAATTGGTCAGCTCACCATAATCCGATGGCTGTCTTCTGCTTTTCCAGCAAATTCCTCTTCCGCCTGGTTCAGTTCCACCTGGAGCTGCTTCAGAGCATGGTGCTCAAGGCTGTTCAGAATAGCTGGAGGAACACGGCTAGCCAACGTCTCCAGTCGTGACAACTGCTGACGAAACTCTGTTTACAATTACGATGAAACAAAGTCGTTAGTACAATAACTGCACAAACATCCCTGACAGCATCAGCCAATTTACCACTTTAAATGATCATTTAACACTTTAGCGACGAGAGTGTGTACTAAAAGTGACTGGGAAACCAAAGAACCTCACATTTTAAACTGTTAAATGATGTCTTACAGAAACTGAAAAAATCTTTTAGATGGGAAAAACAAATTCAACTGTCTGCAATATCCATCTGAACTTCCAAACTTCATAAAATGATCGATGTGTCACACAATGATAGAGAGACAAGAACTGATATACAGGTAAGATACAACTAGTACAAGAAGCACAAGAATGAATAATTGAATAAATTATGAAAGTTATATGTAATAAAACAATTAGAAAGCTGTCTAATTGGTGGCCAACCCTGTAGACATTCGTTGTGATAGTCATCGCTCTGGCTGCTGTAGAACTGGCACTTCTGGACCAGAACCTCGGCACAGTCATCGAAACTTTCCTTGAGGACCTCTGGCCTGGTCACTGGACGAATGCCTTTCTGGCGATAGTACAGCTTCAAGACAGACAGAAAAAACACAGAATTTGGCTGACATTTATGAAAATACTAAATACTGAAAATACAGTTGAACAACAACAATACACAATGTGTAACTGACATAATTAGCGCTTTGAACCTGAAAGGCCTAAAAAGTTTTAAAAATCAGTGAAATTATACATGATAAGCTGAAAAACCGGCCTCACCATCTACCATCATTTCCTGATGGGATTCTGGTGCTTAATTAGTGCTCACATGATGCAACTATACATTTCAATGGATTATATTATACATATATTTCGCAGTGTTCACCTCTGTCCATGGAAAAGCAGCCTTCTCAAACCCATTAAAGAACCTTTTTGGCAATAAAGCCAACAACTTAATCTGTAAAGAGCCTCAGAATTAGCTTGCTACTCACAATCATTTCTAAATTATAACAGTTACAATTACGCATACCATGGTCAGTAAACAATAATATATGAAATAACTGAGTGAACCGTACCTCTGAAATGGCCAGGAGAGCCTCGAGCGTGACTCGCAGTATCTGCTTAATTCGTCCTTGGAAGTTGTTCTCCTCACCTTCTTCAGCCTCCTCACCAAACACGAAATACTTCTTGTCAATTTTTCCCTTCCTGCAGAAACAGAAATGATGTAACATGAAAGTAACAGGTCCTAAAACAACTGTCCTCGCTTTGCGGATTATGGCAATACAGAGATGACAGTAAAATGATCACATTTAGAAGCCTATCATTATAAGTTATACAACAATGTTATAAAAGCAATCATGTATATGTGTGTAATCTCTATGCATCTGAACACATTTACACGGTGTCCAATGACAAGCTCTCAGAAGCCTTGACAATTAAAAATAATTGCTAAATCACAACAATACCTGCAATTTGAGTAACCTATGAAGCTAAATGCTGATGATGCTGACGATGGCAACGTTTAAAAGAATTCTATAAATCACACCAACCAAAGTCAACTTCTTACCCGGACATTAGCCTCGGTTTCTTCTGCGCATCTTTTAAGTTCTTTTTCTTCAGTTTTCCAGAGTTTGCAGACGAACATTCTTGTCCTGTTCCCATCAAACAAATTCAGTTTCACTTAAGGTTTGATGATTCATTTCTTATGGTCTTTAGCTTAACTTAAATTTCCAGTAATCAGAGGTAGGCAAAGAAATAGTGATACTTGAAACCATTTCACCATCTAATTCAGTGCTTCTGAATAAGCTGATGCCCTGTGCTTCACTTCCAAGTGGCACTTTAACAATATGACGTTTACGATTACGATTACTTGGGCTCATATATTTAAAAGGTTCATCAGATAAGCCAAGCAAACTAATTTTAGGATAAAAATTACACCATTTCGGTTTTCTGATTATAAGAAATTACTGGGATAACTGGGTAAATCATTTTGCTAGGTTAAGCTGCTTTCCTGCAACATTAAAGACTGCATTCTTCCGTATGGCCTGTGCCGGGAGCGCCTCTGAGTAGGGATCTTGAAGGGGCGCTATATAAATTTTGATTGATTGATTGATTGATTGATTGATTGATTGATTGATTGATTGATTGATTGATTGATTGATTATCTCACTGTCTTTCTCAATTTTTCACAGCCATACTGCTTTTCTCCTGGAGCTGAACTCTTAACCCTTAAAGGTGAGTCATAGTGGGTAATAACAAAACTGCGTTCTGAGTAAACCTGGTCTCTTACCATCGTTCGAAGATCCTTCAGATCCCGGAACCTTCTGGGTTCTACAACAGACAGCAACACAAGAACTTGCAACAGAAATGGGAGTATACCATGGATACAGAGACTACGCAAAGCACTAAGCATCTATGCATGTTTGTGTGTCTATTGGAATGTTTTTTTACCACCAGTTAAAGTTCTGTCCCAAGCGTTGAAGACCTATCAAAGTACGGCAAGATGACAGTCACCACCACCACCACCGATTTCCACCATAGCACCATGCCCATCTCCTTGGCTTGACCTCCTCTGGATTCTGACTTGGCACCAAAAAGGACCAAACTACCTGGCTGTTGAGGACTTAATGAATAAGCTGGTCTCTCAAAGTGGCTTTTGTGCGACACGGAGACATTTTGGAGAGTTACATTACATACATTGCATAATTACATTCTATGGCAATCATGGCATCCTGTTACCACTATGATTTAAAGTGGTTATGCTTAACCATTACCACCACCTTCGACTAATCACCGCCTTTTGAAATACATTTTTAATACAGATACAGGTACATTAGGTTATCAAAGTCGTTCGCAATAAGGGCATCATCCAAAACCTCATTGTGAGAGCTTTTAATGTTCAAAAGTTCCCCAAACTCGTGGAATGCTTTGTCAGTCACTCCATGAACGATTCTGTGATTAAATATTTGAATGAATGATCAAATTAATGGTTTATAAAGAACAACTGATGAAAAGAGGGAAATACTTGAGAATGTTCTTGATGACAGTAATGGAAGGATCATCCAGCTGATGTTTTCCGGGTCTGCTGATGCAGTTCAATCCTTCAGCAGTAAATGCAACTCTTCCACCTGAACAGATGGAACAGTTGACAAAACATTCATGGAAAATTGTGGGCTAAATACCAAGACAAAGTTACCGGGTTCAAATTCAAACTCAGATGGAAATCAAAGCAAACTAACAAACTTCATGACCACCACTCTCATTGCATCTACCTCTTCCCTCAACCACAACCACCCCATGACCAATACCATTACCATCATGGTCAACACCACCGGTTGTGAATAAGCCGATGAATAAGCCAGTCTCCCTGATGCACTTTTGTATACCATTGAGAAATTTCTAATATTTATATTTACACTACGGCTATCGCTACCGAACTGCCACCAATTGCTTCATCTTATCTCAGGATATCATTTTCATTACATTGTTGCTGAAACGATACATTTTATTCATATAGCAATCAAACAATAAACTACATACTAGTAATACTACAAACTACCTGGTACACATTAAAAAACTAAAAAAAATATAAACTACATATCGCAATAACAATAAAATGTTATAAGTTTCAGCAACAATGTAATGAAAATGATATCACAGGATAAGATGGCACGCTGAAAGGCATTTGAAAGAAACGGCCGTGCATTACCGAGAGCCGGACTGCCTTGCATCGTAGAAACTGAAGACGAAGACGTTACTGAGGGAGGCAGAGGGTCTTTAAGGCACTGGAGATAGACGCTCCGCTTCTCAACCGCTTCATAGATTGGAACCAAATCTGTGACCAAACTTCCAGGTACCACAGGCTACAAAACATAACCAATGTTCTCGCCAGTCATCATGGTCATCATCAACAACAATGGCAACAATGATGATGAGAAGACATCAATAAAAAGACACAAGAAATAATAAAAAAGAAAATAATATCCATAATTAAGCAAGTAAGTAGCATTTATTTTCATCTGACAAGTGCAAAACATGCGTGCTATGTATGGCATGCTGTGTCTGGCACTGAGGTCTGTTTGGTAGGGCAATGGTTCTAATCTAACGACGGTGGATTTGAGCTTCCCCAAAAGAATCCCAGTAATGAACGTGGACAGATTCTTTGTACACACTGGTCTCATGTTCAGGTTTACTAACCTAGTGTCATTGCAAGTTTTGCTATACATTTAGTGCAATTAGGCCCCTATTCAGCAGGACTTGTCCCTTCGGGTGTGCCCTTTGCTCCCTCATACCATCTCTTCACAGATAAACTTCTCTAAAAATCTGCACTATGTTTGTGAAATTTTATTTACTCTTGTTTCATGTTATTCATTTTGTTTTGTTTCTGGGAACAATAAATTGATTTGATTGATTGATTGAATTGTAACTGTAATCACAGATTTATATACAGCCCCTTTCAAGGACATATTTAGGGGGTTTACGGGTTCAAACTCCCCAAATAAATTGCCGAAATTTTTAAAATTATTTTTTATAAATGTGACCATGTCCAGTGGATACCCCTAAACCTGTTTACTGGCTATGCCCTTGGCATCTTCAAGAAAGACTCAACAGAGGAACTCTGACCTAAGTTCTAGTACGTTCAATAAATAAATAAATAAATTATCTAGTACAAAATGACCAAAGCAACTGCTGCAGTTAAATCGAACAGTGATGACAACAAAAAGATGAACGAGATATCCATCATTGAACTGACTTCCTTATCAGGGTTTGGTCGTTCGCAGGCATCGAGTCGTTGCTCAAATCTCGCCAATGCATCAGCAACGCTCTTGGCAGCTCCATTACTTGCTGCAACTTCTGCCTTGATTTTGACCTTAGTATTTGTCAGCCAGCGAGCTATCTTCTCCATGAAGACCAAGTCCACCATGTGGTACTTATACCTGTATTGTGTAACCAATCAATCAATCAATCAATCAAAAAAAACTTGATATAGCGCCCCTTCAAGATATCTACTCAGAGGCACTCCCAGCCCAACCACGGCTGAAAAGAGTAGTTTTCAGAGAGGTAACATGATGTAAAACGCTGTAATATACATGAAATTTGACAGAGGATGGATTTTGCATTCAATTTAAGGCATCAACTCAGAAGGCTTGCAGACTAAAGAAAACCATCTTTAGCTGCTGACACTGGGCACTCATATTTGTCTTTGCCCCTGAAAACTGCAGATGTAAAAAGAGCCAGATGGAAATAACTTTCCTTCATGGTTCAGCTATTAAGTAAATGCCAAAATGTGTTTAACAATTCATAAACACTGTGGTGTAGCAGTATGTTCTGTGCCTTGTAACTTGCGGGTCGCAGGTTCGCTACCTCAAGCCACTACGCAACGACCCTGGACAAGTTGCTAACCCTCCATGGTCTGTGAGGAAGGCAATGGGAAACCATCTCACACATCTCATCCCCAAGTGGCATAAAAGCCAATGGAGCTGCCTTGAGGCAGAGAACTCATCATCATCATCATCATCATCAAAGATGGTTATTATTAACTTGGAATTATTCTCTTGTATTATAAAGATGACATTAATATACAGCAGAGAGTAACAAAAACATGTCTCATCCACAAAAACGTATCCTCCTACATGCATCATACTCTACACTGGCTTCCCCTCCGGCAGCGTATCCTATATCGGCTCTGCACTCTCGACTGGCAAAGCGCCTTGGGTTCAGCTCCTCGCACTTGTGCACCATCTTCATCTATTATCGCTCAGCCCTCCGTTCCTCTTCTCGGGGTGACTTCTTGGTTCCACATGCACTGCTACTATGCAACCGAGCATTCTCTGTTGTTGGTCCAACAGCGTGGAATGTCTTGCCATCTTTCCTTCGGTTATCTCCTCGCATTCACTCGGCTTCCTTCTACGCTCAATTGAAGACTTTTCTGTATGATCATGGCTTGGGAGCAGCTCTGAGTAGAGCCCTTGAAGAGGCGCTATATAAATTTTATGATTGATTGATTGATTGATGTCTGTAATGTACTCAGAAAGTTACACAAATCTGTTTAATAAATCTAGCATCTTAAAGTAATGTTAAGAAAGTCAGAAAAACAATAAGCAAAAGATGACGCCTATGCATTCATGTTTAACAACCATAAACGTTGCGTCAATGTTTTAAATACTGGTCAGGCTGACCTGTCTTCAAAGTCCCGAGTTGCCTTGAGTGTCTGGTCGAATCTTTTTGCCTCAATGCTCTCAAGGTTCCCCATGATTGATCCCTCACACTGGTCAATCTTGGTTGACAACTTGCTCAGTTTACCACGAAATTCATCCACTTCAGCTGGACAGAAGTTTCCTCCATCAGAGAACAGCCTGCAAATTTAATCATCAATCAGCCAACCATCAAACCAATCAACTAGTCAATCATAAAACAACCTGATCAATCATCCAATCTCAAGACAGTCATTGTGTAAGGACCTTGAGTACATCCCTCAATACAAATGCTTATCACCATTCACTGATGCTTCGTCATAAGATAGTGATGTCAAATAAATACTGAAAAACCAGTAATAATTCCGTAGCAAGCAACACAATATTTCTTCTTTTTATCCTATCAAGTAATTATTATTGTAATAATAACTGTTAAATTTGTAATCCAAGTTCGAAGATGCTTCATGTCAGAATATGTGCTCTCATGATGCATGATAAAAAAAGAGAATTGGTTGAATCCTTTGAACTAACTTGAATGACTTTATGAGTTGTGCAGTCGACTGATGTAGCATTTGGATGTTACGATCAAGCAGTTGTCCAAACTGACGAATTGACGTCCGAATCTCATCCATGAATTTCTCCTGAAGAACGGTCAGCTGATGCGATAACTCTGTCAGCCTAAGTCAAAGAGACAAACAACTTCACATGATTCCAGACATTGAACTCTAATCTCTGGACATTCCTTCAAATCCCCTTCATGTCTGTCTTGAGTATGAAAACTCTGCTGTCGAAATAATGTTTACATCTGGTCAAAGAAGTAATGACTTAACTGCATCCATCTCACTGTGCAGTAGAAGAAGAAGAGCAGTCCCTTAAGCTAGCCCTGAGGCAGTCATGGGTATGAAGTGTTAGTGACATTTATTTAGCCTCTGTCCTCTCTCCTCTCCCTTGTTGTCTCATCTTCCCACCGACAGTGTACGGTCAGTGTACTCATTATAGCTGAGCTGGCTAGGGGTGCAGAAATCTCTAACCAAATTTCTGCCCTGGTAGGGATTTGAACTGCCGACCTCTCCATTGACAATCAAGCACGCTAACCACTACACTATGTGCAGTAATGCTCTCATATGCTACACTCATAACTTAGCACTCAAATAGTTTGGGTTTTACACAAAGCAAAATAACTGTTCAATGCAGAAGTCATGCACTGAGAAGAATATGAAGCCTGGTACAAGAACATTAAACATTAATTTTTACTGTTGGCATTACTTTGATGATTTGGTAGCATTGAGGAAGACTGCCTCCAGTCGCTCGACATCCTTTGTAAATTTTTCTGCCATTTTGTTGTGATCCTCGGTGACAGTGGCATACTTCATCCGCAGCTCGGAGATCGTCTGTTCCACTCCCTTGCAGTGTCGCAACACGCGCTCCGAATGCATCACCAGTTCAGCTGCCACAACATTTTTAGCACTTATAAATTATATGCAATGAAAGCAGATTTCTTTGCTCTGCCCAAGCAGGGTTACATGCTTCTCCCCAGTTTTGAATTTCTACTAGATAACATTAGAGCTTTGATGGGGTTAGCCCAACACTTTGGAAAAGGTCACATAACAGGTAAATTAGGTAAATTATAGGCATAAAGAGAAAAGTCATTTGCTAAAAGACGGCTTAAAGTTGAGACTGAAACATTCAGACTTGGCATGCAGGCAGGCAGACAGGTTTGGAAAGTCAGACTGACTTAATAGTGAACATCCTAAAACCGGTTGAAACAAGTCAGGTGTTCTGGAACTTTTTATCGAAAACTTCATGAAGAAGTTAAAGACTTGCCTGTTCACAACATCTGACTAAGTCAAGATACTACTACGGCAATGGTGGTGAATTTAGCTATTTACTTGAGCTTCATATAGTGATAATAATAATACAGACATACATACATACCAGCACGGACATTGTGAATGTCCAATTCAACTCTTGTGGCTCTTGGTTCATGAAGTCGAATTCGAAGATCAAGTTCCTTCTGCAGTTCAGAATTCTAACAGCAAATAATTACATCGACTATCAGCATAAATAAATATAAATTTCATAGATAAATAGATAGATAAAACTAACAAAACTTCTCCAGTTAAGCACTAAAATGATGCTCATAACAATTCTCTGACAACAAAATGGTTCTGCTCAAGTAGAAGACAATAATGATGATGATCATACTAGATTATAGCCTCATCTGTTTATTACTGCAAGCAAACCTACATATCTCACATACATAAACACTTATTATGATGGATTGGTGTGTGGATGCAATGCTTGGAAACCCACAGCAATTACGCAGCACAAAGAACACGTAGTAATTGGAGTGGTAACATTCATGGCATACCAGCCTATTAGGACCAACTCAGCTGGCATCAAAAGATGTCCTACCCCAGCACCATGTATGTGTGAGTTACAACTCCTGCAAAAG
This sequence comes from Aporrectodea caliginosa, assembly GCA_020284085.1. NCBI lineage: Eukaryota > Metazoa > Annelida > Clitellata > Crassiclitellata > Lumbricidae > Aporrectodea > Aporrectodea caliginosa. Next base: position 405,523 of record JACEVL010002890.1, read on the forward strand.
CTCAACAGCATCTGAATGAATAACTGAATGAAAGGACACAATTTTTAACTTCCCAGCTCGTATATGTACTAATTTTTCTACCAATATATGATGGAAGGTCGAGTGGGCACCAGATCAGTGAGTATGGTAAGTAAGAAAGTATATTTTTTATTGTACTAATTGCATATCCACACTTTGGTGTACATACCTTTATACAGAGTATAACATTCTTATTATAAATGATCTGCTTGTGAGATTGTCCGCTTGTGGAATAAAACGGTCATGTCGTATTCTACATAATTTTGGTCACTCATTCAATAATTATACTAACTATAATGCATGAAGTCCACACTTGTTCTCTGTACTGGACTGACCTTAGCTTCAACAACAACCTTTGATCTTTCAATGGCCTCTTCCATCCACACATCCAAATGGTTTAGTATATTCATCCGAATTCTGGAAAAAAGCATTTCATACAGTTAAAATAGGTAAATGCTTCTAACGATTTCGATGGATGGCAGAACAGATCATTCGAATTCTCCACTCTTAAATGGAGCCATACAACTCCTTGTTGTATTTTGCATAGATGGTTGGAAGAAAGAAGCAGATGAACAGAAGAATGGAACAGTTGATAATTCATGCAATAAAAATTTATTCAGCCAACCATTAAGCAAACAAAATCAGCTGCTTCCTGTTTAAAATAACAGCCAATCAACAAATTCATCAGGCAACATTCATTTTTGCAAAGTTTCTTTGTATGCAACTCAGGGATTGAGAAAGCTTGTCTTCAGCACTACCCAAGAGCTAAACTCAGCTTCAAAAAACGACTTGTTTGAGCCTTAGTCAAAAACTTAACATACCAGATGTACCTTCATGAGTGAACAGTGGATTGGAATCATCAATGCAGTGCTTTTTTGCTTAAAAATCTCATCGTCTGGAATAAGTGGCTTGGCTTCAGTGTGTACAACCAGCAAAGGCTGAGTGCCATACATAAGAAAGCATGACTGGACGCACCAATATGCATGCTTACACCCATACTCGTTAAAGCACCTCAGTTATATCTTGTCGTTCACCCCCAAATTAACAGAAAGTATATTATGATTATCGATTATAGTAAAGCGTTTGACTGCATTAATCATGAATTGATGTGGAAAACCTTGGGAGAAATGGGAATACCGAAACACTTGGTACAACTTCTTAGGGGTCTGTACGAAGATCAGATAGCGGTGATAAGGACTGAATATGGAGATACTGACAGTTTTAGGATAAGGAAGGGAGTGCGGCAAGGATGCATTCTGTCTCCTGTCTTATTTAACATGTACGCTGAAAGGATAATGAGGCAGGCGGGAATGGATGAGGCTGAGGAAGGAATAAAGATAGCGGGAAGAATAATGAACAATCTGAGATACGCTGATGATACAACATTATTGGCGGGTAAAAAAACGAGTTGGTAACACTGATAAGAAGGCTTAAGAGTGAAAGTGAGAAAGCAGGACTCTACTTCAATATAAAAAGACAAAGATCATGACAACAGAGGAGGAGGACAGTTTTGAAGTAGACGGAGAAGAAATAGAAACGGTAACTAACTTCACGTTTTTGGGATCAGTAATAGAAAAAGAAGGAAAGTGTGATATGGAAATAAATCGTAGAGTGGCTATAGGAAAAGCTGCAATGAATGGTCTGGAAAAATATGGAAGGACAAACATGTGAGTATAGACACGAAAAAAGATTGGTGAAGGCTTTGATCATACCAACAGTAACATACGGCAGCGAGACATGGACAATGACCAAGAAAATGAGAAAAAGATTAACGCATGCGAAATGTGGATATGGAGGAAGATGCAGAGAATATCATGGAAAGAGAAAAAGACCAATGATTGGGTGCGATGGAGTATTGGAATTGAGAAGGAAGAGACACTACAACAAACCGTGCTAAGAGCAAAGTTGAGGTTCTTTGGTCATGTCATGCTTTGGAAAAGGAAATGATGTTAGCATATGGAGAGGGAAGGAGAAAACAAGGACGACCAAGGAAAAAAGTGGATGGACGAGATACATGAAACAACTGGAATGAATTTGGCAGAACTGAGAGATGCGACGGCGGACAGAAGGAAATGGAGAGGCTTGATCATGAAGGTCGCTAAAGTTCCAAGAACTGACAGCACAAGGTGACAAGGTGATAGTACTGTATCGGATCAATGACTATCAGACTTCCAAATCACTCCAAAACCCATACCAATCTGGTTGTACCAAGCAAACCACAACTGATATCCTACTCACTTCCCTCTACAATAAACTTGTTTCTGCCATCTCTCATCAACATGTTTCTTGATATCTCAGCAGCGTTCGATATCACTGATCACATCTTTCTCCAAAGACTCTCAAACTGGTTCAGTTTAGTGCTCTCCTCTGGATTCAATCCTATCTCTTTCCGCTCTTTCTTCGTTAAAACATCAGAAGCCTCATCCCAATCATATCCTCTCCTTTGAGGTGCTCCACGAGGCTCTGTTCTTGGGCCCCTTTTGTTCATCCTTTACACTACTCCACTCAGCTCACTCATTACAGCATCCTCAATTGACCCCCACCTATATGCTGATGACATTCAACTATTCATTGATAGCTGCTGCCATCACCACCCTTCCAGGCACCTCTCAAAGCATTGAACAAGGTTATCTAAAAGTTAGAAAGGTGCACCTTACATTTATCTAAAAATGTTAACTTACTGAACTACAATTTCTTGAACTAGGTCATCTCCAACATCCGTGAACTGTACATAGCTGGCCAGGTCCTTGACTTCCCTTTGTACCTCCCTGAAGGAAAAAATTGACTCTTCCTCATCCAAATGAACTGAACTGGAGTCAAGAAGCTCGTTATCACTACGCTGAGTTACCAGCTGCTGGGGTGTGGCATCTCTTGAAGAGGTCACGCTAGCTGCCGTTTTATCAGCAACCACAAAATACACTGTTCCTTTCTTGGTTTTCACAACTTTAGCATCCATTAGAACGTCACCAGCCTCTTCTGTCTCTGTCTCTTTCTTATCCTATTCAACAAGAAGAACATTCAATAAATTCAAACATTCAATAATCAGAAGTTACTAATTACTAATTACAATTACAATACAGCGTTCAGCACTTTTTATGTTGCATAGTGTTACAATAATTATATGTAGGCCGATGTTGAGTTTTATTATGAATTTTCTATAACTTTATTGTTTTATAATTTGACTGGTATCTATTTATTGCTACCATACTTACTTATGGTTGCAGTTATGCCACAGTAGTTCGTTTTCTGGTTATATATACATTCAGTCTTGCAAAAGTAGTTAGCAACTTACTTAATAATGCTATTAATACACAATCCAAGACCAACCGCAGACAAGCAGAGAAACTACTAGCCTACACAAAATTGTCGGCTTTCTCCTATCATGGGTCCATGACATAAAGTCAAACAGCAGTGAATTTGATTTACTGAATTAACATTTTAACGAAAGCGTGTACTAAATGTGACTGGGAAACCAACGCAGCTCATTGTTAAAGTGTTAAACAGAACATGAACAGTAAAAACATATCCAATTTCTACCACTGTCCTAGGTCGATGTATAGAAGTAGTAATATAGCCTATTAGAGAATACAGTTATCACTTGAGTTAGTACTGGCAGTATGACGAAATCAATCATTAGGCTTTTACTCCTGAACTTGGTTGATATTAAGTTCCACATACCTATTGTAAGACTTAGGACGGAGGCTACAGGTTTTTGGTCTCTTTGGTAGGAGCAATTTATGAAGTACATGCCGAAGGTTGTTTAAAGCAACACCTGACCTGACACCGAATAGTTTTTCTCCAAATAATAAAGAAAGCTTCAACTCACATCTTCAGCTTTCCGCTCCACAGCAAACAAAGAGAAGACGTTCTTCTCATAAGCAGAAAGTTCCGTCTGTATTACTTCTGGGTATTTGGCCAGAACCTCTGACTGCTCATCATGAAATTGCTCATACCTGGTTAAGAGTAACCAACCAATGAACCAGTGCTTGTATAACAGTTTTGCTGATTCACACATGAAAACTTTGTTCAAATACTAATTTTTAAAGAAATTTACATTGGTCTGCTGTAAAGAAATAGAATAGAGACTACTGGTGGCCTTTCTGTTGTTATAGCTCCTCTTAAAATTTCTTTTCACTGATGTAAATGATTTAGTTATTTATTTAAGGATGAAAAGACATCTGAGACACCTTTAAAAAATGTTGCAGTCTGAGTTCTAACAAAGGTTTTGGAACCACTTCAGTTATATATGTATACATATTATATTAATTTATTATTGACTGAATCACACAGGTTGACACACCACAACGTGGCACATAGAACAGTTATGCCTTTAACAGAAGATAATAAAAAAAATAAATACAGTTCAACATGGGGAAAACATAGAGATCAGGCCTTGTGGATGTTCTTATACAAGACTCACAGGATGCATCAAGTAATTAAGTAAGTAGGTACAGTACGACTATTCCTTAGTGCATGAAAGGAGTCACACTACCTTTCTAGGCAACCTTGAAATACATAGGCATAATGCTTAATGTAGCCATGGTGTGATTTGTGTTCAGAGGCCATGAAGAAAGACCAATGGGCAGGCCAAAGAAAGTAAAAAAGTATTTGTTAACAATCCACATGTCTATTATTGGCTGAGGAATCGTAAGCATAGGTATGAGAAAAATGCATCCTAGTATAGGGTTTGAACCAGGGCTGAGGAAGTTTTCCTTTTCATCACACCCTGCATTTAACTTCCAAGAAGTTAGATATGACTCACAAAACTGTAGCTCACCTTTCTCGAATAGTCCCAAGAAGATCACGTGCCTTTCGTAGGTTATCCTGAAGAGCTGACTCAGTGGCACCCTGACGCAGTTGATCCAACAAAGCATCCAGGTTTGCCTCAGACTCCTTCAACAACATTACCATCATCACCAATCAGGAGTTTAGGGCAAAATGGTATAATTGTTTAGGGTAAAATGGTATAATTGTTTAGGGTAAAATGGTATAATTGTTTAGGGTAAAATGGTATAATTGTATAAACTGCAGAAATCTTGGAAGCTCACTACAAGGTATCAACATGCCAAATACCACCCACTGCATTGTTATCAACAACACCACAGACTTACGCCAAAAAGCATCACATCATGATCAGTAGGCCTATAGCTTTATCAAATTACTTTCATCATCTTCAGAGGCATAATTTACGTCTAAAGTGGAATACCAATTTTTACATTCCTGGTCACACTCATTTTAATCATCATCATCATCATCATCATCATCATCATCATCATCATCATCATCATCATCATCATCATCATCATCATCATCATCATCATCATCATCATCATCATTTTTAATTTTATGGCTCTTTTACAACTCAGAAATGAGAAATCTGGCAATCAATTGCATCAATAGTTAGATGTCTTCTGCATTTTCTTATTAAATGTCTGCAGAAAGTGAGAACTTCTAGAGAATTCCTGACCTGGTTAGTGATTTCATTGAGCAGACGGACCTCCTCCAGTTTCTCCTTCAGTTCCTTCTCTCGTTTGGCCAGACCGATTTCATGGAGGTCCCAGCGGTGTGCCACTTGCTGGCAGAATTTAAAGAGGTTCTTGAGGCGCCCAAGGACAGTGGCACTCTGTTCCTCAAGTGACTTCTGTTTAACGTAGAAATAGAGAGAAATCATCATCTTCAGCATTTCTTTTCATTTCTGCCACACTTACTATTCAACAAACTCATCATCTCATCGTCATCATAGTCATTATCCTTAAGTTTCTTAATTTCTCCTTTCACTATCCTCATCATCTTCATCACAACTGTCATCATAATCGATACCTTTTGTTACCTCCATCCATAATATTATCACCATCATTGCAATTATCACCACCACCACTACGACCACCACCAACACGATGACCACGACCATGACAACCACCCCACCACCAGCAGTATACTAACATCCATTTCCTCCATGAACTTCTCATATTTGCCCTGCTGTTCCCCAACCAAAGGCAAACACTGCGTCTGAATGATTTCATCTGCTCTTCCAGACGTACAGACGGAACGCTCGATCAGTTCCTTCTGAAAGAACAAAAAAAGACGGGTAAAACAGAATTTATTTTACATTTTTCAATAATAGTATTCGCTAATTCAAGGAATTTATATAGCACCTCTTCAAGGGGACTACTCAGAAGTACTCCCGACTCCAGCTCAGTCAAACAGAACAGTTTTTTAGGTTAGTACAGAATGTGTCAGAGAAGGTTCTGGGAAGCAGGTGCAATTCCAAGAGGAGCCCATTCCAAATCATCGGGCCTACCACTCAGAAAGCACGGTTCTGCATGGTAGCTGTACGGGCAAACGGGACTATAAGCACCCCTCCAGCAGATTAGTACTTCATGTTTTCAACTTGGCAAATGCCTATGAATGAAATGAACACTTTCGTGAACAACTTAAATTTGAAATTTATTTAACGCTGCTTAAAGAAAACCTACTCACAGGCATTCTTTACACTAGTCTACATGATGGTATATGTTATTAAGAACAGAAACCGCTTCCAACACAGTAACTTTGTTTTCTATAGTTGCAATTTTTAAGTACATGAAATAACAGATGCACTTAGATACTGCATGACATCCTGCACCTATGGAAAACTATATGAGGGAGCATTATACAATTTCAGTAGGATTGTAAAACCGTCTCCACGACAGCAGTAGTCTTACTTTTATAGTTTTAAGCTTTAAATACACAAAATAACTGAAGCCACTTTAGAGAATTAAATGAACCACAGAAAACGAGTTGGCTGCTATGAATGAATAAGAATTAGATTCAAGAAGAATTAATTAAATTAAAGAATTAAAATAAAAAAGAAACATTGTGTAGCAATGAAATAGTTAAATTAAAAAAGTAAATTAAACAAGAATTAATTAAATCGAATTCTCACCTTCACTTTGTCAACTTCTTTCAGACAGCTCTGACATATGCGTTCATACTCTGCACAAAGCTCACTAAAGTATTTCTGATTTGTGAAATCTCAAAATAAAGAACAACAAGCAAATTATAAATCTGAGTCATGAAAAGAGCCAACACAGAAATCCAATCTTAAAAATAAAAGTTTTGGTCATGATTTTAAGATCAACACATACCTACTAAAAAAGTTCAAAATTTGCTAACTAGCTAAACTTTTAATAGGTTCTCCGAAAGCAATATTAATCACGTCATGGCTTCTCTGTCATTGAACCATCATTATGGAACAATTTGCCAACTGAAATTCGCTCTGTTCCACGTATTGCTGACTGCACTGAATTTTCTCGAACATTAAAGACAACTTTTTCCATCTGAGAGGCTCTTAAGATGTGCTACGCAATGTTCTGTTACATTACATTACATTACAATATCATGCAACTAGTACACATGTAATAGCAGAAATAAAATATAAGACATTTTGCTTATTTTATTCCCAGCTGGCACCTTACCACATTCTGGATGGAATTTTGCATAAGCTGTAGAAATAGCAGAGCATGGAAATGAAAGGCAATAGCCTGCCAGGCAAGAACAATTACTCATTATAGCAATTAGAAAAACTGCATGGCACAGTTGCATGTTGCATTTTATAACCCAACTGTTACAGGTTTACTTTCTTCTAGCATCAGTATAATGCACAATGTATAATAGCATAAGTATAATGCATAATATGTATTATAAATACCTGTTAAACTCACACACTCTATAACACATTTATTCAGTCAAAATTTGTATACTGTATGAAATAAATCAATAACAAGAAAGTCTTAGCAACCTATGTCTTTGGAGATGTCTAAAATCTTTTGGTGCCACTCAGCCACAGCCGTCTTAGTCGAAAGTGGTGGTTGTAGATCTCTACAAAATGAAACAAACCAAGTTATTCAGCTTTATTCTCTTCTTAAGCCAATTATAATAAACGGCTTTTTCTCAGTATTTCCTAAAATTGACACTAAAAGTGTTGTTAAGCATGATTTATCATTTAGTGGTGACTGAGTGGTCATGCATACATCCACTCATTAACTCTTTAATGACGAGCATGTACTCAAAATGTATGGAAAACAAATGCAACTCGGTAGTTAAACAGTTAATGAGTGGATGTATGCATGACCACTCAGTCACCAGATGATCAATTGCTTAGGTGGAAATGAATACATTAAATGTGTTATAAAGATTGACCCTCAGCCAAGCAGTTACTGTGCTGGGCCATGAATATGCCATGTCACAAATCCACCTACCAACTGATCTGCCTCTTACAGAAAATCCAGCTACCTGTTTGCTAATTCAGTTGATCACCCACTGACTTACTCACCTGAGAGACATGACCAATTCAACTCTTCTCTGATTAAGACTCTTCTGGTTCATAATCAGTTCATCCAGAATCTTCTGAACAGACGACGGATTAACGATATCTTCACCAGACATAAATGATCTGAAACCAAACGAACCAATAACAGCAACAAATCATCATTGTAATTGTAATTGTAATTGAACATTTATATAGTGCCACTCAGAGATTCAGAGGCACTCCCGACCCAAGTCAGTGCTGTCAGCCTGTCACTAACAAATAACAGAGTCTTCAAGCGTTTCTGCATTAATAGCACCATGTCTCAAGGAATTCTGTCAATCTTCAAGAGTGGGATACTGGGTCTAGGGTTCAAATCTTGGTTGATTGTAAAATTGGCTTTAGGTTTTAGAGCTATATGAGCTGCAAGGATAGGTTGGCTAGTTGTTTGATTGTGGCTGTTATGTCAAAGCTGCAGACAAAAGACCAGAAAGACCCTCTGCCATCACTGACAAAATAATGTGCTTCAGGCCATAGGAAATGTAAGACAAAAATAAGAAATACTGTATTGGTATTGTATTAGCATGCGACATGATGGTCTATCGGTCAGTGATCATGCAGTTGTGAGTTCAACTATAAGTGATGACCCTGGACAAATTGTTTGCACACACATACCTCTGACACCAAGCAGTATAGTTTGGGACCCACTTAAGCTGGGAAGCAAACGTCGTCAAGTCCTGCGGTGCGCTGGCTCCACGTCTAGATTTTGACACAGAGGATTTGGAATTTGTCAATTGCTGGCTCAATGGAAAAGTGATAGAAATGAACACCTCCCCAAGTTTCCCATTGGATATAGGAGCTTAACTTTACTTTACTATGGCTTGTTGTGAGGTTCAGGTTGTCTCACTAGCATTGTCAGAATCCGTTATCATGACCCTACTTGCTAATTATCACATAAACTCATTGTTCTTATTATGCATTCACATCATCATCAAAATAATTGTCACAGCCATTAGGATCATCATTACCAAAACTATGACAACCATCTCCATCAACAAATCTTACACGAATTTCTTCACCACATCGTCTTCATGAATCTGCCTCCAGTGTTCAACCTGCGTTGTCCACTGCAGGTAGGCTTTCTTCTCCTTTTCAACAGCAGAAAGCATCAGCCGGGCGTAAAGATCCGCATACGCTCGCTTGTTTGCGAGAACTGTCTGGTTTATAACCTGCATCAAACACAGAAACCAACTGCTGAGATAACACAGCTCTTACCAGCCTTTGTTTATACAATCTCACCAACTGCATGCAAATTGCTGCAACTTGACTTATTAGCTAGATTGACATAAACTTTTTTGATGATCAGTTTTATTTCATGAGTATATTTTAAAATATCTAGACATAAACTTTTTTGATGATCAGTTTTATTTCATGAGTATATTTTAAAATATCTACTGAATATGATTCTCTCTTAAGTCATCTTCCTTACTGTTTGTATTACTGTTATAACAAGTGCGACATTGTCAGCTTGATTTCGAATAAAAGAATTTGATTGAATGATTGATTGATTGATTGATTGATTGATTGATTGATTGTAGAGGTTGCACAGATTTACAGCTTATTGAAGATGATTTAAAATTACTATGCATGTAACCACTAAACTTTAAAACTTTTTTAAGATGCTGAATCTGAATATTGTAGCTATAAAATAATAATTCCAGCTGCACCTCTAAGAAGCAGTCTCCCTTCTCTGGGCACTCTACTTGGCAAAGTAATTGGCAAAATAGTGCAATATAAGTTAAATGTAAATGCAAAGTTGTGTAAAAAAATGGACAATTTATTTGCACTAACAAATACAACTGTACACAACTTTATTGTATGATTCAGGAATTCTTCAATCTTTTCGTTGAAGTGCAAATAACAACAGTGCAGTGACTTTTCCAATGCAATACATGCAGCAATAACAATTTGTTAATATTACATAACATTCCAGAAGTCAAATAATGAACACATTACCATCATACCATTTCTCATTTCAAACAAACTTTGTCTTACAAGGTAGCATTGATTCTGAGTACCGGTCGATTATTTACGTAGAGGAAACCACATAAACATTCTTTGCCTATAACTGTGTAATAAACGCATTTCATTGCATAAAGTTAATGCATTTTCTATTAGATATCCTTACAATGCAAAAAGAAACTCACCTGGCACTCTTTATCAAGCAGTCGCTGAAGATCAGGCAGGACAAGATAACCAATCTTCTCCAGAGTTGAACTTGCATCCTCAAACACTTTTTTCACCTAAGATATAAAAAAAACAGATGGCAACTCTAATAAAAAAAGCAAGCTTACATTCCTACTAAGAGGCCTCAAAAATTACAAATACTTTGACATAGATTAAGTTGAATTAGATTATCACCTCAACTGAAATACATGTACTCAGAGTCAGAAGTTCCAGTCTTAAGTAACACATCTACAGCCATTCAAAATTCTGTCATATCACAGTATGATTATTCTGTCTCATACAATCAAACTGAAACCAAACTAATTCAATCTTACTGAACGTTAGAATAATACTTCTATCAATCAAAACAATAGTTTGATAATCAGTTAATCAGACAGTTAAAGTGGCAATCAATGACTACAGAATCCTAGTTTCTTACCTTTTCCATTCGTAACTTTTCCAGCTGTCCCATTTTTGTGTCCAGATCAGTGATGAAACCTCTCCGAACAGATGTCTGAACTGCAACTTTTTCCCAGACAGATATCAGACGAGACATCGGCAGCGTCCACAATGCCTATTCCCAAAAACACACCACCCTTGTAATAAACTAATGACATGAGCTTCACTCGTTGGTTTAGCAAAAATCAAGAAGTCCACGGCCATCAAACACGGTCTGCTAATAAGTACCACCAATTCAGTATAAATACCACTATTCGCCAACATAGTATTAGAACCTATGAACCGATATGTTGGAATACTCTACCGATAGGGCTAACATGTCTTCCATCATTGTGCCAGTTTAAAAACAAACTAAAGTCTTACCTATTGAATGCTGTGTGTCTGTAAAGTTTAACTGCTTTGCTACTTGTTAAGTACTTCTAGATAAAATGTCAAGGGCTGGTTGTATGCGATGTGTTCACGTTTACCTAGCAGCTAATGTTTGATGTTATGCATACTATGCTGGGAATGTCGATATTGTAATTACTCACGGATGTTATTTAAGAACCAAACCATTGGTTGAAATGATTGACAGTAACCGGGCGACCTCTGTCAGCGGAATGATTCGTTCCTTTGGGGTTTCCCATTGACACTGCATGTATAACTAAACTAACTGTTTCCGTGTTTATATGTTTTCGGTGATCAATAAAGCATTGATTGATTGATTGATTGATTGATTGATTGATTGATTGATTGATTGATTGAGCCCTGAATACATGTATATCCATAGAGCCTAACTATATGGATAGATTCAGGGCTCTTTACAGGGTGAGGGCTAAAGCAATACAAAAGAGAAGCTCAAATGGTGTTGTAGGGTTTGGGTCAAAATATGGTGATGATTACACAGCTCGCTGAAAGATGGGGCATTCCTTTAACTCAGTGATGTCAAAGAGCAGGCCCGCGGGCCATTTCTGGCCCGCCGATGAATTTTTTCTGGCCCGCGACCCTGTGCCTAAAGACTACAAAATTTGAGAATAAAAGTTCGATTTTTTATTTTCACAGTCGATTCCAAATACCGTGCACTTAATGGTAAGCTGTGAGGCTAAGATATTAGGTCTACCATTGCATACGATTTGATACGAGCATTTGAATTAAAACTTCAGCTGTAGGCTCAGCAGTGAAAGCCAAATTCTCAAGTAGGCCTACAGCAAGTACAGAAAGTGCAGGTGTTTTATCAGCAACTGCCCAGAGAAACTTTTCCTCATTTAAGAACACCACATGCTGCTCGAATGCTGTGTTTGTTTGCCAGCTCATACCTATGCGAGGAAAGATATTCAACGATGACGCTTGTTAAGACATAGCTGACAGTGATATTTTACTTCTCAAAATAATTCCTAATTCAGTTTTAATTCAGTTCTGTGTCCTTGAATTTTACTTCTAATTCTAATTTTACTTCGCAAATAATTTTACTTATCATTCCTATTTTAGCTGAAGGCAACATGAAACAAGACTACGTTATTGTTCACGGCAGTCAAATATTTTTATGTCGGTGGTCCTTGCAGTTATTGCAAGTTATTCCCGTTGTTTTGTGCGAATGCTTCCTACAAACAGGCTTCTCACTTCATCTTCAGTAGGGCCTATCTGTTTCAGCTAATATAAGTTCTAAATCTGTAGCTGTTGACAAACGTTTACGTAAAAATATCGGTTCGCTGACTGACTCAAATCTACATGCAAATCTCATAGTAGCGCTAGCTGTAGATATGCAGTCTGACATTCCTCCTCTCGTCAAAAGAAAACAGTGTGAAGTTTCCAGTGCAACTCTTCCTAGGCCTAATCAGTAATTTTTTTAAAGCAGACTGGAGAGACATTTTATTCAAATTTATATCATTATTTTTTTTATTGCGAGCTTACTATGCATTTGACAAGGACTTGTTTAAATTTTTAAATATCAGAATAAGATAAATTTGAGTTAGGCCTACTGATGACAATAGGCCTGCCTCTCAACTAGAATAGAATTGACTTTGGGCTGACTCAGTTTTATGTGATGTACGTGACTGATAATGAAGATCAAAATGAAGATTTTATAAGCCTAAATAATTTGATTAAGTATATGGTATGCTAAAAAATGCACCATTTAAGATTTAGTTTTGCAAAAATATCTCACCAAGCCCCTTCCCGATCCCTACCCCATTTTGCTCAGGAGCCTTCGACACCTTGGCCCGCCAATTGCTGGAAAGTATTGCCACTGGCCCGCCATTAAAAAGGTTTGACACCCCTGCTTTAACTGATTCACAATTTTCTGGCTAAACTGGATAAAAGTCAATCCAATATTTTGAAATTGGCTGTTAATATAGTTTTAAACAACTAACCACATTAATTAATAACCTTAGACCTTAGACCTTAGTCCTTCCTCGCGCTGTCAGCGCATCGGGCGACACAGCCTCTCCACGTTATCCTGTCTTCCGCGGCCAGCATAGCATCGTCCCACGTCATTCCGCCGCCTTCCAGATCCTGAGTGATCGTGCTTCTCCAAGTCTTTCTGGGTCTTCCTCGCCCTCTTCTCCATCCCGGCGGAGTCCAATCCAGTGCCTGCTTTAGCGTTCTCTCCTCTCCCGATCTATGTATGTGCCCCAACCAACGTAACCGCATCTTCTTCAGCATGTCTTCCAGTTAATTAATAACACTATGTCTTCCAGTTAATTAATAACACTAGAACATTAATTGATTGAATGATAGATTTAGATTGATTGAATGAATGATTAAGTCTATTAATGTGTGTGCTGAAATTGCATCAGTAATGTTTTGTGTTTGCACGTGACGATGGACAAGAAGCAACTGGAGTTCATGTGCTCTCTCTCATGAGATGACCGATGACCAATTGATTTATTATGAATAATTAATTAACTAAGTCAGTCAGTTGTGTAGGCTTTTAGTTGGTCAGTCGGTTGGTCAGTCAAAGGTTTTTTTACAAGCAAATAAGTTTGAAGACCTCATCCGGCATGATTTCCAATATGATGTTTTCGATGACGGTATCATTTTCACGAAGGTCATTCATCACATGTTCACCAAGTGAGGCCACCTCAGGCTCAATTTGCTTTAAAAACAAAAAATTAAATAAATTACATCATTATTTTTGTCATGACAGAGTACCCACAGTGTCACTGATGTGGTTGGTGACAGTGTATAATGCATGTCACTGGTGGTGGTGAAGATGATGATGATGATGATGATGATGATGATGATGATGATGATGATGATGATGATGATGATGACAATGATGATGATGATGGTGCTGCCTTAAAAACACCAAAACAATAAATCAACATGCTTAATACCACCATGAACACCACTATCACAATAGTTCCACAGCCACTAATGCACACTCGCATTCTGCATAACTGATATAGTTTACTATAGGTTACTTAATTGGTTAAAAACTTACAGTGCTTATTAGTCCAAGTTCATGGTACATGTCTTCTAAAGTTGCCTCATGTCTGCAAGCACAAAACAGATTAAAATAATTATTCTATATAAATTACTAAATTTAATTCTAAAAAGCATATTAACATGAACATGCAAGTATGTCGTTTACAAAAGTTTTGATAATGATTTTTGAAGAAGCCATGTCTTTTGGTGAAAACATGAAAAAACAACATTGGCTCAAAACAATTAAATGACCTTACGTCATAGACTGAAAAGCTTACAGTATTATATCTGATAATGTGCACTAGGATATCAATTCCAGAATCAGTTATTAAGAACCAATGCACTATAGCCAAACACCAATCAAAATCCCATTACCATGTTTATGTGTGCATAAGTTGATTCAAACTGTGGTAGCATTTCTCATGACTAAGTTTATTCTTGAGCCAAGGCGGAAACAGATCCTATACCAGAGGAACTTCTGTGCAAGGTCTCATGCCTTGGATGCTGATCGTAAATTTCTGACAAATATTGTGATTTATTTTAATTTGTATTCCTGAATATGGACATTAATCTTTAATTGTACCAAAGCAACTTTATGTGTGCATACTGAATATCACTACAGGTAATGAAATGCTGCTACCATGAAAGTGAACACTAGTATGCTAGTGTTCAATAGACAAGTGATTTTATGTAATGCAGAGTGTTGCCAACACGTTTACATGGACCAACCTTTGCTTTCTGCTGGCTGCAATTCTTTCAATCACATTCGAACCAACCTTTGCTGGTACTACATTGACAAAATCATTAAGTTTAAACATTTATTACACAGTGCAAAGTCAGCACAATAAAATAACCATGCATATACATATTATCCTGATCCTGAGTGGCCGAGTGGGTTGGTAGCCCGCTCGTCACGCCGGCGCCCCGGGTTCGCTCCCGGTCGGGTCGGTTTATCAGAGATTAATTTCTCGGATCTTTACTGCGGGTGGCTCGGTACATTATAAACGTGGAGTACAATAATTACAATACAACACATCACAATACAACTGGGGCGCGGTGGTTTGTGGTATGTTCGATGCCTTGCAGCTGGAGGGTTGCGGGTTCTGAATCCACCTCAAAGTCGCCGCTGAGGGACCCTGGGCAAGTCCTTCACTTATAATTGCTCATGCGCTTTGGCGTGTCGATTCAAAGTTCGCGCAGTAGTCGGGAGCGCCTCTGAATGGGAAATCTGGTAGGCGCGCTATAACAAGTGTTCAAATACAATACAATACAATACAATTATACATTTACATACAAGAAATTACACATAACACTTGTCATTTATTTGTCTCGTAACTTATTTTAACAATATTTACTTAAAACATTATCTGCCATTTTAATGCATCAGACTCAAGAGCCAGCATGAAACAACATCACAATGTCAAGTAAATGTGTCAAATCAAGGCACCAACAGAGTTCAGAAATGTAAGAACCTGCTGATTGGTTACTGGTACACAAAGAGACAATGAAATAGACAAACAGCCAGGCTACAGTAGGTACACAGGGTGCACACTGCACAGGGATTAGTCACTGCAGAAGAATTTCATGTACAAGTAACAGAGCGCTTCTGATCGCTAGTGCTTTTGAGGGGTTCCCTAGTGCTTTTAAGGGGTTCCTTAGCGCTTTTCAGCTTTCCTTAGAACTTCTCAGGGGTTAAAACTAAAAGCACTTTATAGAAGTTCAGATACATACAACAGAGAGACAGAACTTTAAAACAGCTTTTCAGCCAAGTTCTCTTAAGTTCATCATCAAGACAAAAGCATAAACTGACCTATGACATCAGGAAGGCCACACACTTCTTTTTCATCGAGACTAGCTTCAGACTCCCTCAAACGATTCCTCACTTCTTCAGAGTAAAACCTTCCAAGCAATTAAAGATGAGCTCAGTAAAACACTTAACACAGTAACATTAATATGAAAATAATAATAATAATGTAATTAATAATAATAGTAGCAATTCAGGAGTCATCTTTTTGTACATCTGTCAGCTGACTCAGCCAAGCTCTTCAAGAATTATATGAATTTGCCATTTTCATTGATTCTAGGTAATAATAATAATATTGTGATAATATTAATATTATTAATTTTATTATTAAATGTACTGTTAATATTATTAAATTAAACATTATCAATAAAGAAATTTTGAATTTCTAACTAAAGTTCATTGGCACATTAATGATTTTCCACTTTTCAAATAGACAAAAATGATTGAAAACTAGGAAATATGAGAGGATAAAATAAATAATATGAAACACTACTCGGTTTTAATGAAATGGCTAAATCAGGATATGTAAAATAAAATAAATATAATCAGATAGCTTTTGTGAATTAAGAGAAATAATTATATCATAATAATAAGAATAATATACTAGTAATAAACTAAACAGTACTTACTTGTAGACGATGGGATTTTCAGTGTATGGCTCATTTGGAAATTCTTCTAGCCAACGAATCTGTCGATCATCAAGCATTCCAGCTGTGGGAAGCTTCATGTGAACAACAGGTATGCCAGTTCTCTTATGCCCTGCATTTTGCGTGATTGTCCCATGCTTCGCAGTCTTGGATTTTTCCAAAGATCTCACCAACTGAACCTGTCATCACATAATTATAATATATCACTCTTAGAATTCATTGCAAATTTAAATCAACTTTCGAACATGACCTTGTTAAAATAAAACCTCAACAGCACAAGATATGAAACAGCTCACTAAGGTAATGGTATAAGTAGGGTTCCGTACACATAATATATGATTACCAATAATGTCTTTATTTTCAATTTTACTTTAGGTAGAATAAAAAAATTAGCAGGGTCGAGACCACATGGTGGCTATAGGAAAACATGTACATTTACATTTAAAAGAAAATTTAATAAAACATATGTTAAATGACATTATTTGCAATGATCTGCTGTGTCTGTTCACTGCATTAGAGTTAAGCCAAATTTGTCACAGATTCTCAAACACGAGCGAATGCGATAGAAAAGGTTTGAAAAGCTCTTCTGCCTGATGTAGGATGTGTTCTTCAGACAATCATTTTGGCGATAAAACAGCAGCACCTTTCACAACAATAGAACAAATAATTAAAGCTTTCACATAATTATGTACTAAAACTGAACCTACCTCAGCATCAAATATCTGACGATAAACCTTTCCACTCGTGATGATGCGCTGAGAGGGCTTTTCATTTTCAACTGTTGCCATAGTAACCCCTCAAAGCAATCCTATACAGATCAGTCAATAAGATGAGCAATCAACAAATCAATATTTTGACGAAATTAACCAATCAGCTTATTACAGAGTTAAGGTATTTAGTTTGGCTTGCTTAAAGTTTCTTTTTGCTAAACAAGTAGTGATGTATATTTATGACTTAGCAGTCCTAGTTGTCCTATAAACACTTTAAGAATGCATAAAGTCATATTATCATAGCCTTTTTAGTTTATAGCTAGTTGTAATTAATTTGCCTACATGTAACCTCTGAATCCCTGAGCACACTCCCTACAATGCCCAAGGGTATAAAGGGTCATAGTGATACCTCTACTCTTCTAGACATAGTAGGGGATACACCCTTCAACAACATTCCCACTCACAGCCATAAAGGACACATTGTGGCTGTGTTCATTCCTCTCTAGGTTCTGGGTGAAGGTTTCTCGTGGTCTGACTGGTCCATGGACTCGTGCGGTTCCATCTAAGGGATCCTACCCAATATCCACTACACTGCTGATTTAAACCAATTCTTTCTTCCTTAGGGGTTGTGGCTCGCCAGTATGCTGATGACGCTCCGCCATATATCCATCATCCAACTGTAGACTGTAGAGGCTCCTAGAGAAAATGCTTAAGAATTTGGAGGTGTTTGGTGGCCGACTGTCATCCAACCACCTACAGAAGTAAGTTTTCGCGCGTTGCGTGGCGGCATTTTCCGCCGTAGAAGCACCACGCATAAAATAATGACCGTATCGTGGTGTGTTTAGCGCAAGATAGAACCGTACAGAAAATGGTCAGCCACCTACCTTCACCTGCAAATGCTGTTCAAGAGGAATTTTTTAAAACATCCTAACACCGAACCCTCTCAGAGGGTTGCTCTGTGACTTCTTTGAAGTAGTGTCCGTTAATCCGAGATAACGAACTTCAGAATAACATTTACCGCTAAGCCTCATTCATCTAAATCAGGCGACCGTAGAACGCCGTAAGTCTTTATATCCTAATACTGCATTTACAACTCCTCCGTCAACTTTTAGGAATCCAGAAGTAATTCATTAAAATTATTAGTAAATTAAAATTTACCACCAGATCACTACCCCGTCGTCATGGCAACTACAGGAAGTGTGGCCATGACTTTTTGATGCTCTATATTTTTCAAGCCAATACACCTCGTGATGACGTTCAACGGTTTATAATAATGACTGTACTATACCTAAGTGGGTCGATTTGCACGATGTACCGGTTCGATAACGCTATATTTTTTTATTCATAGAAGCGAAATTGACTATAAAGTGAGCATTCAGAAAACCGATAATAGGCCTACAGAAACTGAAGGTAAAACTGACAAAACCGAAAAGTTGGTATAGGCCTACATATCATCTAGCCTAGGCCTACGTAGGCCTATATGTAGGCACAGTATAAATTATTATTTATACTGTGATGTAGGCTAGGCCTAGGCTAATTATCAAAGAATGATTTCTCAGCCTACCATTGGTTCCCGTTAGGGCAATAGGCCTATGCGTCCCGTTTCTGAAAAATTAATAACAATTAACGTCCCACCCACCTGAGTTAAATAGGTTTACTAGAGTGTAGGCTAAGTTCCATGCACCTCTGTGCGATAGTCAGTATGGGAATTGTCAAAAAATAACTTGGGGGTAGACGTTGATTTATATGCAATTTTGGTGTGAAATGTAGACCTTACTATGGGAGCCTAAAAAAGACTGGGGGGTTGAACCCCCTCCTCAACCCCCCGGCAATTCTCACCCTGGCGATAGTGCGTGCTGATAACGGTTCGTCTCCCGATGTTGACCTATTTCAGAAACCTAAATCTCGGTGGTGAAGGAACACGCCGATAAATTCATTGAAAACCGAGCAGAGTCGAGTCTGTACCGTCGCTATACAAATGTATGGTATAGGACAGTGGTTCTTAACCTTTTCAAGGGAGCCGAACCCCTCGAGAAATCCATGACCACTCACCGAACCCCTCAAGTTTGAACAATAATTTTTAACTAATGGGAACAAAAGGAAATAAAAAATTGTAACAATATGTGATACAATATTAATACATTCAATACATGAACTACTAACAGTTAACTATTTTATTAAATAAAAGTCGAAAAAAAAATAAAATAGCAAATGATTTTTCACTCACGCTCACTGACCCTGAATATGTATACTTCAGAGGACCTCTGCCGAACCTCTGGCACTGGCTCACCGAACCCCAGGGGTTCGGTCGAACACTGGTTAAGAAACACTGGTATCGGACGATCTCAGCTTGTGTAGCCTACTGTTGGATGTTGTGATGTCGTGCCTTAAGCCGCAGACTGAGATTCAATTATTTCACATCACTGTGTATAGAGCAAATTTGGCAGACGAAAAAACGACGACTTGTCCGACAAAAAGCTTCTTTGAGTAACACCAGATGTCGTTTCAATGCCTTTTATAGCAAGAGAAGCAACATCTTGTTGTTGCAAGCGACACCGTCCTGGCAACGCCACGAACAAGAGACATCTGGTGAAAGAAGTTTAACTCAGTGAAACTGTGTTCATCAACGGTTTCAATGTATAGCGTCTCAAGAAGATTTGTGGTCCCGAACCATGAAACTCGGAACATTGAGCCGGTCTCTGAACCAGAAAGTGATCACGAGCACCGACCAGTTCCTCTCTTTCCCCATTGTCAGTGTGTGTGTGTGTGTGTTTATGTGTGTGTGTGTGTGTGTGTGTGTGTGTGTGTGTGTGTGTGTGTGTGTGTGTGTGTGTGTGCGTGCGCGTGTGTGTGCGTGTTGTGTGTGTGTGTGCACAGGTAGTTCCTGTCTAACGACGCTGTGTCATACCAAAGATTATAACCGTTCTCCTTTATACAGGCCTACGACTGGAGCCTACGCAGCGAGCGGCAGCGTTGGAGCATAGGCGTTGCTTGAGTTGAGCAGAGTGCTCGGCGGTTAATCTGGCTGGGACGACACTACTTGCTCTCCGTTCTACATAATTAATTGGTATCGTGTGAAACATCGTACGACGATCACCTCGGAAACCTTCATTTTCGCCAGATTAATAGGCCTAACTAAGGGTGCCATAAATTTGACCTGCATAGGCTTAAAGTGACTACGGGAGCTGCTTAGCATATTCTCTAGATTTCTACAACGCTCAAAACTCCTATTTGAAAGTGCTCAGAAGAAACATAATCGAAAGACAGCAAAGGTAGAATCGGTTCCAGATAGGGTCAACAGGCAGATACAAGGCTCGCCTGTGACCATATGCCTCCTGTGACCACGTAACCTCCTGCGATGATATGCCTTCTGTGACGATAGGGCCTATACCTCCTGTGACAATATAAGTTAAATATATAACTATAATTATAACTCCTGTGCTGATATGCCAGCTCTGTAAGCAGAGCATCTGCAAAAATTGTTCCTACTGTTCCCAAACTATTCTTGTTCCAGTGATTCAATTTGTTCCACATAATTAGGCTACATAATCCAATTAGGCAACATTTATTATAATCATTTCGATAGTAAAATCCAGTGCACAAAGAAAATAGGCTACTGGGGTCAAGCAGTTTCTCAAAAAAATTGTTAGAATTAAGTGCAAGCATTAATAAATTTAAGTTGAACACAATATGTCTGAATTTGAGTAACTGATGGCTAGAATATTATAATTATATGTCCACAAGTTATGCACTGCTTTCTTATGTAATATGATAGCTTCCGAAGATTGTCCTCAACTGCAGGATAATTGGGCTCCATTGTAAGTTCCAGTAATTAGCATTGTTATGTGTTTTTGTTCTACAGCCAAGTCCACAGTTATAAGACGGGTACTTGGATCCAATTCCCTGCTATTTGTATAAGCTACTTTATTAAACTGTAGTCCGTGGAGATGGAGCTATAACGGACTCATCAATGCCCTGGGGTAACTGGAGTAATTTACTCCAATCCAGATGGAGCCATGGAATGGTCGTCGGTCGGCAGTTCCAACTCATTTCCAGCCGACTTAACGGAAACATCTTCAACGGTCGGAGATATCCCATCAGCCTCTGCAGCTGGATCTGCTTCCGGTGGGCGCAGATCATTCGAAGGATCACCGGAAGTGGTAGTGGAAGCGCCCTCATCCGTCAACTGGAGGAGGCACTGCTGAGGTCCTGCGGCGGTAGAGTCCTTGGATGGTCCCTCTTCCTCGGTGGAGCCATCCTGTTGCTTTCCATCTGGAAGCGGATGCCGGTGAGCCTGGCACTCGCATCTTCTCAGGTCCAGCGAATCCTGTTGGCGGAAGAGGAGTGTCTTTGAACAGCACGTCGTCACTGCACCGGACTCTGTCGTCATCGTCGTCGAGTCCTTCACTATCGGTGCCACAACCGGGACTGATTGGGACGAAGGGTCAGAGGTTGCCACTGCTGCTGTGGCAGTCTGCGAGACAGTCTCCTCTGGCAACGGTTCGATGGGATGCTGTTCTTGTGCGGGACTTACTGCGCCGGATTCCGTCGTTTCATCTGGTTTTCCGTTTCCTTTCGGTGGATCCGGAAAGCGGTATTGTTCCTCAGCTTTCAGTGCTTTAGGATTTTCCTCGGGAACTTCCACACTGGCCTTCATCTTTCTGTGGTACTCCCTGATGCTGTCGCTAATGATTCTGGCGTTCTGAACGGCCATACCTGACTGCCGGGAATTCATCCCCTTACAAACCTTCGCCCCACAAGCAGCTGCATCCGGTAGTCGGCCGCCACCCATTGCCTTTCCGACAGGCATGGGCTTGATAATCTTGACTTGCCTCAAGTTGTGGTCTACTACTAGTGGACTGGACGAGGAGGATTCTTCGTTGTATACGGCAGACTTCGCCGTATCTGTAATTGTGACTTCCGAGGGCCGTGCCGTCTGCAGGGGACTGCAAGCGTCCAACAGCTTTAGAGCGGCGGTCAGGTGCATGGCGTTCTCCAGAATGCCGGACAGGCATCGAATTGTCTCGTCCGATATGAAGCAGAACCCGGAGGAAGAGGTGAACACCGGGTCCGGTGATTTCGGGCACGCCTCCTTTCGTTCCTCTGGTTCGAGCAGTACGGCGTTGTTTCCCGTTCCCATTTCGGATATCCGGCGAATCAGTTCGCTGTCGTTGTTCGTTCCACTGCTTGGAGATGACTTTAATGTTCCGCTGTATAGGTTAAGCTTAATTCCGCTTTCGCGGCTCGTGACTCTACCCGCTGATTGTGTACAACGATGGCTTGTTCCACCATCAACTGAGCCAGCGGCGTCGGTACCTTGGTTTGCTTCCGCATGAGTGGCTCTGTTGAAACAGGTTGCATCTGGTTTGGTCGATTGTTGAGCAGCACAGGCAGAGGGCACCACGAGATCGAACCTGCTGCTTCTATTGAATTCTGGAGCAGAGTGTTCCTTCGAGACTGCACTGAAAGCCGAGGAGATGGGCTCGACCGTTGACGTTGGTTGCACTGCCAAGATGATGGGGAGAGAATCATCAACACCGTAATCGTTTGGCGATGGTAAGATGCGATAGTATGCGTTGTCGTTGCTCTGTGACGCCTGGTAGGTGTCGGCCTGGATCGGAGATGAACTGGAATCCGTTGAGGTTTCATACGAGGACAACAGCTGCACTGCTGCGTCAAATGCCAACTGACGGCTGATGATGGACGATGGTGTGTCTGGGTGTACTGACTGTTGCACGGAAGGTGACTGATGTGGTGGGTTAATAGTAATTACAACTGGGGAACTAGGGTGCACAAAGCTCCCTCTGACAGATGGTGTCTTTTCTTCAGCGGAAGAGATGTCTGCATTGCAGCTGACTCCATTCAGCGAATCGTCTTTGGCGCTGAACGAAGGCGCTCTGTTGCTGCCTCCAGCGCTTACCCCAGCAGCCAAGCACTCATCCTCTTCGATTCTCCTCTTTACCACTTCATTTGTTCCACTGGAGGTCCGCTCCGTGTCGGTCGGGGCAGCGGAGCTACTAGATCCGCGATACTTCGTCTCCGTAATCAGGTCATAGCCCCTCGGAGGTCTCTGCGATTTATGACTTCCCTTCCTTGTCTGCTTTGCCACTATTCTGTCCGGTTCCGAGTCGTTGCCAAGCAACAACCAGAGGGACAGATTCGAACCGGAGTAGGTGGTCAGCGAGTCGCGAGATTTTACGATAACCGTGGTAGTAGCAGGAGTTTGTTGTCGGTCGGACTTTCGGGAACTGTTCGCTCTGGTCAGTTGGTCATCTGTGGGATTCTGAAACACAGGTTTCGCTGCGCAGGGTGGCTTGGACGATTTCTGACTTTCCCCTGACTTTCTTTCCGGATGCACCGAGCTTTCAACGATCGGTCTACCTTCTTTGGTTAAGGCTACAACTTCTGGATACGTTAGCTTCTTCTCAGCACCTAAACTCGTTACCACAGCTGGAGAGATAGTTGCCTCCTTCACGGCGTTGACAGCGTATCCCGTTCCCTTGGCGTCTGGCTTCTTTGAAACATCTGGAACAACAGCCTCCTTGTTGTTGATTTCCGAAAGACTCGTTTCCACAGCAGCTTGCAGGGCCAATATTTCTCCAAGAGACTCGCGAATAGGTTGCAGATCGGGAAACTTTTGAACTGATTCTTCTCTCAAGACTTCCGATAGCATCTGCGCTCTCGCTGCCTCACAGACCTGAATTTTCGACGTCCTCTCCATCTCCTGAAACGCGACCGGAACCACCTGTTCGTCAAGGTCCACAACCTGTCGTAATAGTACTTCCGGAACAAGATGACCTTCCTTCGAGTGAGTGTCTCGATCTGCAACTAAGACAGGTCTTTTCGCAGGAACTTTCCCGCTCTCTGTGTCCGTCTCATCTGGCTTCTTAGGACGACGTGGCCTGTCTATGGATATGGATGG